>JAVJIF010001477.1:0-478606 GCA_038442645.1 Agave tequilana
TTTATTATCACCGTTAGGCGTGAATAATCATGCTTCTTGAGGCATAATTATCCGCTTAATAAGTGAGATCACCGTTAGCGTGAGTAACCATGCTTCTTGAGGCATAGTTATCCAGCTTATAAGTGATCTTTTATTTATATATATAAATATTTTTTTTTCTTTTTTTTTTTTTATTTATATGGCATTTTTGGTCTTTGTCTCCATCCCAAGAATGTGTAAGTGTAAAGTGCATATTTATCTAAGGTAAAAATTCAAGATAAAAATATCTCACCAATTTTACTTACTTAGTCTATAATTTCAACAAGATCTATTACTTCAACTATGTTTAGATGTCATAATTAAGGCTTTCTTAATTTCTAAGATCCTCTTAATTTCTTAAAATAGAACAAAACTTTGTCTCTTATTTCAAAAAGTTTTATCTTTATATTTTTTATTATTTTTTATTTTTTCTATTTCTAAAAAGAAGTGTAAAAGAAAGAAAATCTAAAAACTCTATGTTAGTAAACCCTCCCCCACACTTATTTCATGCATTGTCCTCAATGCATCATGATATTGATATGCATGAAACAAAAATGAAGAGGGAAGGAAAAAATTACCTTAAGGTGGTGGTTCTGGTGGTGGTCGGATTGGTCCACGAAACATGCCCAATCAACGTTTCTTGGTTTTCAGGAACCACACCAAAAATAGCAAAATATGACCACAAGAATGATGTGTGCATGAATGATTTTTATGTACATGCCCCCATCTAATTTCAAGATTTTCCTAATAATTTCAGAGTCATTTCATCAAGATCCTTGTCCAGAATGGAAGATGAAATGATAGAGCAGTTGACTTGGACTCTGGAGAACAGGAACGACTACCGACTCAGGGAAGTGAATTAAGTCAAGTGATGGTGCCAGAGTCGAAGTGAGTTCAAAAATTGGATCCAAGTCAAGAAATGAAAACTCAAGTCCACAATCATTGTCCAACAATGGGATGTGACCTAATATGGGTGATTCTCTTTACTTCCAATATTAGGAATTCAGCTCATCGCCATACAATTCTCTTCAAAACTTAAGTCAAATCTTCTGATAGAATTGTACAATCAGTTTCAGAAAGTAAAGAGATCGAGAAAATCAAGGTCATTTCTCATTGAGTTTCAATTCCACAGATGGAAAACTTGCCAAATGTCAATTGAATCTTCAGAAAGTTAGAATTGGGCAAGTTCGACATGATCCTTAAAGATGGGTGATTCAATTTCATGTGAATTGGGACTGGATTCAATGTCGCTCCGAAAAGGATTGAAGTGAGGTAAAGATACGGAGTCATTACTGAATCAGGAAAAAGAATTGAATCACAAGTTTGGGGTTCAAGATCACATTCCTCATGTAGTTCAATAAATGTGGAGAACTTGCCATTTATCAATTGGATTTTCAGAAGTATGGAATTGGCCAAGTTCTATGTGATCATCATAAAAGATTGGTGATTCAATTTCACAATGGATAGGAAATGGATCCAATACTGACTCGGAAATGAAGTGAAATTTATGTGAAGACACCGGAGTCATGATTGAATCAGGAAGTAATATGGAATCATCAAGTGGAAGTTCAGGATCAAAATCATGTTCCAGTTCAATTTCAGGAAAAGGAAACTTGCAAAAATGTCAATTGGATCAGAAGGTTGGACAAGTTCATGTGGTTGTGCTGAAATTGAATCTGAACTTCCAAGACTACATGACTCTTTGGTTTTAACAGAGTGGCTAGTGACCTTAGAAATAGGATGAGAATGAAGAGTTTGGATCAGCAAATCTAAGTCGCGGGCACGAGCATTTTGAGCATGGGTCATGTCTTCAGCATCTTTTCAAATTGATGACTTCATTATTTGGATGAAAAGATGAAGTGTTGTCTTGGAAGTGATGGTGAAATTGTGAGTCAAAAGTGTGTGAGGATGGAAAAGTGGACTCACACAAGAAATCATTACTCGGTTCCATGACAAATGGTTGTTCATACTGAAAAGGTGGAACTGAGTAGATTTTTGAAAATACTGTGGAATTGGAGAGGGAAATAATTCAGGAAGTGTTTGCTCAGCTCTCTGTAAGTTAGCTTCTAACTCCTTAGTAAATCAGATTTTCTTCAACTGGTTCAGAAAAAAGAGTATATGAAGCGGAATCGGGAAATGAATCTTGTGAATATTGTGGACTTGGTGGAAATGGTGGACGGAGTTGATAATTAAACTCGGGGGACTGGAATCCCCAATGACTCGATGAAGAGTTGAAATTATTTTGGACATTATAATTGTTAGATGGGGGATATGGGTCATATGATTCGGATAAGGCCACCCGTGTATGTGGTTGGTGCATATTGTAAAACACCGGGTTGAAATTATCCGAATATGGATATGTGTGACATATGGATGGAAAGAATTGTATTGTACGCCATAATCACACAATCACAAACAAAAATCAAACAACAAAACAAACAAAAGAAAGAAAGAAAATTCTAACCTAAGTTAGGGTAGACTTAGACCTAAACGACTCCTAACAAATAGACTGTCCACGGGAGGTTTAGTGTAGACTCTAACCACAAGCTAATCAGCCAGGGAAGGGTAAGGTTGGTGGGAGGTTTTCCGTCCGGAGACGTTCCTTAATTAAGTAACCAGCAACCTTCGGGCTTTCGCCCTCAACCCCTTTCCTAGACACCGATTTGCAAGAGTTAAATTCCACACTTTTCCCCCTTAGGATAATCTCCTAAGTGAGTCCGAGATGTCCCCTAGGGCCAACGTCTACTTTTTTAATTAAATTAGGGCTTGGGTTAGTGAGTGCTTGGGATTGTGGTTTTCGGCTAAGGAAAGGGTAATGACCTCCCCCACCTTATCTTATTTACGGGTATGCCCCTTAGATTTGAATTGTGCAAGTGTACAAGAAGATAGCTAGGATACACTCAAAGCATGAAATCAAGCAAGGAGTTGTCCTAGTCTAAATGCAATGCAAACACGTACCTTGCCTCCAGCACTCTTCAACAGTAAAAGTAAAGAATTGAAGAGACACGTGCCTAGAGATGCAAGTGTCTAAACAATTTTAGCAATTTCAATCAACTTTTACTGTTTTTTAATTAAGCAGGAGTAGGATGCAGAATACAGGAAATAAAGTATAGAAACAGATGTATTTTACAGAACCAGAAGCCCTGCAGAAAAATTGGTGGTAGTAAACTCCTTATTGCCGCGTTCCCACGGCAAATTGCCGTGGATCCGTGGCAATTTGGGAGGGATCCTGGGCTCTGCTTTCTTGAGCAGAGACCCAGGTCCACTTGTATGTTACTGCAATGAATAGTTTTCCTGTTTTCTTCTCCTGTAACCTGCAACAGAGAAGAAGGATCGTTTAGTACTTCACTTTAACCTAAAAAATACGTTGCTCTCCCCGGCAACGGCGCCATTTTGATTAGACTAGAGAGGGTGTACTTATTATGTGTATAAAGATGTATTTGATGTACCCTTTCTTGTCTCCGCTATAGTATAGGACTATACCGAGTCGAATCTCAGGGAGAGCTCGCGATGGAAGCTTTACGTGTGGTGGTGAAGTGAACAAACGAGTATTCTTCTCTTGCTTATAATCTTAGTGAATCAAATGTAAAAGAACTAAAAGAAAGGATGGCTATGTTCATGGTGGAATTGTCGGAAAAGAAATCAAGATTGGGATTGGTTTATTCACAAGAAAAGGAAAGAAAACTTAAAGAAAGCAATCCATGACTAGCTTACCTTGCTAGCTTGCCAAGACTTACTAGACTCCTTGATAGCGAATGCTTGCCTAATGTTGTCACTCCATTAGCGTAGGATTCGTCTAGCGTGTTGACCTAATTACTTTCTCACTTGCAAGATGGTGGTTTAACCATCGGAGAAGAGAAGATCATACACTTGCAAGATGAAATTAAGCAAACACACATGAGTTAGTGAAGTGGCAAGACTAGTGGTAACCTAGTACATGGAGAAGAATTTAGCTACAACAATCCATAAGAAAAATACAAGAAAGCATGAAGTAAATTGCAAGAATTAAAGAAAGCAATAAAGAAAGCATGTAAAGAAAACACATAAACTAGAACCAAGCTTCAATAGAGGAAGGAGGATGGATCAATCCTTGTTGCTTCAAGTGTCACTCTTGATTACACAAGCTCTCTCCCTCACAATCACTCTCTTTTACATTGAATTCTAGGGAAGAAAAAGAGGGATCTAAAGAACAAAACCTAGAGAAAAATACATGAAAATTACAACAACTAACTATCTCCTCTCTTCTCCATTCAGTTTTTGTACGCAGGTCTTCATGGAGTATTTATAGCATGGATGAGAACCTTCGAGAGCCTAGTTTGTTGGCGCAAAATCTGAGATCCAACGGCCCGGATTTTGCGGTGGATCCGCCGCAAGTCGCGGCACTTTTGTGGCCGTTGGCTAACAACTTTCTGGTGGAGATTAGTTACAAGGTTGTTAGCCACGTGGTATATCTAGAATCTTCGTTTGTTGCGCGGATTTCTCTGGATCTGGATTTGAATTTGGCTTTAATCTTTAATCTTGATTAATCACTTAATTAGTGTTATTAAGTGATTATTTGGATATCTCTCCATTAAGTGTGTACCTGCAAATATGTAGAGAAGAGGAGTAAAAATCACATATTTATTTGTAATATGCATGGGAGTTTATGATGTAAAATATGCAATATTGTGTACTAATCACACCCCACACTTATTCTTTTGCTCGTCCCGAGCAAAACTAAGAAAGAAAAGAAAAAATCTAAACTACCAGTTTATTACACCACTTTCGCAGGTGACGCGATTGCACTGAGCATGTGGCAACAAGCCGTTAAACCTCTAGGTTACCCTAGAGGAGGAGGTTGTCTCCTGAGGGTTTTCAGCGGATTACACCCACAAAATCCATAAAGAAAGAAGACAAATGTTAGTATTTTGAAAACGCATTTTGAATAAGAGACAAGTTTACGAACTATTTTTGCAAAAATATAAGTGATCCTAGGTCATAAGTCCACCTATAATCATTCTCCCTTAAACTTAGTATCCATGCAAGATCTTGTTTTTAATTAAGGTAAGAATTCAAAATTGGATTGAATACTTTATCTTTCATAAAACCTAGATAGTATGCACACCGTGTAAGTGAAGATTTCTGGGATTTCAACTCCAACCATTAAGCCATTTATTTATTTATATATACTTTTTTATGCTTTTTTTTCCCTTAGTTTAGGCTTTCTAGTCTATACCCTTGTAACGAGCCTTAACCGATGACTCCCAAACCCAGACGGTCTTAGGGCACCAGATGAGAAAACATCCCTCGGGTTTAAGGTCTCGAGTAGAAAAGGCCACGAAACTAAAGGGGATTATTTATTATCACCGTTAGGCGTGAATAATCATGCTTCTTGAGGCATAATTATCCAGCTTAATAAGTGAGATCACCGTTAGGCGTGAGTAAACCATGCTTCTTGAGGCATAGTTATCCAGCTTAATAAGTGATCTTTTATTTATATATATAAATATTTTTTTTTCTTTTTTTTTTTATTTATATGGCATTTTTGTCTTTGTCTCCATCCCAAGAAATGTGTAAGTGTAAAGTGCATATTTATCTAAGGTAAAAATTCAAGATAAAAATATCTCACCAATTTTACTTACTTAGTCTATAATTTCAAACAAGATCTATTACTTCAACTATGTTTAAGATGTCATAATTAAGGCTTTCTTAATTTCTAAGATACATCTAATTTTCTTAAAAATAGAACAAAACTTTGTCTCTTATTTCAAAAAGTTTTTATCTTTATATTTTTTATTATTTTTTTTTATTTTTTCTATTTCTAAAAAGAAGTGTAAAAGAAAGAAAATCTCAAAAACTCTATGTTAGTAAACCCTCCCCCACACTTATTTCATGCATTGTCCTCAATGCATCATGATATATGTATGCATGAAACAAAATGAAGAGGGAAGGAAAAAATTACCTAAGGTGGTGGTTCTGGTGGTGGTCGGATTGGTCCACGAAACATGGCCCAATCAACGTTTCTTTGGGTTTTCAGGAACCCACCAAAAATAGCAAAAATATGACCCACAAGAATGATGTGTGCATGAATGATTTTTATGTACATGCCCCCATCTAATTTCAAGATTTTCCTAATAATTTCAGAGTCATTTTCATCAAGATCCTTGTCCCAGAATGGAGATGAAATGATAGAGCAGTTGACTTGGACTCTGGAAGAACAGGAACGACTACCGACTCAGGGAAGTGAATTAAGTCAAGTGATGGTGCCAGAGTCGAAGTGAGTTCAAAATTGGATCCAAGTCAAGAAATGAAACTCAAGTCCACAATCATTGTCCAACAATGGGATGTGACCTAATATGGGTGATATCTCTTTACTTCCAATATTAAGGAATTCAAGCTCATCGCCATACAATTCTTCAAAACTTAAGTCAAAATCTTCTGATAGAATTGTACAATCAGTTTCAGAAGTAAAGAGATCGAGAAAATCAAGGTCACATTTCTCATTGAGTTCAATTCCACAAGATGGAAAACTTGCCAAAATGTCAATTGAATCTTCAGAAGTGTAGAATTGGGCAAGTTCGACATGATCCTTAAAGATGGGTGATTCAATTTCATTGTGAATTGGGACTGGATTCAATGTCGGCTCCGGAAAAGGATTGAAGTGAGGTAAAGATACCGGAGTCATTACTGAATCAGGAAAAAGAATTGAATCACAAAGTTGGGGTTCAAGATCACATTCCTCATGTAGTTCAATAAATGTGGAGAACTTGCCAATTTATCAATTGGATTTTCAGAAGTATGGAATTGGCCAAGTTCTATGTGATCATCATAAAAGATTGGTGATTCAATTTCACAATGGATAGGAAATGGATCCAATACTGACTCGGGAAATGAAGTGAAATTATGTGAAGACACCGGAGTCATGATTGAATCAGGAAGTAATATGGAATCATCAAGTGGAAGTTCAGGATCAAAATCATGTTCCAGTTCAATTTCAGGAAAAGGAAAACTTGCAAAAATGTCAATTGGATCAGAAGGTTGGACAAGTTCATGTGGTTTGTGCTGAAATTGAATCTGAACTTCCAAGACTACATGACTCTTTGGTTTTAACAGAGTGGCTAGTGACCTTAGAAATAGGATGAGAATGAAGAGTTTGGATCAGCAAATCTAAGTCACGGGCACGAGCATTTTGAGCATGGGTCATGTCTTCAAGCATCTTTTCAAAATTGATGACTTCATTATTTGGATGAAAAGATGAAGTGTTGTCTTGGAAGTGATGGTGAAATTGTGAGTCAAAAGTGTGTGAGGATGGAAAAGTGGACTCACACAAGAAATCATTACTCGGTTCCATGACAAATGGTTGTTCATACTGAAAAGTGGAACTGAGTAAGATTTTTGAAAATACTGTGGAATTGGAGAGGGAAATAATTCAGGAAGTGTTTTGCTCAGCTCTCTGTAAGTTAGCTTCTAAACTCCTTAGTAAATCAGATTTTTCTTCAACTGGTTCAGAAAAAGGAGTATATGAAGCGGAATCGGGAAATGAATCTTGTGAATATTGTGGACTTGGTGGAAATGGTGGACAAGGAGGTTGATAATTAAACTCGGGGGACTGGAATCCCCAATGACTCGATGAAGAGTTGAAATTATTTTTGGACATTATAATTGTTAGATGGGGGATATGGGTCATATTGATTCGGATAAGGCCAACCCGGTGTATGTGGTTGTGCATATTGTAAAACACCGGGTTGGAATTATCCGAATATGGAGTATGTGTGACATATGGATGGAAAGAATTGTAATTGTAAGCCATATCACACAATCACAAACAAAAATCAAACAACAAACAAACAAAAGAAAGAAAGAAAATTCTAACCTAAGTTAGGGTAGACTTAGACCTAAACGACTCCTAACAAATAGACTGTCCACGGGAGGTTTAGTGTAGACTCTAACCACAAGCTAATCAGCCAGGGAGGGTAAGGTTGGTGGGAGGTTTTCCGTCCGGAGACGTTCCTTAATTAAGTAACCAGCAACCTTCGGGCTTTCGGCCCTCAACCCCTTTCCTAGACACCGATTTTGCAAGAGTTAAATTCCAACACTTTTCCCCCTTAGGATAATCTCCTAAGTGAGTCCGAGATGTCCCTAGGGCCAACGTCTACTTTTTTAATTAAATTAGGGCTTGGGTTAGTGAGTGCTTGGGATTGTGGTTTTCGGGCTAAGGAAAGGGTAATGACCTCCCCCACCTTATCTTATTTACGGGTATGCCCTTAGATTTGAATTGTGCAAGTGTACAAGAAAGATAGCTAGGATACACTCAAAGCATGAAAATCAAGCAAGGAGTTTGTCCTAGTCTAAATGCAATGCAAACACGTACCTTGCCTCCAGCACTCTTCAACAGTAAAAGTAAAGAATTGAAGAGACACGTGCCTAGAGATGCAAGTGTCTAAACAATTTTAGCAATTTCAATCAACTTTTTACTGTTTTTTAATTAAGCAGGAGTAGGATGCAGAATACAGGAAATAAAGTATAGAAACAGATGTATTTTACAGAACCAGAAGCCCTGCAGAAATTGGTGAGTAGTGAACTCCTTATTGCCGCGTTCCCACGGCAAATTGCCGTGGATCCGTGGCAATTTGGAGGGATCCTGGCTCTGCTTTCTTGAGCAGAGACCCAGGTCCACTTGTATGTTACTGCAATGAATATTTTCCTGTTTTCTTCTCCTGTAACCTGCAACAGAGAAGAAGGATCGTTTAGTACTTCACTTTAACCTAAAAAATACGTTGCTCTCCCCGGCAACGGCGCCATTTTGATTAGACTAGAGAGGGTGTACTTATTATGTGTATAAAGATGTATTTGATGTACCCTTTCTTGTCTCCGCTATAGTATAGGACTATACCGAGTCGAATCTCAGGGAGAGCTCGCGATGGAAGCTTTACGTGTGGTGGTGAAGTGAACAAACGAGTATTCTTCTCTTGCTTATAATCTTAGTGAATCAAATGTAAAAGAAACTAAAAGAAAGGATGGCTATGTTCATGGTGGAAATTGTCGGAAAAGAAATCAAGATTGGGATTGGTTTATTCACAAGAAAAGGAAAGAAAACTTAAAGAAAGCAATCCATGACTAGCTTACCTTGCTAGCTTGCCAAGACTTACTAGACTCCTTGATAGCGAATGCTTGCCTAATGTTGTCACTCCATTAGCGTAGGATTCGTCTAGCGTGTTGACCTAATTACTTTCTCACTTGCAAGATGGTGGTTTAACCATCGGAGAAGAGAAGATCATACACTTGCAAGATGAAATTAAGCAAACACACATGAGTTAGTGAAGTGGCAAGACTAGTGGTAACCTAGTACATGGAGAAGAATTTAGCTACAACAAGCCATAAGAAAAATACAAGAAAGCATGAAGTAAATTGCAAGAATTAAAGAAAGCAATAAAGAAAGCATGTAAAGAAACACATAAACTAGAACCAAGCTTCAAGTAGAGGAAGGAGGATGGATCAATCCTTGTTGCTTCAAGTGTCACTCTTGATTACACAAGCTCTCTCCCTCACAATCACTCTCTTTTACATTGAATTCTAGGGAAGAAAAGAGGGATCTAAAGAACAAAACCTAGAGAAAAATACATGAAATTACAACAACTAAACTAATCTCCTCTCTTCTCCATTCAGTTTTTGTACGCAGGTCTTCATGGAGTATTTATAGCATGGATGAGAACCTTCGAGAGCCTAGTTTGTTGGCGCAAAATCTGAGATCCAACGGCCCGGATTTTGCGGTGGATCCGCCGCAAGTCGCGGCACTTTTGTGGCCGTTGGCTAACAACTTTCTGGTGGAGATTAGTTACAAGGTTGTTAGCCACGTGGTATATCTAGAATCTTCGTTTGTTGCGCGGATTTCTCTGGATCTGGATTTGAATTTGGCTTTATCTTTAATCTTGATTAATCACTTAATTAGTGTTAATTAAGTGATTATTTGGATATCTCTCCATTAAGTGTGTACCTGCAAATATGTAGAGAAGAGGAGTAAAAATCACATATTTATTTGTAATATGCATGGGAGTTATGATGTAAAATATGCAATATTGTGTACTAATCACACCCCCACACTTATTCTTTTGCTCGTCCCGAGCAAAACTAAGAAAAAGAAAAGAAAAATCTAAACTACCAGTTTATTACACCACTTTCGCAGGTGACGCGATTGCACTGAGCATGTGCAACAAGCCGTTAAACCTCTAGGTTACCCTAGAGGAGGAGTGTTGTCTCCTGAGGGTTTTCAGCGGATTACACCCACAAAATCCATAAAGAAAGAAGACAAATGTTAGTATTTTGAAAACGCATTTTGAATAAGAGACAAGTTTACGAACTATTTTTGCAAAAATATAAGTGATCCTAGGTCATAAGTCCACCTATAATCATTCTCCCTTAAACTTAGTATCCATGCAAGATCTTGTTTTTAATTAAGGTAAGAATTCAAAATTGGATTGAATACTTTATCTTTCATAAACCTAGATAGTATGCACACCGTGTAAGTGAAGATTTCTGGGATTTCAACTCCAACCATTAAGCCATTTATTTATTTATATATACTTTTTTATGCTTTTTTCTTCCCTTAGTTTAGGCTTTCTAGTCTACCCTTGTAACGAGCCTTTAACCGATGACTCCCAAACCAGACGGTCTTAGGGCACCAGATGAGAAAACATCCCTCGGGTTTAAGGTCTCGAGTAGAAAAGGCCACGAAACTAAAGGGGATTATTTATTATCACCGTTAGGCGTGAATAATCATGCTTCTTGAGGCATAATTATCCAGCTTAATAAGTGAGATCACCGTTAGGCGTGAGTAACCATGCTTTTTGAGGCATAGTTATCCAGCTTAATAAGTGATCTTTTATTTATATATATAAATATTTTTTTTTCTTTTTTTTTTATTTATATGGCATTTTTGGTCTTTGTCTCCATCCCAAGAAATGTGTAAGTGTAAAGTGCATATTTATCTAAGGTAAAAATTCAAGATAAAAATATCTCACCAATTTTACTTACTTAGTCTATAATTTCAAACAAGATCTATTACTTCAACTATGTTTAAGATGTCATAATTAAGGCTTTCTTAATTTCTAAGATACATCTTAATTTTCTTAAAAATAGAACAAAACTTTGTCTCTTATTTCAAAAAGTTTTTATCTTTATATTTTTTATTATTTTTTTTATTTTTTCTATTTCTAAAAAGAAGTGTAAAAGAAAGAAAATCTAAAAACTCTATGTTAGTAAACCCTCCCCCACACTTATTTCATGCATTGTCCTCAATGCATCATGATATATGTATGCATGAAACAAAAATGAAGAGGGAAGGAAAAAATTACCTTAAGGTGGTGGTTCTGGTGGTGGTCGGATTGGTCCACGAAACATGGCCCAATCAACGTTTCTTTGGGTTTTCAGGAACCCACCAAAATAGCAAAAATATGACCCACAAGAATGATGTGTGCATGAATGATTTTTATGTACATGCCCCCATCTAATTTCAAGATTTTCCTAATAATTTCAGAGTCATTTTCATCAAGATCCTTGTCCCAGAATGGAAGATGAAATGATAGAGCAGTTGACTTGGACTCTGGAAGAACAGGAACGACTACCGACTCAGGGAAGTGAATTAAGTCAAGTGATGGTGCCAGAGTCGAAGTGAGTTCAAAAATTGGATCCAAGTCAAGAAATGAAAACTCAAGTCCACATCATTGTCCAACAATGGGATGTGACCTAATATGGGTGATATCTCTTTACTTCCAATATTAAGGAATTCAAGCTCATCGCCATACAATTCTTCAAAACTTAAGTCAAAATCTTCTGATAGAATTGTACAATCAGTTTCAGAAGTAAAGAGATCGAGAAAATCAAGGTCACATTTCTCATTGAGTTCAATTCCACAAGATGGAAAACTTGCCAAAATGTCAATTGAATCTTCAGAAGTGTAGAATTGGGCAAGTTCGACATGATCCTTAAAGATGGGTGATTCAATTTCATTGTGAATTGGGACTGGATTCAATGTCGGCTCCGGAAAAGGATTGAAGTGAGGTAAAGATACCGGAGTCATTACTGAATCAGGAAAAAGAATTGAATCACAAAGTTGGGGTTCAAGATCACATTCCTCATGTAGTTCAATTAAATGTGGAGAACTTGCCAATTTATCAATTGGATTTTCAGAAGTATGGAATTGGCCAAGTTCTATGTGATCATCATAAAAGATTGGTGATTCAATTTCACAATGGATAGGAAATGGATCCAATACTGACTCGGGAAATGAAGTGAAATTATGTGAAGACACCGGAGTCATGATTGAATCAGGAAGTAATATGGAATCATCAAGTGGAAGTTCAGGATCAAAATCATGTTCCAGTTCAATTTCAGGAAAAGGAAAACTTGCAAAAATGTCAATTGGATCAGAAGGTTGGACAAGTTCATGTGGTTGTGCTGAAATTGAATCTGAACTTCCAAGACTACATGACTCTTTGGTTTTAACAGAGTGGCTAGTGACCTTAGAAATAGGATGAGAATGAAGAGTTTGGATCAGCAAATCTAAGTCACGGGCACGAGCATTTTGAGCATGGGTCATGTCTTCAAGCATCTTTTCAAAATTGATGACTTCATTATTTGGATGAAAAGATGAAGTGTTGTCTTGGAAGTGATGGTGAAATTGTGAGTCAAAAGTGTGTGAGGATGGAAAAGTGGACTCACACAAGAAATCATTACTCGGTTCCATGACAAATGGTTGTTCATACTGAAAAGGTGGAACTGAGTAAGATTTTTTGAAAATACTGTGGAATTGGAGAGGGAAATAATTCAGGAAGTGTTTGCTCAGCTCTCTGTAAGTTAGCTTCTAAACTCCTTAGTAAATCAGATTTTTCTTCAACTGGTTCAGAAAAAGGAGTATATGAAGCGGAATCGGGAAATGAATCTTGTGAATATTGTGGACTTGGTGGAAATGGTGGACAAGGAGGTTGATAATTAAACTCGGGGGACTGGAATCCCCAATGACTCGATGAAGAGTTGAAATTATTTTGGACATTATAATTGTTAGATGGGGGATATGGGTCATATTGATTCGGATAAGGCCAACCCGGTGTATGTGGTTGGTGCATATTGTAAAACACCGGGTTGGAATTATCCGAATATGGAGTATGTGTGACATATGGATGGAAAGAATTGTAATTGTAAGCCATATCACACAATCACAAACAAAAATCAACAAACAAACAAACAAAAGAAAGAAAGAAAATTCTAACCTAAGTTAGGGTAGACTTAGACCTAAACGACTCCTAACAAATAGACTGTCCACGGGAGGTTTAGTGTAGACTCTAACCACAAGCTAATCAGCCAGGGAAGGGTAAGGTTGGTGGGAGGTTTTCCGTCCGGAGACGTTCCTTAATTAAGTAACCAGCAACCTTCGGGCTTTCGGCCCTCAACCCCTTTCCTAGACACCGATTTTGCAAGAGTTAAATTCCAACACTTTTCCCCCTTAGGATAATCTCCTAAGTGAGTCCGAGATGTCCCTAGGGCCAACGTCTACTTTTTTAATTAAATTAGGGCTTGGGTTAGTGAGTGCTTGGGATTGTGGTTTTCGGGCTAAGGAAAGGGTAATGACCTCCCCCACCTTATCTTATTTACGGGTATGCCCTTAGATTTGAATTGTGCAAGTGTACAAGAAAGATAGCTAGGATACACTCAAAGCATGAAAATCAAGCAAGGAGTTTGTCCTAGTCTAAATGCAATGCAAACACGTACCTTGCCTCCAGCACTCTTCAACAGTAAAAGTAAAGAATTGAAGAGACACGTGCCTAGAGATGCAAGTGTCTAAACAATTTTTAGCAATTTCAATCAACTTTTTACTGTTTTTTAATTAAGCAGGAGTAGGATGCAGAATACAGGAAATAAAGTATAGAACAGATGTATTTTACAGAACCAGAAGCCCTGCAGAAAATTGGTGAGTAGTGAACTCCTTATTGCCGCGTTCCCACGGCAAATTGCCGTGGATCCGTGGCAATTTGGAGGGATCCTGGGCTCTGCTTTCTTGAGCAGAGACCCAGGTCCACTTGTATGTTACTGCAATGAATAGTTTCCTGTTTTCTTCTCCTGTAACCTGCAACAGAGAAGAAGGATCGTTTAGTACTTCACTTTAACCTAAAAAATACGTTGCTCTCCCCGGCAACGGCGCCATTTTGATTAGACTAGAGAGGGTGTACTTATTATGTGTATAAAGATGTATTTGATGTACCCTTTCTTGTCTCCGCTATAGTATAGGACTATACCGAGTCGAATCTCAGGGAGAGCTCGCGATGGAAGCTTTACGTGTGGTGGTGAAGTGAACAAACGAGTATTCTTCTCTTGCTTATAATCTTAGTGAATCAAATGTAAAAGAAACTAAAAGAAAGGATGGCTATGTTCATGGTGGAAATTGTCGGAAAAGAAATCAAGATTGGGATTGGTTTATTCACAAGAAAAGGAAAGAAAACTTAAAGAAAGCAATCCATGACTAGCTTACCTTGCTAGCTTGCCAAGACTTACTAGACTCCTTGATAGCGAATGCTTGCCTAATGTTGTCACTCCATTAGCGTAGGATTCGTCTAGCGTGTTGACCTAATTACTTTCTCACTTGCAAGATGGTGGTTTAACCATCGGAGAAGAGAAGATCATACACTTGCAAGATGAAATTAAGCAAACACACATGAGTTAGTGAAGTGGCAAGACTAGTGGTAACCTAGTACATGGAGAAGAATTTAGCTACAACAAGCCATAAGAAAAATACAAGAAAGCATGAAGTAAATTGCAAGAATTAAAGAAAGCAATAAAGAAAGCATGTAAAGAAAACACATAAACTAGAACCAAGCTTCAAGTAGAGGAAGGAGGATGGATCAATCCTTGTTGCTTCAAGTGTCACTCTTGATTACACAAGCTCTCTCCCTCACAATCACTCTCTTTACATTGAATTCTAGGGAAGAAAAAGAGGGATCTAAAGAACAAAACCTAGAGAAAAATACATGAAAATTACAACAACTAAACTAATCTCCTCTCTTCTCCATTCAGTTTTTGTACGCAGGTCTTCATGGAGTATTTATAGCATGGATGAGAACCTTCGAGAGCCTAGTTTGTTGGCGCAAAATCTGAGATCCAACGGCCCGGATTTTGCGGTGGATCCGCCGCAAGTCGCGGCACTTTTGTGGCCGTTGGCTAACAACTTTCTGGTGGAGATTAGTTACAAGGTTGTTAGCCACGTGGTATATCTAGAATCTTCGTTTGTTGCGCGGATTTCTCTGGATCTGGATTTGAATTTGGCTTTATCTTTAATCTTGATTAATCACTTAATTAGTGTTAATTAAGTGATTATTTGGATATCTCTCCATTAAGTGTGTACCTGCAAATATGTAGAGAAGAGGAGTAAAAATCACATATTTATTTGTAATATGCATGGGAGTTATGATGTAAAATATGCAATATTGTGTACTAATCACAGAGCCAGTGATGCCCCATGATGACTTGAGGGTATGGGTAGAAGGATTTTGTATGTACAATGTTGTGATGTTTTGAATGTGTATATATGTATAGTTCAGAGTTAAGCGTAATCAGTAAAGAAAATACATGTTTTGTAAAACTCTTGTGTAAATTTGTGAGATATAAATAAAAAGCTACTTGTTCAAACCCAAATTTTCGCAATTGAGCAAGAAATTATTTTTGTTTAAGTTCCTATAACATGCAAACAATCTTAGTAAGGAAATGTTGTCCCACAGCACAGCACAGCTAAGGGCATCCATTGTAAAGCCCAGATTATTTAAATTATAGATTTAAACTCTAAATTTTGAATTGTGAAAAGTTTTATGATAATTTGAAAGTTTAATCCATGTGATAATAATTTATTTACAAGTATGGATGAAAGTTTAAAGAGAAATTTGAGAAATTAATTGTCCAAGATACATACATGATGTGGATATGAATATGTAGGTATATATATAAGAATACCTTAATGTACATGTATTAATCTATGTAAATATTTTATATGCATTCATGTTAGTGAAGTGGTGAGGCATGCATGATCTAGTAAGGTGGTAGGATGAAGGGGGAGATGAGAATTTGTGAAGCTAGATGCCATGGTAAAATTAATCTGATAAAATATAAGAGAGAAAATGAAATGAAATTCCCATTCTCATTCTCACACACACTCTCTCTCATCACCTTCTTCTCCTCATCTACTCCTCTCCCTCTCTTGGTGACCAGGCGGGCGAGAGTGCAAGGCACATGGCGTAGGTGCGCGCTTAGGTGTAGGTGCGCGCTTAGCCGTGTGCGGGTTGAGGTGGTGTGATTTTTGGGTGATTTCTTAGCCATTCGGAGTCTGATTCATATGATTCTTGAACCATTAGATTCGTGAAGACGAGAACTTATACACTGATCATAGGACACTCTGCTGTGTGAACGTAAGCATGGGCAACTCACAACAATGAAAGGTGATCGTTACCGGAGGGAAATCAGTATTTTGACTCGAATCCTTAAGGATGTATTTGGAGAATTGGACGGCTGGTCGCCCGATTTATTGAACCAATATGGAGTGAGATGAGAATATAATTAAGTGATAACTTGCAACATATATGAGAAATTATGAACCTTAATTAAGATATTATTAAGAATATAAATTTGTAGTTAGATTAACTACATTAACCCTAATCAAGTGGTGATAATTATAAAATTGATAATGTTGTAACATAGTATACAACATGATTTATCTATATATGTATATGTGTGATGATTGTTTACAAGTTATAATGTATACCAAAACTATAAAATTGATGTGGATGTATCATGAACCCTAATTGAAAATTAATATGTGGATATTAGGTCAGAATCAGAGACCGATATTGATACTTATAACTTGTTCACCAAGCACGTGATTAAGTATTGATACTTTTTCGATAAATTGAACTTCATAACATATATGAACTTGAAAATACTTGAATATAATTATGTGCAACACATTGATATGTATATAAATGAATGATTCTATAAGAACTCTTGGAAGTCATCCGATAATTGAGTAAATATATGACAAACACCGATTGTGATTTTTGCATGATGTCTATGAATGTGACTATGTTTGTAGTATTTGTATATACATGTTTGTGTGTATTTGGAAGAAAAAGAAGGGATCGGGCAGGAGTCGGTGGTGAGAAAAGAAAGTGTTATCTGTTTCAATTATATTATATATTTGAAGGAAGGGACCGGACGAAAGCCTGTTGCACGGGAAGACAGTGTTATCTGTTTTGATTATATTATATATATATATATATATAATATATATATATATATATATATATATATATATATATATATATATATATATCTGTTTCAATTATATTATATATATTGAAGGAAGGGACCGGACGAAAGCCTGTTGCACGGGAAGACAGTGTTATCTGTTTTGATTATATTATATATATATATATATATATATATATATATATATATATATATATATATATATATATATATATATATATTAAAGGAAGGGACTGGGTGTGAGCCGACGGTTGGAGAAGACAATGTTATATATTATGAATATATTATATATATTGAAGGAAGGGACCGGCTGGAGCCGATGGTGGGAGAAATGGTGAAAACTCAATCAATGAATTGTAGGATGTTGAAATTACGTTAACACTCAAACAAAAATATTAGCATTAAATATAAACTTGCACAAAAGAAAATTAAATCACAGAAAGTAAATCAAACACAAATATAAGTGATTTATCCTGGTTCGATCCTCTTGACCTACATTCAGTCCCCAAATCACCCGCTTGAGATTTTCCTTTAACCTTTGATTTTGTACACCCAAAATTAACACCTTGTATGACACTTGACAAATCCCCTTTACCAAATGTATACAACTCTTCTTATAACCAAGAAGACACAACACCTTGTACAACCTCTCTTCAACCCAAAGACGCATTTATACAATCTTTCTCTTTAAATGAATACCGTCAATCTTATAAGCCTTGAATCTGTATGTGATCGTGAACAAGGACTCTTATAGGTGGACTCTCAGAAATCTTTACTAAAGAATTGGAATTTGAGTAAAGAATTGAAAGTAGAAACAGTTTTTTGAAAAACAGATTTTTGAACAGAGTTTTTGGGCAGAAAATTATTGATATGATTGGTGTTTTTAGCCTAGGACAACATCCCTATTTATAGGTGAAATTTATAGTCAGTTAGGAAAGTTATTAACTTGAATTTGAATTTTGAAATATTGGATAAAACGCTAGAAATCAGAAACTGACAACAGTTAGAAACTGCCATTAATCGACTTGAGTTTGAGGTTTAATCGACTAGGGTATTGATTTTTGCCTATAGTAGTCACTTATAAAGGGGGCAAGTCCACTAGGGTATGGCTGATACAAGAGACATATTTTTGAAAATTGAAATTAGTCGATCAGCAGAATATATTAGTCGACTACAACAGTTATTAGTCGACTAATAAAGTTGATAAGTCGACTAATAATGTTAACTGTAAAGAAACAGAGAGTTGATAACTTTTTAGGATAGAGGTTAGTTGACTACATAAAATGTCAAGTCGACTATAGGATATATAAATTGACTAATCAAGAGTATAAGTCGACTAATAGGCTTATGATATGTGTGTGTGTGTGTGTTCTAAGGCTTTTAACAGTCTAATAAATATTACAATACGCATCCATAGCCATTATCCTTGGGAAGTCTTGAACATGTAGAACGCTGTATAAGTTTGTAAGATAGAGTTTCAATGAAATGGCTTCATAACTGTATCGTCAAAATCAAGTTTTAACATTCTCTCCCTTTTTGATGATGACAATTTGTGTGCATGAAAACTCCCCTTGCAGAGACTATGTTATATATTCTCTCCCTGCATAGAACAGGTTATAACAGATATAGAAAAACATGTGTTCTCCTCCTGCAAAAAATATATCATAACATATATATATGATAAATATTTTAAAATATTTTCTTATAAAGCTTTTTATATGGTTCCTGAAATATAAACATTAGATGGTACCAATCATTATAAGATCAAAGCATTAACCTTTAGGAATCTAAGCCTAATTTGGATTTGGTTTCATCTGTTAGTCTACACATAATTGCATGAATTACGTATAGAATGTATGTATGATGCAATATAAGCATTTTTATCAAAAATGCTTAAGTTTTTAGGAATCTATATGTACTTGTTCTTAATTCTTTTTGAAAAAATATCAGTATTTCTTTTCACAAATGGATTATGATTCTTTTTACTATCATGTGTAGATTTTTCACTTTGATTTAAGAATCCAAGACCATAATGATTATGTGATATCTTTTGATATGATAACAAATCATTTAACTTTTCTTTTCTTTGATTAAATTTAGTCACATTTTTCAAAATCTCTTCATACTTCATTTTGAAACTTGACATGTCTTTATCTAAAACAGAAATTCTTTCATTTAAAGACATAGTTTCTTTTTTAAGCATTACATTTTCTTTTATAAAATTCTCATTATCTTTTTTCAATGATGATATAACTTTTTCAAAATCATCTTGTTGAGAATTTATAAAAGAAATTTGAGAAGCATAACATGAATTTTTTTGATAAGTTTTTCATTTTCTTTGACAAAACTTTATTCTTTATCTTTTCATTTTTAAGATCATTGTATAATTCATGAAATGCATCGAAGAGTTCAGTATAGTGTACCTCATCTTCTTCTTGGGCTATAAAGCATATGTTGGCATGTTCAGTAGTTTCTTTTCGTCAGAGGAAGAGGAATCACTATTTTTCTATGATGCTTGATAGACTTTCTTCTTTTTGAATTTTTTCTTTTGAATTTACCTTTGTTTTTGAGCAATGGGCAATCCTTCTTCATATGACCTGTTTTATTATAGTTAAAACATATAGGATTAAACTTGCCTTATTTCAAGAATTTTCTGAATTTCTTGAGAGCATTGCCATCTCTTCTTTATCGTTATCTGAATTGTCCATATTTGAGGATGCATGGAAGGCAAGTTCTTTCTTCATTGATTGAAGTTGTTGCTCATCATTCTTTCAATCTTTAAGTTGCACTTCATATGCCATTAAATTACCAACAAGATTTTCTAATGATATAGTTGAGAGATCATTTACTTCTTCAATTGCAGCAGTCTTCTTCTCCCAATCTGGTGTGAGTGCACGAAGAATCTTTCTCACTTTTTCGACTTGAGTGTATTCCTTTTCAAGAGCTACTAAGGAATTTGTAATGTCGGTGAATCTTGTAACCATTTCTGAGATAGTTTCATTCTCCTTCATTTTGAAGAGTTCAAATCTGTGGATAAGAATAGAAATTTTAGACTTTTTAACCTTATTTGTACCTTCATGTGCTACCTGTAGAGTGTGCCATTTTGATTTGCAGATGTGGCTGTTGACACACGATTGAATTCTTCTTTGGTTAAGGCACAGAATAATGAATTCATTGCTTTGGCATCAAGGTTCGCATTCTTCTTTTGATCATCACTCCAAGCGCTGTAATTGGTAGTCGGTTTGGTGTACGCTGCTTCTACTATATTTCATAGTTCATAGTTAAGCGATTACAAGTAAATCTTTATTCTACACTTCTAGTAGTTGTAGTTCGATCCATCAATAGTGGTGGACGTTGTGTAGAATGTCCTACTCTAAATTTCGATAAAGGAAACTCCGTTGCCATCCTTGTAGGGTGTTGACCGGGTATGCAGGGCTCTGATACAAATTGTAGGATGTTGAAATTACGTCAACACTCAAACAAAGATATTAGCGTTAAATATAAACTTGCACAAAAGAAAATTAAATCACAGAAAGTAAATCAAACACAAATACAAGTGATTTATCCTAGTTCGGTCCTCTTGACCTACATCCAGTCCCCAAATCACCTACTTGAGATTTTTCTTTAACCTTTGATTTTGTACACCCAAAATCAACATCTTGTATACCATTTTACAAATTCCCTTTGTCAATTGTATACAACTCTTCTTACAACCAAGAAGACACAACACCTTGTACAACCTCTCTTCAACCCAAAGACGCACTTGTACAATCTTTCTCTTTGAGTGAATACAATCAATCCTATAAGCCTTGAATCTGTATGTGATAGTGAACAAGGACTCTTATGGGTGGACTCTCAGAAATCTTCATTAAAGGATTAGAATTTGAGTAAAGAATTGAAAGTAGAAACAGTTTTCTGAAAAATAGATTTTTGAACAGAGTTTTTGGGCAGAAAATTATTGATATGAATTGCCATTTTTAGCCTAGAACAACATCCCTATTTATAAATGAAATCTATAGTCAGTTAGAGAAGTTATTAACTTGAATTTGAATTTTGAAATATTGGATAAAACACCAGAAATCAGAAACTGACTAACAGTCAGAAATTGCCATTAGTCGACTAGAGTTTGAGGGTTAGTCAACTAGGGTATTGATTTTTACCTATAGTAGTCGACTTATAAAGATGGCAAGTCGACTAGGTATGGCTGATACAAGAGACATGTTTTTGGGAAACTAAAATTAGTCGACCAACAGAATATATTAGTCGACTACAACAGTTATTAGTCGACTAATAAAGTTGATAAGTCGACTAACAATATTAACTGTCAAGAAACAGAGAGTTAATAACTCTTCAGGACCGAAGTTAGTCGACTACATAAAATGTCAAGTCGACTATAGGATGTATAAGTCGACTAATCAAGAGTATAAGTCGACTAATAGGCATATGATGTGTATGTGTGTGTGTTCTAAGGCTTTTAACATTCTAATAAATATTACAATACACATCTATAGCCATTATCCTTGGGAAGTCCTTAACATGTAGAACGCTGTATAAGCTTGTAAGATAGAGCTCTAATGAAATGGCTTCGCAATGTATCATCAAAATCAAGTTCCAACATGAATGTCATTGTGAAATATATGCATTCTAATTGTGATAAAAAATTATTCAATGTGTGAATCTATTTGTGTATTGTTATGATTACAGAGCCATATGAGCTTGATACATTGATGCGTGAATCACTTTATATATAATTATTGTGTACTATAAGAGTACAGTATGTAATCCGTGCATCACTAATTATAAATAAGATGAGATATAAAATTGTATCATGTAGTTGAGACATCTAAGTTCTAGGAAAGACAAAGAAATGCTGGGTCAGAGATCAAGAATTAAGAACTGGTTAAGATTGAATTACCTACACAATTAAGTACCAATATCAGAGAATTAAAACTAGACGTTTATTAAGCATGCATTCATGCAGGATAAGTTAGAGTTTTTCCTTACTCATTAAGATATCAAGCCAACTCTATTGTTTTTAACCTTTTTTCAGGTTATAGCAAAGATATGGGTCTAACTTGAGGCCTTACAAGCAGCAAGGAGATTTGGATAGCTTATGCTGAGCACTCATATTTTATCTATTAAAATGTCTGTTTTGTATAAGTAACGAAATACTTGGATTTTAGTATATATATATATATGTGTGTGAAGATTGATTTGTAGTATGTACACCAGTATTATATTTGAGATAAGTTAAACTTTATATGAATGATGATCTTTTGGAGGTGATGTGAGTTTGAGAATATCTGATTTTATGATCAAGTGTTGTATTTTCTAAAATTAATAAATAGGCTGGTGTTGGCCAAAACTAGAGATATTATATTAGGGCAGACTCCATATTACAAAGGAGATGGTGCTGAATTATCAGTGATTATTAGAATGTTTAAGTACAACAATTACTGATTATTGTAATTCAGTGATTAAAAACTGAGACTGTTACATTCATCCCTCGAGTGTCAATGTGAACCTTGAAGGGCAGGATTTGGGGGTCAGGAAGCCCTTAATGTAATGTCAGACTGGGGTGGCTCAACTGGTGACAAGAGAAAAAAAAACCGTAACCAACCCTTGAACAATTTCAAAAATTGAACCCTCCTACATTTAAAGGTGAAGCGGACCCTTTATTGTGGGAAGTGGCTTCTTCAGACAGGGAAGATTTTGATTGTGATGGATTGCACTGAGGACCAGAAGATATCTTTTGCATCTGTCATGTTGCATGGAAAAAATCGAGCATTGGTGGGAGGCTGTCATAGATGGTGCAAAAATTTCACATGGAGATTCTTTGTTGAAAAAAATTAAATGAGAAGTACATTGTAGGAATGGAGAAAGATAAGTTGGCACTGGAATTTCAAGAATTGAGCAAGGTTCGATGACCATTGCTCAGTATGATGCTAGGTTTACCCAATTGTCTAGATATGCAGGAGGATTAGTCAAGAATGAAGCTGAGAAGATGAAAAAGTTCATAAGAGGGCTTATGCTGGGAATCAAAGGTTGGCTAGTGTCATTTCAACTTCGTCTGTATATCCAAGCTGTGGAGAGAGCCTCAGAACTGGAGAGGAACATGCAAGAGAACCAAAAATTCAGGCTGGGGATAACCTCCTCCAAAATGCCCTCGATATCCGGAAGTGTCGAGAGTGGGAGCATCAGGCTCTAGACTTGGTGGAAGTATAGGTCTAGTGTAACCCCAATCCAGAGAAGTGTGGGTACAGGTAGAGGTCCATAGGCCATATTCGAGAGATTTTCTCGAGGTGCGCAGCCTGCACGCTTACCCCGTACCAAGCATCCACCAATTTTATTGGAGTCCCTTGGTGTTTGAGATGTAACAAGAATCATATAGAAAGTTGTGCTCAGGATAGAAGTTGTTTTGCATGTGGTGAAGTATATGATGAGAGATTGCCCAACAACGCATAAGATTTAAGAAATGGGTAGAGGAATAGGAAGACCAACCGCAGGAGTAGTTTCTTTAGTCGGACGATTGAACAATCCCTGGTGCTTGGTCAGTGTACTCAGACCAGCAGCAACGTAATCTTTCGTGCTACAACCGCAGGTCCAGGGCAGAGTGTTTGCACTGACTCAATAAGATGCTCGGTCATCGATCGCAGTGGTAGAAGGTATGATATCTTTAGCAGGGCATACAGCCCGAGCATTATTTGACCATGGTGCCACGCATTCATTTGTTTCTTATACATTTGCATATAAACTTAATCAACCCCTGAACCCCTAAATCTTCAGTTAGTAATAGCAAGATCAGTAGGCTCGGAGATGAATCTAATATTAAATATAAGGTGTATGAGGTTTTGATGGGGGAAATTATAACATTTGTAGACTTGGTGAAGCTTGAAGAGATGGAATATGATGTTATCTTAGGAATGGACTGACTGTCAGCCTATCGAGCATTGGTGGATTATTGCAAGAAGAGGATGAAATTTAGAATGAAAGGGGTTTTGGAGTTTACCTTTGAGGAAATAAAAGACAAGCAAAATATGCCAATTATATCAGTTATGAAAGCAACTAGATTATTAGAACAAGGATGTCAAGGGTTCTTAGCAACAGTATTGGACAAAAAAGAGACTGAGACTAAAGTTAAGAACATACCTATTGTAAAGAAATTTTCTAATATGTTTTCTAAGGAATTATCAGGTTTACCCCTGGATAGGGAGGTTGAATTTGCTAGATGTGAGGACCGCCCCTATATCAAAGGCTCCATATAATGTCCCCAACGGAAATGAATGAGTTAAAGATTCATTACAAGATTCATTAGATAAGAAATTTATCTGACCCAGCATATCACCTGGGGAGTACCAGTATTGTTTGTAATGAAGAAGGGTGGAAGTTTGAGACTATGCATTGATTATAGAGAGCTTAATAAGGTTACTCTCAATAACCATTATCTGCTTCCTAGGAACGATGATTTGTTTGATCAACTTCAAGGTTTAAAGATTGATTTGAGATCAGGATATCATCAGCTGAAAACTAAGACAGAAGATGTTGCCAAAACAATTTTTAGAATAAGGTATAGGCACTTTGACTTTTTGATTATGCCCTTTAGATTAACAAATGCTCCGGCCGCATTCATGGATATGATGAATAGAGTATTTCAATCATACCTTGACCAGTTTATAGTGGCGTTTATTGATAACATATTGATCTTCTCAAAAAGAAAGGAGAATCATGAGGATCATTTGAAAGTACTTTTGCAAATATTAAGAGAAAAACAACTTTATGTCAAGTTTAAGAGATGTGAATTCTGATTTGAACAAGTTGATTTCCTACGGCACATCATTTCTAACGAAGGACTATCGTAGATCCAATAAAGATTGAAGCAATTAAAGATTGGCCTCGACACACTTATTTCATGGAGATTCAAAATTTCTTAGGTTTAGTTGGTTATTATTGAAAATTTATAGAAGGATTTTTCAAGATAGCTATACATTTGACTCACCTGACAAAAAAGAATACGAAATTTTTGTACGGTGAAAATCAAGAAAAGAGTTTTCATGAATTAAAAGATAAATTGACGATAGCCTCAGTTCTAGCCGTGCCATTAGGAACCAAGGATTTTGTCATATATAATGATGTTTTGAAGTTAGGGCTTGGGTGTGTTGGCCCAAAGGCCTATCACCCTAGTTTTGATGATGATCAACTCATGAAGTTATGTTTATTAATGATCTTGTGTTTAATTAGTGACAGATTCATTATCAAGATCTTAGTAGGTGCATAGCTCAACAAAGGACAAAATATCAAGATTTGGAGCTAGCACGGTGTGATCCAAGGAGTTTTGGATCAAGCTTGGACCGAGTCAAGAAGATGAGAAGCCTTCAAGTGAAGACTTCAAGAAGATGAAGACTTTGTCTAGGTATAAGATTTAGTTTTTGTTTTAGTTAAAAATGTAAAGGATAGATAGTTGGTGGATTGCTCAAGTATACCATGCACACACACTCTTGATTTACTTGTCTTTTCATAAAAGATTTTGTAGTTAGAAAAGATTTTTCTTTGTGACAAAATACTATTTGGATTTTGGTATTTTTATATATACATATCTTTTATCCAAAATCAAGCTTAGAGCTTTATGACAAAACATAGATATTACATTATGATTGTGTAGTGGATCATATCCATACACACTATGCTTTAAAAAGAAATCAAATATCTTGTTTTTATATTTTGTGAAGTTATGAAAACCAAGTTTGAAAAATACATGTTTTGATTTTTGATAAAATTTGCAAGACGCTGAAATGATATGAATATGTTGATATATGTCTTGAAAAATTTTTATCACAAGTTTGGCTTTCAATATAATGTTAAAACAAGTTTATGGAATTTTTAAAAGTGTTAAAAGATTTTAAAATTAATTTTTAAAGCAGTTTTCTAGACCTGGAACTGGCTGACAGGCTGGTCCGGTCGATCGAGCGGTCGACCGCACCATGGTCCCGTCGACCCACGGTCGACCGACGTGCATAGACTTGTGCGTGTCTGGCAGTACAGTGGTCCGGTCGACCGGACGGTCGACCGCTGTAGAGAGTTCTGCTCTCTGGATTTCTGGTCGACCGGGCGGTCGACCGGAGGCTCCAACGGTCGGATTTTCGACCGTTGGCGGTCGACCGGGCGGTTGACCGGAAGCTCTGACAGACCCCAACGGTCACATTTTTCTGACCTCTATAAAAGGGGGTTTGGTCATTGTTTTGAGCTAAGATTTTAGAGACTCTTAGAGCCAGTTTTTCCCAGACTTTTAGAAGAGTTTTCTCCACAAAATAGAGAGCAAATATTTCCTATCTAAAGGGAAGTTTTTGTAAAGAGTGTTAAAAGAAAGTCTTTGAGTTTTTCCTCCACCTTTCACATCCTTGATTTTCTCACACCACACTTGAGCAACCATTGATTATACATCCTATAGGTGTGTTGTAGTGAGAGCTTTTATTGGTGATCAAGTGTTTAGATCACCAAGAGATCATTTCTTGTACTTTGAGGAGGCGGACGTGTGTGTCCGCGTTGTTTCGAGTTCGGGTGCGGACTTGTTGTACAAGGTGCGGCCTCGGCGAGTCGGTGGGCTTGCGGTGTGTATGAGACTAGGGAGTCCGAGGGCTTGTAGGTGTTGCGGCACCGAGGAGAGATCCATTGGGATCTTGCATAGTGGAAATCCTTCGTGTGTCGAAGGCGGGGATGTAGAGCAAGTGTGCTCGAACCTCGAAACAAACCCTTTGTGTTTGCGATTGCTCTCTCTCTCTCTCTGTCTCTTGTTTATATCTTGCATTCAATTATTGTCTATCTTTATATGCTTGATATATTCATTTGTGCTTAATTGATATACTTGAGTGGGATTGTTTTGCTAACACTTGTATTCAACCAAGAGAGCCAACGCGGCACCTCAACCCATTCAAGGGGAATCTAGAGGAGTTTGTCCAGAGCCCTTCACGGGGATTCGGCAACACTCTTGTGTTATACATAGTGTTTAGTGTAAAAATTTTAATTTGGTCATATTTGTTTTTAGCTTCCGCATTATTTGCATCATTTGTCATTAAGTGACCATTAGATTAGCCATCACCTATTCACCCTCCCTCTAGGTGATTTACAATTGGTATCAGAGCTTGGTACTCTGATTTGGGTCTAACAACCTAGAGTTAAAAATCCTCATTTTAGGCTAATCACAAGATTTTGTACACACACCATGGACTTCATGTCACCTCCTACCTTTGACATTCTTAACATCCAAATTTGGAAGGTTAAGATGTCATTTTACCTCAAGGCCTTAGGCATTCATGTATATCTTGCCACTACTAATAATGCATATTCTTTAGATGGTAAGAATTTTGAGGCTAATGCAAAAGCCCTTCATGCTATCAAGTCAACCCTAAATGATGATTATTTATCTAGGGTTTCTAATGTTGAATCGGCTTTTGTAGTATGGAACATCATCACCTCCCTCGGCGAAAAGATCTATACTATGCGGGGAGTGACTCGGATGTTGGAAGCGACACCTCCAACAAGTGCTACATGGTCCAAGGGATGACCCCCTTGAGGTAAACTCCGAATCCGATGATGAGGACATGTCATATGATGAGCTATCTACTTTTTGTCATCTATTGCTTGAAAAGTATGACATGATTAAGAAAGAAAATAAAATTTGAAAAAAAATATTGCTTGCATGCATGTAGAACAAGACTCTTTTAAATCTAACATTGCATGTTTAGAAAAGATAACAAAAATTTGAAAAAGGATTTTGATTGTATGCTTAAAGAAAATGATTCTTTCAAATCTAAGATTGCATACTTAGAAAAAGAAAACAAAGATTTGAAAATGAAAATGTTTCCTTATTTTCAAAATTGAATAATTTATGTGAAGGAAACAATACTTTGAAAAATAAAATTGACTTGGTGGAAAAACAAAAAGAAGTTATTTTTCAAGAAAATATTACTTTGAAAAGAAAATTTATTGAAAAGAAAAAAAAAATGATTCTATATCTCACCATGCTTTACATGCCACAACTAATGAGATTAAGAATTTGAAAAATAAAATGGATGGTTTGAGTTCAACTTTGAACTCTTGTGCTTTTAATCATTCTAGGTTGGAGTCAATGTTTTCAAAGAAACAAACTCCACATGTTCATGCACATCATAACCATGCATTTGCTTATGTTGCACAACATGATCACACTCCTACACATAAGCATACTAAGGTGTACGTATGTACACATTGTGGTCGCAAAGGCCATTTAGCAAAGTTTTGTTATGATAATATTAATTCTCTAAATTTTGCTAATTATAAAAGATTTTGGGTTCCTTACAAGTCTAACCCCAAAGGACCCAAGAAAATATGGGTACCAAAACCCCACCATTTGCTTGTGATGTAGGTGAGGGCTCTCACAAGACGTGAGAGGATTGGTGCCTTGATAGTGGATGCAATAGACTCGATGGACATACTTTTGGATGCATCGCTATCAAGGAGCTTTGGTGGGACAACCACCATATTTGGAGCTTTGGAGTTGGTAACAATTTTTAAACTCCTACTTTTATGCACATGCTTTTAATTTCATATATCATGTTCATATTTTTGTGTGCTTCATGTGGTATTTACATGTTTAAATGAAGATTTTATCAAATATGCATGTATTCATATACAATTAGTGAATTACAATTGATTCATATATGATTGAACTTCATGCTCATTTGTACCCACTAGTTGCATATGCATAAGTCTAGTTTTGATGATTCTTTCATTTATACTTGTTATGCCTATTTTTATACTTTACTTCATGTATTTTTAATTCTAATCTAATAAATATACATGTATACCCGTGAGTCTCTTGCCTTCATGCAAACATATTTAATAGACTCTTTTAATATTTGGGATATGTATGTGTATTGTTAGGATTGGATTAATCATACATATACCATGAAGATTAGTGTTTTTGATGAAAAATGATTTTTCGTGCTTTTGTTAAAAATGTGTCTTATGATTTTTTTTGAGCTTCATTGGCTATTTTCATAAAATGCTATTTACATGATCATTTAACACTCACACTTTTGTTAAAAATTATTTTGAGCTTTATAGATCATGAGTGCTTAAATTCTTGTGTATCTAGTTATGTTTATGAAAAACATAAGATTTGATATATTTGAAGGATCTTTAACTAGTTTTTCAAAAACAATTTATACTAGTTATTTATTCTTCAAATAATTTTGAGATTGACACATGATTCTATTTTTCTCAAAATTTGATGCTTCATGATTTGAATATTAGTTTATATGTTCGTTTTATCAATACTAGGATTTATACTTGTACATATCGTGGGCCACAAATAAATCTATCTATATTTGTGTTTAATGCTTATTTGAACCCATGAAATGTGCTTGTATTGCTTAGTTTTGATGATACATACATTTTTAAACTTGTATTCTCTTTTTGGATTTGATTTATGATCATGTGTTTTCATTTCATGTATATGTGTATTTTACCAAACTTTAAGATATACATGTATACCTCTTGAGTCATTTGCCTTTAATGCAAATCTATCTATATGGACTCAATTGTGTTTAAGAGATATGTATGTATACTTATTGTGTTGTCAAAACATACATATATCTTGAAATATAAGTTTTGTTTTTAACAAAAAATTGTGTGATGATTTAAAGGAATATTGAGATTTATTGACATTTCTTTTTGCCTTATTCCTTACTTGAAGGATTTCGTACTAGTTTTAAAATATTTTCATATTTTCTAGTGCAAATTCTTCATTTGGTAGAGTTTTTCAAACTAAGCTTATTTTCAAATATATTTTTGAAAACCCCTACCATCTATGGGAGGATGGATGGGCGATTATGCCTTGTATGCTTCATTGAAAATCTTCTATCTTGAGCATATGTAGGGTGGTAGTTATATGAGTTATACACTTGATCTTATTGTTATGTCAATTGGTATCATTGAATCCTTTCAATTGGTATCTAAATTGATATTTTTTTGTATATACTCATATTTTGTTTGTTTATATATGTATGCCTTCAATTACAATCTCTATTATCATACATATATATGATATTTTAGTGCTTACTTTACAATTGGTATTCATATTTAAAAGCACAATGTTTATGAAAAATAAAAAAATTTGATCATTATTTTAAATTGGTATCAATATGCTTTAATTTCAAAAATGTTATAATTTCAATTGGTATCAATATGATAATGATTATTGTTCAATTTGGTATCTTAAAATTTGTTTGCTTTACAAGAGCTCTGATACTTTTAAAAATTTTGTTTAAGAAAAATTAAAAAAAAAATGTTTTGATTTGTATTTCCTATATGCAAGGAGAGCTTAACATCTCTTCTACATATAGATTCATGTTGAGTATATTATAAATTGAGGAGCTTGACAACTCTTCTTTATATGATATACGTGTGTAGGGGGAGCTTCACATCTCCTCTTATGCATTACATAATATGTGTTATGTGAGTTAGGGCTTGTCATCCCTTCTTCATGTAATGCATATATGTAGGAAAGCTAACTTAGCGTCTTCCTCTTCATGAATGTATATCGCATATAATCCTTATTGATTGATTTACCCCTTCTTGATCTCTTTGTTTTTGACAAAAAGGGGGAGAAAAATTTGTTTGATTTGATTTTACTTTGAACCCTTTGTTGATGATTGACAAAAAAGGGGAGAAGTATTTGTCTTCCTTGTTATTTATGCATATAAGTTTTGTTTTGCAAATAGGAGAAAAAGATTTATTTTGTTTTATCTCCATTCATTTGCATACATGTTTATGAACTTCATTGACATATATTATTATTTATGTCTATGCATGAGTTAAGGGGGAGCTTCCTTGAAGCTTTACTTTAATCCATGCATATATAACCTCATGAGTTTTGTCATCATCAAAAAGGGGGATATTGTTGGCCCAAAGGCCTATCACCCTAGTTTTGATGATGATCAACTCATGAAGTTATGTTTACTAATGATCTTGTGTTTAATTAGTGACAGATTCATTATCAAGATCTTAGTAGGTGCATAGCTCAACAAAGGACAAAATATCAAGATTTGGAGCTAGCACGGTGTGATCCAAGGAGTTTTGGATCAAGCTTGGACCAAGTCAAGAAGATGAGAAGCCTTCAAGTGAAGACTTCAAGAAGATGAAGACTTGTGTCTAGGTATAAGATTTAGTTTTTGTTTTAGTTAAAAATGTAAAGGATAGATAGTTGGTGGATTGCTCAAGTATACCATGCACACACACTCTTGATTTACTTGTCTTTTCATAAAAGATTTTGTAGTTAGAAACGATTTTTCTTTGTGACAAAATACTATTTGAATTTTGGTATTTTTATATATACATATCTTTTATCCAAAATCAAGCTTAGAGCTTTATGACAAAAACATAGATATTACATTATGATTGTGTAGTGGATCATATCCATACACACTATGCTTTAAAATGAAATCAAATATCTTGTTTTTATATTTTGTGAAGTTATGAAAACCAAGTTTGAAAATACATGTTTTGATTTTTGATAAAATTTGCAAGACGCTGAAATGATATGAATATGTTGATATATGTCTTGAAAAATTTTTATCACAAGTTTGGCTTTCAATATAATGTTAAAATAAGTTTATAGAATTTTTAAAAGTGTTAAAAGATTTTAAAATTAATTTTTAAACCAGTTTTCCAGACCAGGAACTGGCTGACAGGCTGGTCCGGTCGACCGAGCGGTCGACCTCACCATGGTCCGGTCGACCCACGGTCGACCGACGTGCACAGACTTGTGCGTGTCTGGCAGCACAGTGGTCCGGTCGACCGAACGGTCGACCGCTGCAGAGAGTTCTGCTATCTGGATTTCTGGGTCGACCGGGCGGTCGACCGGAGGCTCCAACGGTCGGATTTTCGACCGTTGGCGGTCGACCGGGTGGTCGACCGGAAGCTCTGACAGACCCCAACGGTCACATTTTTCTGACCTCTATAAAGGGGGTTTGGTCATTGTTTTAAGCTAAGATTTTAGAGACTCTTAGAACCAGTTTTTCCCAGACTTTTAGAAGAGTTTTCTCCACAAAATAGAGAGCAAATATTTCCTATCTAAAGGGAAGTTTTTATAAAGAGTGTTAAAAGAAAGTCTTTGAGTTTTTCCTCCACCTTTCACGTCCTTGATTTTCTCACACCACACTTGAGCAACCATTGATTATACATCCTATAGGTGTGTTGTAGTGAGAGCTTTTATTGGTGATCAAGTGTTTAGATCACCAAGAGATCATTTCTTGTACTTTGAGGAGGCGGACGTGTGTGTCCGCGTTGTTTCGAGTTCGGGTGCGGACTTGTTGTACGAGGTGCGGCCTCGGCGAGCCGGTAGGATTGCGGTGTGTACGGGACTAGGGAGTCCGAGGGCTTGTAGGTGTTGCGGCACCGAGAAGAGATCCATTGGGATCTTGCATAGTGAAATCCTTCGTGTGTCGAAGGCGGGGATGTAGAGCAAGTGTGCTCGAACCTCGAAACAAACCCTTTGTGTTTGCGATTGCTCTCTCTCTCTCTCTCTCTCTCTCTCTCTCTCTCTTTGTCTCTTATTTATATCTTGCATTCAATTATTGTCTATCTTTATATGCTTGATATATTCATTTGTGCTTAATTGATATACTTGAGTGGGATTGTTTTGCTAACACTTGTATTCAACCAAGAGAGCCAACACGGCACCTCAACCCATTCAAGGGGAATCTAGAGGAGTTTGTCCAGAGCCCTTCACGGGGAATTCGGCAACACTCTTGTGTTATACATAGTGTTTAGTGTAAAAGTTTTAATTTGGTCATATTTATTTTTAGCTTCCGCATTATTTGCATCATTTGTCATTAAGTGACCATTAGATTAGCCATCATCTATTCACCCCCCCTCTAGGTGATTTACAGGGTGTGCTTTGAAGAAACATGAAAATATAATTGCTTATGCTTCCAAATAGTTGAATACTCATGAAAATAATTATCTCACACATGACTTAGAATTAGCCGCAGTTATATTTGCTTTAAACATTTGATGACATTATTTTTATGGAGTATCATGTGAAATTTATACTGATCATAAGAATTTAAAATGTATATTCACCCAGAAGGAGCTGAATATGTGGCAGAGAAGATTTTGGAATTAATGAAAGATTATGACCTTACTATCCATTATCACCAAGAGAAAGCTAATATTGTGGCTAATGCACTGAGTTAAAAATCTGAAAGGTCATTAGCCTTCATAACCAGGCAACAGAGGTTACCGAGAGACTTGAAAGAGATACAGATAGAGAGAAGATTTAAAAATCCTTCCAATCTATTGGGCCAACTAAACCAAGTAAGTATTCATTTTGATTTGTATAACAAGGTCAAAGAGACACAACAAGTTAGGCTAAGGATGATTCAGGAAAATGTACAAGGAGGGATAGTTAAAGACTTCACCATTAAAAATGATGTGTTAAAGTTTAGACACTGGTTATGTATATCTCGGGTAGCAGAACTCAAGAATGAGATAATGAATAAAGCTTATTGCACTCCTTATATAGCGCATCTAGGCATAAGATGCGTATGACATAGTTTTTAGTGGGATGGGATGAAGAAGGATATCGCTGACTTTGTGCAAAAATGTTCACTATGTCAGCAGGTTAAGGTTGAGCATAAGAAAACTTCAATGTCATTGGTACCTTTACCAGTTCTAAGTAGAAATGAGATCATATTACTATGAATTTTTGTCACAAGATTTTCTTGGACTTAAAAAAAATGATGTTGTTTGGGTGGCGATTAATAGACTTACCAAACTTGCACATATCTTATCCGTTAGGATTAACTATTCGATGGATAATTTAGCTCAATTATATTTTCAAGAGATAGTCAGACTGCATGGTGTGCGAAAAATTATTGTATCAGATAGAGAATCTCGATTCAGATCAAGATTTTGGAAGAGTTTGTCTGGAGTTTTAGGAACTAAATTACAGCCAAGCACAGTGGCATATCCTCAGACAAACGGATAATCAGAGAGGACCATTCAAATATTAGAGGACATGTTAAGGGCCTGTGTGTTGGATTTTAAGGAAAGTTGGGATAAATATCTACCTTTGATTGAGTTTGCTTATAGCAATAGTTACTAATCCACTATTGGTATACCATCATTTTAAGCTCTGTGTGATAAGAGATGTAGATCATTGATTTGCTTGGAGGAGTTAGGAGATAGAAGAATATTTGTCTTAGAAATAATTGAAAAAATCACTAAGAAGATTCGAGTGATTGAGAAAAAGATAACAGTAGCACAAATTAAACAAAAAGCCTATCCAGATCGGCCTCGTAGACCCTTAGAATTTATGGTCAAAGATAAGACCTTAAGGTATTCCTAATGAAAAGAATGATACATGTCAGCAAGAAAATAAGTTAGATCCCTGATACATTAGACCATTTGAAATACTAAACAAAATTAGACCTATTGCTTACCGCTTGGCCTTGTCCCCATAATTAGAAAAGATACATGATGTTTTCCATGTTTCTAAATTAATAAAATACATACCGAATCTCAATCATGTTATTCTTTACCAACCACTGCAAATTCAGAAGCATATTCTTATACCGAGGAACCAGTTTAGATTTTGGATCATAAAGTAAAACAATTTTACGGAATAAATCAATTCCCTTGATAAAGGTATGAAAAAGTCAAGAAGTTGATGAGGCTATGTGGGAACTAGAAAATGACATGAGAAAGTCTTACCCGCATCTATTTCAAGGTACGCTTAGTTTCAACGATGAAACTTCTCTAAGGAGGTAGAGCTATAACACCCGAATTATTTAACCTTAAATTAAAATTTTAATTATTCGATTATGTGAATATAAAGAATAATTAGAGGTGATAATTCAATTAATTAATTAGTGAACAAGTAATTATGTTTAAACTTTAAATGTAATTTAATGTGTATGTAGGGTGAGAAAGATAAATACAAGTATATACGTGCATACATACACATATATATGAAATTACATAAATAGATGAATGAAGAGAGAGAGCTTTCTAGAATTTTTTTAAATAAAGAAAATCTCAAAATATTAAACCACTCATACTTATCTCTCTCACTTTATTATTCATCCAAAATTTCTCCACCCCTCTCTCATTTTCTCCAATTGATGAACCCTAGAATTCTTCTCTCTTCCAAAATTCCTCTTCAAATAAATTTTCTTTTCTGTGCTTACAGTCCCAGTCGAGCTTGATGTTCTTGATGAGTCAGAGTCAGATGTTGTTGCTGAGTTGGTACCATTGCAATAAGAAACTCCTTTTCTGCCCATAAAAGTGGAAGAGTCTATAATTGAGATTTTTGTAGATCTCCAAACACAATCTACCATGGAGGTATTATCGTTTTCGCCAGCTATGAGGGTTCTATTTCCCTAAGATCGCTTGACATATAAGACCCTTTGCAGATCTTTCTATAACAAACATATTCACAGACGATCAAACTTCTTATGGTGCAAAGTACAATCAGTCCAGTCTTCAGCGGAGATGATTTATCTCAGCATGTTGCATGTATCTTGTTCGAGTTTCCATCGATTGCAGCCGGTTTATCGCAAAGGTTAGTTCTACCTTCACCACTGTGATTTAGACATGAATCACCCGTGCTGATTTTTCGAACCACCTTGGCCTAATTGAAAATTCATGATGTGGTTTAGTTCCAACCGGTCGTGCTTGCCTTGTTAGTTACCACTGTATCCACCAGAGATGAATGCTTTTAAGCCAGGGAGAATGATGGAGTTTGCTTTAGTATTTCAAGCCAGGGAGAATGATGGAGTTTGTTTTAGTATCTTTAGTTATAGTCGTTTTATTTGTATACTAAGTGTTTAATCACACATAAGCTATGTTGGGAAAAGTCTTATAGTGTGGGTCTATATAAGGCCAAAAGTTGTATTTGAATTGGCAGACTATGGTGATTTGAATTAATGAAACTCTGATTAGCATGCTGATATGCTATTCAATTTTGAATCTCTTGCATGATGATGTGCAAAGTGTGAGAAAGATCTCCTTACTGCCGAGGCCTTAATTAATCAAATTTATCTTTATTTTTTATTTTAAAATTAGTTCTGATACTATAGGTAATCATTAATCACAATACTGAGCTAATTTATATTTCTTCTTTTCACAAGAAAATAATGTTTCTCACAACTTATAAATTGGCATCCTCTCATCAGTGTATTCTGAAGGACTTTTTCCAAATTATGTACGACAATCAAACAATTTTATCGTCTTCTTGTCGAGTGAAAAATCTTTCTCAAATGAACCCCACCCCCCAACAAAAAAAAAAAAAAAAAAAAGTCAACGGATCACTCAACTTGCTCCTAATTATAATTAGTTAAAGTTACCAGCCGACATATTTTTATCTTTTCCTTTTTTTTCACTTAAAAAGAGCTTTCCTCATAATGACGCGTCATGGATCCACAACTTTGTTCTAGAAATTAATAAATTAAAGTTTGTGAAATATTTGATGACACGTCGATGTCATGCAAGAGGAAGGCCACGTGAAAATTGACCTTTTCAAATTAAGAAGAGAGGCAAGAATGAGTGTCCTTTATTATTAATAAATAATACAATGGGGGGCTTCAAGCGGCAAAAGATTATTTAGCTAATCAATAGTTTAGTTCATTCTTCTATTTCTTATTTTTTATTTTTTATATACATATATATTCTATATTTAAAGGTGGTTAAGCTGTCCTCGTCACCCCAAGTTTCAAACTCATATGTACGTGTATGAAGTAGCATAATCATGTAGATAAATTTTAGATTGTATTTATTTTTCAAAATTTTCGTTTCTATTCTAAGAATTAAACATTCTTTCAAATCGATTTCTCACTATCAAATTTCAAAATTTTCTTTGGTCTCTTATTCTCATAAAGCTAGCTAAATTTTTGCAATTTTTTTAAATCCTGGTTTATCTTTATTCAAACTAAAAAAAATTTTGAATTTTGAATTTTAAATTTTTAAAGAAAGAGGAAATTTTCTAAATCCTAATAGACTTTTTAATCCTAATCTTAACCTAAGTCAAGAGAAAAATTAAAATTTTCAAAATTCCAAATTCTCCTCCCCCTACTTAATCTGAAGCATGCCCTTATGCTCAAAAATTTAGAACTATAAATAGTTCAAAAAAAAATCCACCCAAAAATCAAGCGAAATCCTTTTTTTCCCCAAAAATTTATGTTTTAGCAACATCATAACATATTACCATATTTAAAATTCCCAAAAATATTGAAAATTCAATTACTCACACTAGTAAAATTTAATAACCAAATTCATCTGAGAAACGACTGTTTGACCATCTTATACGGCTGACTGGTCGTCCAACAGATTACTTTGAACTTAGAATTTGGGTTGCATATATAGGGAGAGAGGAGATAGAGGAGATGGAAGAAGGTAACACAGAGATTAGAAGACGAAGAAGCAAGACGGCACATTGAAGCAGGCCAAGTTAGCTCCCGATCGACTGCACGGTTGACCGGTGGAGAAGGCCGGTCGACCGCCCGGTCGACCGGTATGCACGACATGCACAGGAATAGCCCGGTCGACCGCCCGATCGACCGTGGTAAGAAGCGGTCGACCGACTGAAAGCAGGCTGCTCTCTGTTTGGGTCTGGTCGACCGCCCGGTCGACCGTGGACATGGGTCGGTCGACCGACCGGTCGACCGACAGACGCGTTTTAGCTTTCATTTTGGGATTCAAATTCCTTTTCTGTTTAGGATCAAATCAAATCGGGGTTTCCTAAAATCCAGGGACTTTGTGGCTATAAATAAGGGCTAGAGCTCTCATGTATTTTATCCCTGAAATTTTCCTCAAGTATCCCTCTATATTAGTTTGTATTGATTGTTGAATCAATAAAATCTTTCTCTCCCCCTTGCCCCGAGGATGTAGGCAAATTGCCGAACCTTGTTAAATACTGTATTGATTGCTTTTCTCTATTGTTCTCTGTTCTGGTCGTGTTGGGTATATCTCCGGCTGCATCAGTCTCCGTCTGGTTGGTGGATTCCTCAGAGAGGTTGTTGTCCTGTGCACAACAATTGGTATCAGAGCCATCCCAGGTTAGTCGTGGGATCGTGTGTTGATTCCAAGGGCATCAGGTTCTGTTTGGCGGAGATCGTGTGTCGATCTCGGAGCGGCGTTGAGACTGTTTGTGGGATCATGTGTCGATCTCAAAATAGCGTGTAGATTGCTCGAGGAATCAATTTGAAGGAGTAGATTTCTTCGAAAACTCTTCGAGGGTTTCACGTGGAGGTAAAGACCCTATCTTTATCCAGTTTGTTTTATCTAACTCCATTTGTTTCCGCATTGCTTTGAGGAATCAGTTGAGAAGATGGCTGGAGAAGGTACATCATCGGAAAAAAATCTATGAATTCACATTCGCTGAGAATTGATGTGGTGAAGTTCAACGACACGAACAACTTCGGTATGTGGAGGTGCGAGGTGATGGATGCGTTGACGGCATCAAACCTCGAAGACACTCTACGGTTAGAGAAGAAGCGCGCATCAATAACTGAAGAAGATTGGGACAAGATGAACAGAATGGTGTGTGGCTTGATCAGGTCTTGTTTGACATAAGACATCAAGTATCATGTGCTGCATGAGACATCTGCGAGGAGCTGTGGGAGATCTTAGAGAAGAAGTATCTGATGAAAAGCGTAGAATCACGGTTGCAGTTGAAGAATAAACTTTATAGTTTTCAGATGCAAATAGGATGCTCCATCAATGAACACTTGAATCGCTACACGAAGCTTCTTACAGATCTAATTAATGTGGATGTGGAGATCGATGAAGAGGATAAGGCGGTAATCTTAATTAAATTCTCTTCGCAGGGAAGAGTATGAGACCTTTACTCATACATTAATCAATGAAAGAAAATTCCTTAACTACAGTGAGGTGTCTGCTGCTCTTGTGAGTTATGAAGCAAGGAGACAAGATAGACTATTTTCTTCGGGGAACACAACAGCAGAGGCATTGGAGGTAAGAGGCAGAAGTTCCAATAAGAAGGGAAGAGATGATCAGAGAAGATCGAAGTCCAGATCAGGCTTCAGAGATTTGAAGAGGAATCAATGCGCCTTGTGCAAGGAGCTAGGGTACTAGAAAGTTGATTGCCCGAAGGCCAAAGGTAAGAAGATGGAGTCAAAGACAGAGGCGAATCTCGCACAGGCGGATGGATCGGATTCAGATTCATCGGTATTTTCTCTCTCTGCTACTACTCCTACTGTTGATTACTCTGATAATACTGAGTGGATCTTAGATACCGGAGCTACCTATCATGTGTGCCCGAACAGGGCGTGATTTTCTAGCTTTGAGAAGCTAGATGGATGTTACACGGTTATGGGTGATGATCATCCGTGTCATATAGAAGGGATAGATACAGTCCGTGTCAAGATGGTTGATGGGATAGTATGAGAACTGAAGGAGGTGAGGTATGTATCTCAACTCAATAGGAATCTTATCTTTGTTGGCGCTTTGGAAGCATTAGGTCTTGTGATATCTATACGAGATGATGTTCTCAAGATGATCAAAGGCTCAATGGTGGTGATGAAGGGCGTCTGCCGGAATAATCTCTACTACTTGAAGGGTAGTACGGTTACAAGTCAGGTGGAGACTTCTAGTTCTTCAGATGATGGTTGCACAAAGGTCTAGCAGTTGAAGGTCGGACAAGAAGGTGAAAGGTTTTTGCAAGCTCTTGCAAAGAAGGGATCATTGGAGGGTGCTGCTACCTGCAACTTGGAGGGTGAACACAGCGTTCTGGATAAGAAGAATATGAAATTCAGTACCAGTACTCACCGCTCAGAAGGTCTTCTTGATTGTGTTCACGTAAGCGTTTGGGGACCTGCTAAGACTGCATCACTTGGAGGTTATAGGTACTTTGTCTCTTTTATTGATAATTTATCTAGGCATTGTTGGATATATCCCTTGAGACAAAGTTGTGAAGCCCTAGATATGTTGGTGAAGTGGAAAGGAAGAATGGAGAAGCAGACAGGTAGGAGGATCAAGGAGCTACAGATTGGTAATGTTGAAAGAGACATGAACCAATTCCTACGATTTGGCCAGAACACTGGTATTGGTACTCACTTCACAGAAGGTATACATGGCTGGCTAAGAAAATAAACCGTTCCTTACTAGAGAAGGTTCGGTGCTTGTTGTCTGATGCAAGATTAGACAAATCATTTTGGGCTGAGGCGATTGTGTATGCTAGCTATCTTATAAATGGATCGACTGTGATATGAGGAAAACTCCATTGGAAATTTGGTCTGCGAAAGCTGCTCAAGATCATGGCTTACTGCGGGAATTTAGAAGTCCGATTTACTTCAGTGCCAAAGATGGCATAGTGAATCTGTGAGCAAAGAAGTTTGTGTTTTTGGATGTCAAGAGAAATATGAAAGGTTACAGGTTATGGGACCCCGAAAATAAGAAGATCGTGTTAAGTAGACATGTCACGTTTGATGAGACTTCAGTGTTGAAGTCTACCATCTCTTAGCAGGTGGAGAGGACGAAGACCATGAAAGTATCGCAGCGGGTGGAGGTTGATGCTACTCCACGATCTTCAGTTGGTTCGGTATCAGTAAAAACTTCACCGGATGTGACGCTGGGTGAAGATCATATAGCCAGGGTTAATATTGAACAGGTTGAAGACATTGATGAGAATGTCGAATTGTTTGTAGCCATTGGAACCAAGGTAAAACCACGCACATGGGTGAAGAAGCATGAATCTCAAGCTTGTGACCGCGACAAGATTAAGTTGAAGGCCGTTGTTCTCCACGACGGTAGTGAGGAGGTTCATATAACTCAGCCAGATAGGTTCACTGCTGAAGATTCAGGTACAAGTGTTGAGCTTGATGGAGCTCATTTAAAATGAACTATAGTTGGCTTGATCTCTTGGGCAAGGTACGTAGGAAGTCGTAAAGGCGCAGCCATATTTGATGATACAACCTATATGAAGCTGTTTGGGTTCTCGAGAAGCTGATTGGGACTTCACGTAGAAGTGGAGAGTTGGACTTCACGTAGAGGTGAAGCATTGTCACCTCGATGAACAGTTAATCTTTTGCTGAGAAGATGGTTAAGCTTGCATAGGAAGGGTGTGCATCCAGTCTGTTGAAGCCGGTGATGGTGTTCGGTATGCTCTACTCAGACTTGGTTGGACCGTCAGCTGAAGACATGCAGACTGGAGAGAGCCAGTTAGTTGCAGAGTTAGTATTAACTCATGATGAGTTCTTCATGAGGTCATGTAGTTGCTGAATTGGAGATACGTTCGGTGATCAGTATGTATGGAAGTTCTCCTAAGGTGAAGTGTAGGGAAGGCATGTGTGGTGCATCCCAAATGATAGCTAAACTAAAGATTCCAAGACGAGATCGTGTGTCAATTTCGCTAAGATCGTGTGTCGATTTCGTCCAGAGCGCTCAAGCCGAGATCATATGTCAATTTCGCCGAAATCCTGTGTCAATTTCACCAGGTGATAGACTGGACTTCATTGGAGATCGGCTCAGATTTGAAAATCTTCACCGAGATGGAGTTTGTAGGGAGAGAGGAGATAGGGGAGATAGAATAAGGTAGCACAGAGATCAGAAGACAAAGGAGCAAGACGGCGCATTGAAGCAGGCCAGGTTAACTCCCGGTCCACTACACGGTCGACCGGTAGAGAAGGCCGGTCGACCGGTATGCACGACATGCACAGGAATAGCCCGGTCGACCGTGGCAAGGAGCGGTCGACCGCACGATTGACCGATTGAAAGCAGGCTGCTCTCTATTTGGGTCCGGTCGATCGCCCGATCGACCGTGGACATGGGTCGGTCGACCGGCCGGTCGACCGACAAACGCGATTTGGCTTTCCTTCTGGGATTCGGATTCCTTTTCTGTTTGGGATCGAATCAAATCGGGGTTTCCTAAAATCCAGGGACTCTGAGGCTATAAATAAGGGCTAGAGCTCTCATGTAATGTATCCCTGAAATTTTCCTCAAGTATCCCTCTGTATTAGTTTGTATTGATTGTTGAATCAATAAAATTTCTTTCCCCCTTGCCCTGAGGATGCAGGCAAATTGCCGAATCTCGTTAAGTACTGTGTTGATTGCTTTTCTCTATTGTTCTCTATTTTGGTCGTGTTGGGTACATCGTCGGCTACATCAGTCTCCGCCTGGTTGGTGGATTCCTCAGAGAGGTTGTTGTCTTGTGCACAACATCATCTTCTCTAATGTGCTGGTTCTGTAGGAGTTTCTACATCAAAAAATTAGTCATTATAGGGTGGAAAAATCGGATTAAAAATACTAAAAAAAGTTAATGAAAGTTGGTTAGAAACTTAGGTTGCCTCCCAAGAAATGCTTCAAGTTATAGTCATTAGCTAGACTTTCTCTGAATTCTCATGGAGGCTCATGTTTGTACGGTACTTGTCTCAAGGGGTTCTTCGGTTTTTCATAAACTTTTCGGTTTGTTTCCATTTTCGATTTGACGGTGCAGCTTGCAAATATGATCAAATTTCTTAACTTTTGTGCTCTTTGATTTGGGGGGCTCAGGCAGAATGAGAACTTTACTTGGCAACTTTGAAGGCTTTTCCTTGACTTTCTCTGTCTCTATTTTGTCGATGGAGTCAATTTGAAGCATGACTTTACATCGGATGGTTGTTTCATGGCTTTAAAAATGTTGAATGTTGCTTGCTTATCTTGAACTCGAAGAATCAATTTTCCTTGTTCCACATCAATTAAGGCTCTTCTCGTGGCTAGGAAAGGTCAGCTTAAGATAAAAGGTATGTTGCGATCTTCCTTCATATCCAACACGATGAAGTCTGCGGGGAAGTAATGTAAATCACCTAGAGGGGGGGAGTAAATAGGTGATGACTATAGGTTGATGGCAAAGAATGTGGAATAAGAGCTAAGTCTAGCAATCCAAATAAATTACAATAACCAACACAATTAGCAACTTGCACAATAGAAGATTGTAATAAAATGAAGAGCAATTATAACATGCAAATAGAGAGAGTGAGTAAAAGAGATAAGGAAGAGAGAGAGAGAGAGAGAGTGAGCAATCAGAAATACAAGAGGATTGTTTTGAGGTTCGAGCCACTTGTTCTACGTCCCCGCCTTCAGCGCGTGAAGAATTTCCACTCTTGTTTGGTCCTGCGAGATCACCACTCTACACGTTCTCTCAAGAATAAACCAGACCCGCAAATTCTCTCACTTGGTGTCTTCTACACCTTACAAATGAAGAACTAGCAAGCTCGTATGAGGCCTCAACCTCTACAACTCTTCTCAATAACAATGAGGAGGATAACCTTTCTGAGATGACTAAAATGGCACACAAAGTGCAATCCTATAACCAAGAACGGATTTTTAGCTCAGAGATTTATGGTAAGGAAAGCTTGTAATCAGTAGATTGTGAGAATCAAAATAAAAGAGATTTGGAAAGGGATTTGAATTGAAAACAGTTCTCTTTTTGAAAATTTTCTGTTTGAAAATTGAATCTAAAATGAGTGAAGGTATTATCTTTTGATTCTTAAGTTTTTCTTGGTTATATTTAATGGTCAATAGGGTTACTATATATAGGCACTCAAAAATAGAGAAAAAAACCCATATAACCATTTTTGATTAGCCACTAAACAATTCTCTAATAATATAGCCGTTATAAGCAAAAGCTGCCAAAAGCAGACAGGGCCGGTCGACCGCCAACGATCATATTTTTGACCGTTGGGAAGAGCCGGTCGACCAATCTTAACTGAGACAAAAAAACTAACAGTAATTCGACCGCCTGGTCGACCGACATGCTCAATGATTTTTTTGTACACTTTGATCGACTGCCCGGTCGACCGATCTAAGGCAAAAAACCTGTTTTTAAAAAAATTTAAAATTCTGTTTTATATTTGCCACATATTTTTCAACAAAAAGAATACAACATATATTTCATAGTTTATTGTGAAGTCCAAAACTATGAGATCAAAGATCAACACAAAAATCAAAAATCTAAAATAAAAATCTAAGATGTAGGACCAATATTTTGTAGAAAAATAAATCTCTTTTAAATACAAGAAATATTCCAAAACAAAAATCATTTTGCATTCTTTTGAAACTAATTCAAAAACTTATGAAGCAAAAATCCAAATGATATTTTGTATGTGTGTGCCAATATAATGAGCTAACTAATTCACCAATTTTTAGTTTTAACAAACTAAATTCTTATAAAAAAAGCACGAAATTTTTTTTCCTTTGCCAATAGGAGTCTCTTGAGCTTGTCTCTTTAGAATGAGTTCCACGACTCAATTTTGATAGCTTAGCTCTGAGGTCACCATCTTGAGGGCTTCATAAACTTGTGAGTTTTTATGAAGAAGCCAAACTTTATCATCAAATCAATCTTTTACTTGAAACTTATATAAATAGAAATATTAGTTTAAATAACTTCATGGGATTATCATCATCAAAACTAAGGCAAAAGACCTTTGGGCTAACAATCTCCCTTTCTTATGATAACAAAACACATGGAGTTATTTTAAATAAATTGGGAAGAGGTTTCAAGTGAAACTCCCCCAAAACATGTTCACGTATAAAAGATATGACTTTTAAGGATTAAAACATGAAATAAGATTATTTAATAACTTGAGCATCGGTATATGATATGCAATATTAAAGCTCTATGCAATACAAACACATTTATGCATAGTAAGATATGAGAGTTAAGTTTATATGCATAAAGGTTTCCTCTAACCATCCATAACATCTAACCTCCATAAACAAAATGATTATCATTAGCCAGCTAGACAATTATTAAAACATGAGTTATGTCATAAGGAAAATAAGCATAGACATGTATCATAAAATAGAAGTCTTCAACAATGAGCACATATACATGCTCTGATACCAATTATAGCAAATACCAAATAAAGATACCAATTGTTTTAGCTAGAGCAATTGTCAGAAAACAAGTGTCCAACCTGAAAACACTGTAGTCTCAACAAAAATACCAAGACAAGACAAAATAGTAGCAAAATATAATACAACACAATACCAAAATAGATATCCATCATCATATAATACCAAAATAACTCTACTACTACTTCTTCTCCCCTTTTTTGTCATACATTAAAAAACAAAGAGGAGTCATGCATCTTCTTCTTCGGGCTCAGCAACTGGTTGATATGCCACTGGAAAATTCTGAGGAGTCATCCATAGATCAAACGGTTGACAAGTCAGTGGGAGAGGATATCCATATGCATCTGGAACCGGTACATGCCAATCGTGCCTGAAGAAACTATAGTCCTCACAATGCTAAAGATACTTGATGGAGGAGCACACATAAGCCATGTCGTTCTGTTGCTCTCTCTGCATAGCTTCCTAGTTCACAAGGATCCTCTCTGTGGAAGAAGTGATGTGCATGGAGAGGTCACTCAGCTGAGTCATCATACCTGCATAAGGATCGACAACTGGAGAGGAGGAACCAGAGGAAAAATGCTGGACAGGAGGTGATAAAGGATGGAAAAGAGCCTGAACATGAACACTAACATGCATCCTCCTCAAGAGAGTGCTATTGATTTCAACAGAGGGTTTACGACTCTCTCATCAGATAGATTAATTTTGAAATATTTGAAAAGACAGCCCGTATGGGAGATTCCTAGTGGGAATCAGCAAATGGTCAGATAGCAGAAAATCGATGATGAGATAAGGGATGTTTACTCTAACGCTTTTCAGAAGACAATAGATGAGCAGGGGCACAACCACATACATGATTATATTCCCTTGGTTTAGGCAAGAGATCATAAAAAATGATCTTCGCGAGGACCTGAGCGGAAAGCGTGTAGCGCTTCACCTCCTCATTCCTTACTAGGTCCGAGTTATCATCATCATGTAACAGATGAGAAGCGGTGAAAGCACTCTCACCATCAGGATACTTAAAATCATGAAGATCAAAATAAAATATTTCTACACCATCACAAGATAGTTTAATAATCCTAGCAAAACGTTCAAGAGAAATATTGATATCCACATTCTTGACACGAGATTTGATATGATTATCAACAAAGAAAAGATTAGAGTAGAAGTATTGAACCAAATCGGGATAAACTTGCACCTTAATAGTCACAAAATGATCTAAGGAGCTAGTTTGAGAATATGAGTAAGATTCAAGTGGTCAAAGTCGGCTAGAACAACACACCAACCAAAATGGCATGCTTGCTACAGATAATAGAGTATTTGTACATAGCATTCTCAGAGACAAAAATATTCTTAGTCCTAGAGGAAGATTCAGGTTATTTTGATTTGTCAATTTTAGGGTGTTTAGCGGACATGATGAGTGAACTAAACATTGTGAATGAACTTGCAGGGAATAATAGCATAAATTAGTAGCAATCCACATAAAAAAAATCTAGAAAGAATTGAAGAAATAATTAGACAATGAATAAGGGAAGATATACCTAAGAAATTCTGAAGATTTCTTCTCCAAAAAGGTTTAGAGGGGCTCTAGATGTGATCTTGAAGAAGTAGGGTAGAAATTGTAGGGATTTGGGTGTATAAGTGAGAGGGGAATGTTGGATGGAGAGGTGGATGTCAGCAGAGGTGAGAGGAGAGAAAGAAATTAGAAACTAGGGTTCCCAAATCAGTAGTATATAGGGAGCTGATCCCCTAAGAACGGTTCTCACGGATTTCTGTGAGAACTTTCACGTAGGTCGTCGGATTTGATAGATCAAATCAAATAAAACTAGATCTCTATCAGATCCGACGGCCCACGTGAAAGTTCTCACATGAATTTGTGAGAACCGTTCTTAGGGGATCAACTCACTATATATATATATATATATATATATATATATATATATATATTATATATATATTATATATATATATATATATATATATATATATATATATATATATATATATATATATATTAGGGGTGAGCAGAGTTCGGTTAAAACCGAAAAAATCACCCAAAAATCGAAAATCGAAACCGATCCGAACCGAACCGCATAAATTCGGTCGGGTTTCGGTATCTGGTTCCGAAACCCAAACCGAACCAAATTAACCCAGCACAGTTTTGCGCTAATACAAGCAACATTCATGGTTTTATAATTATGTTGATGTATGTCATGTCATGCATGCTTGTGTTTATGTTCATGAGTACACAGCCCTAACTTTTCAGTATCATTAAAATGCTTGAATTAGTGAAACATTTTAAGCAATAGATTCATGAGATGTTCACATTTTTGTGTAATATTAAGGTTATTGTTTACATATCACTTATATTTTTTTGAAATATTTTGTTATATGCAATAGAGTTTTATGCATCTCTTTTAAATATCTAATGTAGATATATTCTAAAGCTTTTTTAAATCATTTTTGAACTTATATGTTCGTCTAAGTTTTGGAAGCTAGTTTATTTTTTTAAACCAGTGTTCGCATGAGAAAAATATTTATCACGAAAAAAAGATTCATAATCAAGTAAGATTTGACGAGAAGGTGCGAAAATTGAGATGGGGAGTTTGACGGCGAGGTAATCCCCTGAATTAACCGAACCGATCCGAGTCGGTTCGGTTCGGTTCAATTCATGACCTTGTTCGGTTCGGTTCGGTTTTATCAAAATTGACAAAACCCGAACCGAACCGACCGATGCTCACACCTAATACACACACACACACACATACATACATACATACATACATATATATATATATATATATATATATATATATATATATATATATATATATATATATATATATATATATATATATATATATATATATATATACACATACATACATACATACACATATACACACACACACACACACATAGACACACACACACACACATACATACATACATACATATATATATATATATATACATACACACACACACACACATATACACACACACACACATAGATACATATATACATATATACATATATATATATATATATATATATATATATATATATATTATATATATATACACATCTATAGATATATATATATATATATATTGTATATATATATATATGTATATATGTATATATACATGTATATATGTATATATGTGTATATACATGTATATATGTATATATGTATATATACATGTATATATGTATATATATATGCGCGCGCGCACACACACACACACACATATATATATACAGATTCCACTATTGGTCGATCGCCCGGTCGACCGGCATAACCCGGGAGCACTGACAAACAATCTCTCAAGATGTCGGTCGACCACCAGAAGCCTAGGTTAGGGTTTATAAGGATAAAAGCTTGGCCATTTAAAACCCTAAAATATTATTTAAATTATATAAAAATCCACAAAAATAAGTTCATCGAAATACTTGAAGTACAAATATGTGTGATAAAAAAATAACACATATTACAAACATATTGAACTATTTTTGCGATATAGAAATTAAGCTTTAAAAAATCAGTATTTTATAAAATCAAACTTTTAAATAAAAAACGATTTTTTTAAAGCTTGCCCAAATACAAAAATAAGATATAAAAATACTTTTGAAGCATAGTGTGTATGGATATGATCCAATACACATATAAGATGAAATATCTTTATTTTTGATAATAATATCTAAACAAAGTTTTGATAAATACAAAACATAAACACATGATATAGAAACATCAAATAAGTTTTTCTAAACATCATGAAGTAACAAAGTGTATGGATGAAATCTAATATATATATAAATCATGTAAACTTGTTTTGATGAAATCTATTCATGAAATCAAAGATGTGATACTTTGAAGCTCAACCCCAAAACAGTATTTTTCAAAAATCAAAACTCTTTCCTATGAAAACACATTTAAATTTTGTGTGTGTGTATATGAGCTTGAGCAATCCACAACTAATCTATCCTTTATATTTTATCTAAAAATATAAAATCTTAACGCTTACAAACATAGACTCAAACCTTGAAAATCTTCTCTTCTATCTTGACTTGGTCCAACCTTTGATCCAATAAACTCGACTCCTCTTTGAGTACTTAATGCAATCTTGAAGTGCAAGCTCTTAAATCAACACGTGCTAGTTTTAAGACTTGAGTTTGAATTTTTTGTTGAAACTAAACACCAACTAAGACTTGGTAGAATATTTGAAGCAAAATGAGTACAAGATCATTAGTACTATAACTATGTGACTTAATCATCATTACAACTAGAGTGATGGGTGTTTGGGTCAACAATCTCCCCCTTTTTTATGATGACAAAACTCATGGAGTTATATATGCATAGATTAAGATAAGCTTCATAGAAGCTCCCCCTTAACTCATACATAGCAATAAACAAATAGATGTTCAATAAAAGCTCATAAACTAAGCAAACATATATGCATAAATAATAATATTAAGCATGCATATATAAACTCTCTTTAAATTCTTCTCCTTCTTTTTGTCAATTCATCAACAAAGAGGTGAAGATAAACAAACAATAAAGATGTATATGCGATATATATTCATGAAGAGGAGAGATGTTAAGTTAGCTCCCCCTGCATACATGCATTACATAGAGAAGGGATGACTAAACACTAACCCGCATAAGCATAATATGCAATGTATAGACGGAGATGGTAAGTTCCCCATGCATACGTGTACCACATAAAGAAGAGAGATCAAGCTCCGTAATATGTAAAATACACTCAACATGAATCTATATATAGAGGAGATGTTAAGCTCCCCTTGCATATAAGAAATACATATCAAAAAAAATTTAAAAAATTTAATAATACACAAAACAAAATTTTAAAATTTCTTAAAAGTCAACAAAATGAATCTTGATATCCATTGAAAACAAATAGTAGTTGACAAAATAAATGTTGATATCACCTGTAGATAAACAAAATTATTAAGATACCAATAGTAGTTTTAATACCAATTGAAGGTGAAGTATGAAGTACATTTTGATACTAAAAAAAAAATACCAATTGAAATCAATACATAAGTTTGTAAAAGATACCAATTAACATTTAGAATTAAGTCAAGCTTTAGCATAAATAGTTTGTGCTTAAAATGTATGGCATTGTAAATAAGCACAATCTAAATCATATATATGTATGAAAAAGGAAATACTACTTAAAGTTTGATGCATACATATATAGAAAACACATATACGTATACAAAAATAAAATTTCATGAAGATCATGTGTATAACTTATATCAATCCATCCTTATCATACTCAAGATTAAACAAATAGTCATTGAGGCACAGAAGGCATGATCGCCCAACCAACCGTCCTTCAAAGATAGGGATTTTCAAAAGGAGAATTGAAAGTAATTATGGATTGAAAATACTATCAAATGAAGAATAAATAATTAGTTTAAAGTAATTTTAAAAAACTAGTTAATAATCCTTCAAATATGAAATCAAAACATGTATCTCATGAAACATGTGTATTACACAAAAATTGACACTCAAAATCTATAAAACTCATATATAAGCTCGTGCAAACAAAATCATGAGTAAACAAAAATGATGTGAGTAAATAAGAATCATGTAATTTGTATAATCATGAAGATAAGATAATGAAGCTCAATAAATGAAAATCCTTTTTCATAAACGTGAAAATCATCAAAACTAAAATTTTTATCAAAACTAAATAAAACTTCAAGGTATATGTATATTTTGACGAAACTAAAGTGTACATACATATTCAAACAGAAACGAGTCCATAAAAGAATATTGCATGAAGGCAAGTGACTTTATGATAGACAAGTATAGCTATAGTTTTGGACAAAATTAACATATACATGAAGCAAATATGAAAACATGTACGAAAATAGGAAAAATAAGTAAAAATTCAAGAATCATCAAAACTAGGTTATACAAGTACATTTAATGAGTACACATGAGCATTAAGGCACCCAAATAGAAGAGTCAAGTATAGTTCACTAAGTGTACAAGTATAAACACAAGTTTTAATGAAAACTACATCTAAACATGTAATCAAGATATGAAGCACAAAAATATAAACAAATATGATCATTAGGGTAAATGCAAGTGCTATAGAATTAGGATATACAAAATAGCTAAACTATAGTGAGAACACAAAAATATGAATCCATATAAACATGGGTGTATCTCAAAAACTATCTAAATATATCTCATGTCTGATTAACATTACATTTAATATAATGAGCATTTAAAATCAAAACATGCTAAATCATCATTATAAAGCATGTAAACAAAAATGAGAGTTAGAGATAGTTATCAAATCATATGAGCTAATCTCTACATCTCCAAACCATGATGGTCCTCCCACCTTGCTTTCTTGATAGCGATGCATCCATTTGGTTTGACCTTCAATTTTGAAATGCATCCACCACCAAGGCACCAGACCTCTCACGTCTTGTGAGAGCCCGCACCTACATCAAACACAAGAGGTGAGAATTTTAGTACCCATATCCTTTTGGGCCCACGGGTGTTAACATCATAAGGAACCCAAACAATTTTATTTGCAACATTTATAGAATTTATTCTATCAAAACAAAATCTTGTAAGATGGCCTTTGCGGCCATAATGTGTACATGTGTACACTCTAGCATACATATGAGTGTGATGTGTACATGAGGTGTATGCCATGAGAAATGTGCATGAATATGTGGAACATGAGGTGTATGCCACAATGTGTACATGTAAGTCACATGATCAACAACACTCAAAATCTATAAAGCACGAACAAAGCTCATGAAAATAAAAATCATGAGTAAAAAAGAATTATGTGAGTGGAAGAATCATGTAATCAATGAAATCATGGGAATAGATAATTTAGCTCAATGAAATTCCTTCATAAATATGAAAATCATCAAAACTAAATAGGCTTCAAGGTATATGTATGTTTAGTCTAAACTAAAAGTATACATACATATCCTAAACACAAATGAGTCCATAATAGAATTTGCATGAAAGGCAAGTGACTCAAGGGTATACATGTATATTTAAAGTTTTGACAAAATTAACATATACATGAAGCAAAACACATTATCATAAAACTGTCCAAAAATAGGAAATACAAGTTAAAATGCACTAATCATCAAAAGTAGGCTATACTAGTACATCTAATGGATACAAATGAGAAATTAAGCACAAACATACAAAAATCAATTGTGGTGCATTGGTTGTTCAAGTATTGACATAAGTTTTAATGAAAATTACATCCAAACATGTAATCAAAACATGAAGTGCAAAATCATAAATATAAATCAATTTGATCATTAGGTTAAATGCACATGTTTTAGATTAGGATATACACAATAGTTAAACTAAAGTGAGAACAAAAATATAAGTCTATATAAACATATGTGTTTCTCAAAGACTACATATGCATATCACTAGTTTAATTAGCATGGCATTTAATATAATAATCATGAAAAACTAAAACATGCTAAAAATCAATAATGAAGGCATGTAAACTAAATGGGAGTTAGAGATAGTTACCAAAACTATGTGGGTAAATCTCTAGGTCTTCAAACTATGGTGGTTCTCCCACCAAACTCCCCTTGAAAGTGATGCATCCAAAATTGTCACCATATAGCTCGGAACGTATTCACCTCAAGGCACAAACACCTCTCACGTCATATGAGAGCCCACACCTACATTAAATAAAATAGGAGTGATTTTTGGTACCCATACCATATTAGGTCCATGGGGGTTAGCACCTTTCCTAACCCAAACAAATTTATTTGTAAACTTTACATCATGTACTCTATCATAACAAAACTTTGCAAGGTGACCCTTATGTCCACAATGTGTACAAGTGTACACATGAGCATACCTAGTGTCATGTGTGTGAACATGAGGAGCATGTGTATACCGTGGTTTGTGTACATGCAAATGTGAAACTTGTTTCTTGCGAAACATGGATTCCAACCGTGTATGATTCATGATACATTGGCTCAAAGTGGAGCCCAAACAATCAACATTCTTCTTTAATATATTTGTATTATTTTTAATGCTTGAAGATAAAGTGGAGCATGCAATAGGTATACTAGATGGTGAAGCTATACTAGCATGGAAAACATGGGAAGACAAATCATTTTTTAAAGTTTTATTTTCTTTTAAAACCAAATCCAATTCTTTTGAAATAGAAATAATTTTGTTTTTCAAAGAATCATTTTCTTTTAAACAAAGATAAGTTTTGAAGATAGAACTTCATTTTTCTTCAACACTTCATCACAATCATTTTTACCTTTTAAGATGTTGTTTTCATTTAAGGGAAGATCAAGTTAGGATTTCAATGAGTCCCTTTTATTTGAAATCTCATCCCTTTCTTGTAAAACCATGTTAAGTTTAGAAAATAAATCCTTATTTTCTTCTTTCATTTTAAAAGTTTTCTTTTTCAAGAGTTTATATTTTTCTAATAATTTTTCACAAATAATGGATAGTTCTTCATTTAATGCATCGGCACCAATATGATCATCACCTGAAGAACTAGCACTATCATCTAGTTGAGTTTCCGAATTTACCTTAAGGGAGTCATTACCTTGTACCATGTAGCATGTTTGTTCAGATTCAGCTCCACTAGATTCCTTCTCCACTATGTTTGGCGTTTGAAGGTTCGGAGAGGTCAATGTATTCCACACTGCAAAGGCGGAATCACAATGAGAAACCATAGAAAGATATTCTTTACTTAGAGTGCTCCTAAGCACCTCTAGGGCTTGTGCATTGGCCTCTATATGTTTGCTATGACCAAGATAAAATTTCTTAGTAGCGGCAAGATATACAAGCATTCCTAAAGTCTTAAGATACATACTCATCTTAATCTTCCATACATTGATGTTAGAAACATCAAACATAGGAGGGTTCATGAAATCCATGAGTGTAAACTATATGTGTGCAAATGCAAATGATAGATTAGCAAATCAAGATCTCACTCCTAAGTGGTTAAACCTAATATCAGGAGCGTAGGCTCTGATACCAATTGAAAGTACACCTAGAGGGGGTGAATAGGTGTAAGGCTAATCTAATGACAAATGATGCGAAATTAAAAACTAAATGCAACACACTTAGTGTAACCAAAGAGTGTAGCCAAATTCCCAGTGAAGGGCTCTGGACTATCTCTTCTAAATTCCTCTAAATAAGAGTTGAGGTGCTATGTAAAGCTCTCTTGGTTTAACACAAGTGAGACACACAAACAAACCAAGCATATAAGATATGAACATTATGATGCAATGCAAGGTAAATAAAAGAGAGAGTTTATAGATAGTGGATCAAACGTAAACACCAAGATATGTTTCGAGGTTCGAGTCACTACTCTACGTCCCCGCTGATCGACGGGGAAACTAGCACTCAAAAGTGTGTATTATGTAAAACCGATGAAAAAGCTCGAATGTGCTAATGTACCCTCGATACTTCCGATATAGCATTGGCTTAACGGGTCGTATCCACAGGGAAGGGGGCGATAGAAGCATTAACAGTCTCTATTCACGTCAGTTGTTAACACTTCTTCTTTGTTGAAAGAATGAAAAAGAAAATGAAAAAGAAAAGAAAATGAAATCCAGAATGTGGTAGGTGAGGAGAGCGATGAAAACGTCGATGTAAAAATCAAGAAGATGGAACAAAGGTAAACTAAGAGGATGGTGAAAACATCGATAGAAAAATGGTAAAAGAAGCTTGGAAATTGTTTCTAAAACAAAAGAAAAGAAAACTCATGGCTACTAACTACTAAGTGCTCCACTAACCATGCTAACCTCTTCGAGATAGTTGCCTCACATTTTGATCCTTGGCCATCACAATCCTTGGCTCCAAGAGACGGTACAAAGCATGGCTCATGGATGGTTCATCACATTCAACACATTGCATCAAGAACAAGCTAATACAAGCATCACTCATTACACTACTAGCATGAAATAAAAGAGCATGAGATAAAAGAGAGTTAGCTTGGTTAGCAAGTTAGCAAGTTAGATGTTAGAACCCATCATCTTTGGCCATCAATGGCTCTTGCAAGAACAAGGCCTTGTAGAGGCAACCTGATTCATGTGGATTATCAAGTAAGTGGTTAGATGGTTAGTGGTTAGTAGTTAGGTTGCCATGAGAAGAAAAACTAGAAAGAAATCATGTTAGAAGGTGAAGGAGATTACAATGGAGGAGAAAGGAGGCACCTTTACATAGAGTGTCACTCTCTATTACATCAATCCCTCTCAATCTCTCTCTCTCTATGAATCACTCAGCCCTACTACAATGATCTAAAAATAAAAGAAAATACAAGAAATGAAGAACACTCACCTACACTACACTAAAATCTGCACTTACTCCTAAAAACGAAAACTGCTTGCGTTTTGGCCAGAGGCAGGGGTATTTATAGGCCTCAGAAGCATCCAGAAGACGAGACGGGGCCAGGCGTCGAAAATCGACGCGTGGCTCCACAGCTTTGCCGCGGAAACGCGACTATTGCCGCGTTTTCGCGGCAATACCAGGGAGTCACGTCCCTGGTTTTTGTCAGTCGCTCCCTCTGGCTTCGAGAATATGCAGGGTATATGCTATTTCTGGTAATTTCGCCCGAATATTCGTCTGACATGTGCAGGAGGCTAGGTTCAATGAATCTTCTAGATAATCCTTGGCTTGGCCTCCAAGTAATGCGGGATTAATTACCATTAAAGAGGTTTAATTAGGCTCTTATTACCCTTTTGCCCTTGGACTTTGGATTTACCTGCAATAAAGACCAAAACACGATTTAGACGATAATTTTATTCATAAATCTGTGAGAGAATGCGATATAATAATGCATAATCGTAGACTAATCACACCCCCACACTTATTCTTTTGCTCGTCCCGAGCAAAACAAGAAAAGAAAACTATACTACAGATGTTATTACACCACTTTCGCAGGTGATGCGATTGCACTGAGCGTGTGCAACAAGCCGTTAAACTCTAGGTTACCTTAGTGGAGGAGTGTTGTCTCCTGAGGGTTTTCAGCGGATTGCACCCACAAAATCTATAAAGAAAGAAGACAAATGTTAGTATTTTAAAAATATATTTTGAAAAGAGAGACAAGTTTTCAAAATATTTTTGCAAAAATATAAGTGATCTAAGGTCATTAGTCCACCACCAATCAATCTTCCTTAAATTTAGTCTCTATGCAAGATCTTGTCTTCAATTAAGGTAAGAATTCAAAATTGGATTGAATAATTTATCTTTCATAAAACCTAGATAATATGCACTTTGTGATAGTGAAGATTTCTGGGATTTCATCTCTAATCATCAAGCCATTTATTTATATTATATATATATATATATATTTTTCTTCTTCTTCCCTCAGTTTTCTTAGGCTTTCTTGTTCACCCATGTAGCGAGCCTATAACCGATGACTCCCAAACCAGATGGTCCTAGGGCACCAGATGAGAAAACATCCCTCGGGTTTAAGGACTCGAGTAAATAAGGCCACAAAACTAAAGGGGATTATTTGCTTCTTTTGACCACCGTTAGGCGTGAATAATCATGCTTCTTGAGGCACAATTATCCAGCTTTAATAAGTGACGTTTTATTCACATATATTTTTTTCTTTTTATTTATTTATTTAGTTTTTTCTTTATGGCATTTTAGGTCTTTGTTTCCATCCCAAAAATTGTGTAAGTGCGATGTGCATACTATCTAAGGCAAAAAATTCAAGATAAAATTATGTCCCCAATTTATCTTACTTAGCCTATAATTTTAAACAAGATCCATTATTTCGACTAGGTTTAAGATGTCATAATTAAGGCTTCCTTAATTTCTAAGATCATCTTAATTTTCTTAAAAATAGATCAAAACTTTGTCTCTTATTTCAAAAAGTTTTTAAAGAAAGAAAAAATTCCTATACAAAAGGGAAGATTTCTAAAAAGTATCCAAAAAGAAGTGTAAAAGAAAGAAAATCTAAAAACTCTAAGTTAGTAAACCCTCCCCCACACTTATCTCATGCATTGTCCTCAATGCATCGTGATATATGTATGCATGAAACAAAATAGAGTGGGAAGGAAAAATCACCTCAAGGTGGTGGTTCCGGTGGTGGTCGGATTGGTCCACGAAATGCAGCCCAATCAGTCTTGCGTGGAGTCCGGAGGAACCCACCAGAAACCTCCATGATACAACCCACTAGAAAGATGTATATATTTATGAGTTTTATTAAAAATTTACCCCATCTAATTTCCAAAATTTCAAAATAATTTCTGAGTCAAATTTATCAAAGCCCTTGTCCTAGAATGGAATGATTGATTTGGACTCAGGAAATATGGGAACTAATACCGACTCAGAGAAATGACTCAAGTCAAGTAAAGGTTCGGGAGTCGAGATCGGTTCAGGAAGTGGGTCCAAATCAAGAAGATGAAGCTCAAGTCCACATTCATTTCCCCATGATGGAATGTGACTATCTAAGATTGGTGATTCAAGTTCAGGAGGAATGGGAATCAAAACTGACTCTAAAATGTTACTCAAATTGGGTAACAAAACAGGAGTCAATAGTGATTCAGGAATTTGAACTGGATCACAAACTTAAGAATCAAAGTCACATTCCTCATTAAGTTCAATTCCACAAAAATGAGAACTTACCAATTTATCAAATGGACTTTCAAAAGTATGAAATTGGTCAAGTTCAATATGATCATCATAAGAGATTGGTGATTCAATTTCACAATGAACTGGCACTGGATCCAATACTGACTCGGGAAAAGGAGTGAAATCAGGTGAAGACACCGGAGTCATAATTGAATCAGGATGTAGAATTGAATCATCAAGTGGAAGTTCAGGATCATATTCATGCTCAAGTTCAATTTCAGGAAAAGGATAACTTGCCAAAATGTCAATGGGATCTGAAGTTTGGACAAGTTCAGGTGGGTGTGCTGAAATTGAATCTTGATTTTCAAAACAACATGACTTTTTGGCTCGGACAGAATGGTTAGTGACATTAGAAATAGGATGAGAATGAAGAGTTTGGATCATCAAATCTATGTCACGATTACGATTATTTTGAGCCTGAGTCATGATTTCAAGCATCTTTTTCTGGCTGATTGGTTCATCATTTTGTTGAAGAGATGCAGTGTTGTTTTGGAATTGGTGGTGAAATTGTGAGTCCATCAGATTTTGTGATTGTTATTTGGACTCACATAAAAGTTCCTTACTCATTTCCAAGGCAGATGGTTGTTCATTGTGAGGGGGTGGAATTGAGTAAGACTCTTGAAAATACTGTGGATTTGGAGAGGCCAATGTTTCTTGAAGTTGTTGCTCGGCCCTTTGTAGATTGGCTTCTAGACTCTTTTGTAACTCAGATTTTTCTTCAATGGGAGGTCCAGAAAAAGGAGTATAGGAAGCACATTCGGGGAATGAATATTGTGTAAATTGTGGACAAGATGGACATGGTGGACAAGGAGGTTGATAATTAAACTCGGGGGAAGAGAATTCCCATTGACTCTGTGACGAGTTGAAATTATTTTGGAAATTATAGTCATAAGAATGTGGGTATGGGTTGTATTGATTCGGATAAGGCCAACCCGGTGTATGTGGTTGGTGCATATTATAAAACGCCGGGTTGGAATTATCCGAATAGAATGGAGTCGGTGTGAAATATGGATTCATGTTCGGATTGAAAGAATTATTTTTGTTGAATGCCATTTCACAAACAATCACAAACAAAAAGAAAAAATCAAACAACAAACAAAAAGAAAAGAAAAATCAAAACCAAGCCTATAGGAGGGTTGACCTAAACCTAGATGTCCCTAGGGGCCAACGTCTATTCAAATTTTATTAGGGCTTGGGTTGTGTGAGTGGGGAGATGATTTTTGGGCTAAGGAAGGGAAAATCCCACCTTATCTTGTTTGGAGTTTGCCCTTAAGTTCAATTCGTGCAAGTGTGCATATAGACAAGAATGTAACACAAAGCGATAAATCACCCACATGTTTGTCCTATGCTATATGCAATGCCATATGTACATCTCCATCCAAATCACAACAATCAGAACAAAATACAGAATATTGGAATTGAATTGACAAGTGCCTAAATGCAAATGTCTAAACCGTTTTAAAAGCGTCCAAATTCCGTATTTTAGTTCTTTATTTTATTATGGTATGTAGGCAATCTAAGCAAGAAAGATAGCAGTACAAATCCACTAGCTATTACAATTCACAGATCCCAGAACAACATGATATACAATTTTCACAAAACTGTCGCGTTTGCGCCGCAAATGTCGCGGTTGCGCGGCTTTGTTTCAGAATCTGGGGCCCCGCTTTCTAGAGCAGGGAGATGCAAAGCTAGGGTTTATTCTGCAATGTTAAGCACCTGTAAATATTGCCCTGCACACCAAAACAGAGAAGACAATGTTAACAAAAACGTGAAAACAAAACCATTCCCTTCCCCGGCAACGGCGCCAAAATTTTGATCGACGGGGAAACTAGCACTCAAAATTGTGTATTATGTAAAACCGATGAAAAAGCTCGAATGTGCTAATGTACCCTCGATACTTCCGTTATAGCATTGGCTTAACGGGTCGTATCCACAGGGAAGGGAGGCGATAGAAGCATTAACAGTCTCTATTCACGTCAGTTGTTAACACTTCTTCTTTGTTGAAAGAATGAAAAAGAAAATGAAAAAGAAAAGAAAATGAAATCCAGAATGTGGTAGGTAAGGAGAGCGATGAAAACGTCGATGTAAAAACCAAGAAGATGGAACAAAGGTAAACTAAGAGGATGGTGAAAACATCAATAGACAAATGGTAAAAGAAGCTTGGAAATTGTTTCTAAAACAAAAGAAAAGAAAACTCATGGCTACTAACTACTAAGTGCTCCACTAACCATGCTAACCTCTTCGAGATAGTTGCCTCACATTTTGATCCTTGGCCATCACAATCCTTGGCTCCAAGAGACGGTACAAAGCATGGCTCATGGATGGTTCATCACATTCAAAACATTGCATCAAGAACAAGCTAATACAAGCATCACTCATTACACTACTAGCATGAAATAAAAGAGCATGAAATAAAAGAGAGTTAGCTTGGTTAGCAAGTTAGCAAGTTAGATGTTAGAACCCATCATCTTTGGCCATCAATGGCTCTTGCAAGAACAAGGCCTTGTAGAGGCAACCCGATTCATGTGGATTATCAAGTAAGTGGTTAGATGGTTAGTGGTTAGTAGTTAGATTACCATGAGAAGAAAAACTAGCAAGAAATCATGTTAGAAGGTGAAGGAGATTACAATGGAGGAGAAAGGAGGCACCTTTACATAGAGTGTCACTCTCTATTACATCAATCCCTCTCAATCTCTCTCTCTATGAATCACTCAGCCCTACTACAATGATCTAAAAAGAAAAGAAAATACAAGAAATGAAGAACACTCACCTACACTACACTAAAATCTGCACCTACTAAAAACGAAAACTGCTTGCGTTTTGGCCAGAGGCAGGGGTATTTATAGGCCTCAGAAACATTCAGAAGACGAGACGGGGCCACGCGTCGAAAGTCGACGCGTGACTCCACAGCTTTGCCGCGGAAACGCGGCTATTGCCGCGTTTTCGCGGCAATACCAGGGAGTCACGTCCTTGGTTTTTGTCAGTCGCTCCCTCTGGCTTCGAGAATGTGCAGGGTATATGTTGTTTCTGGTAATTTCGCCCGAATATTCGTCTGACATGTGCAGGAGGCTAGGTTCAATGAATCTTCTAGATAATCCTTGGCTTGGCCTCCAAGTAATGCGGGATTAATTACCATTAAAGAGGTTTAATTAGGCTCTTATTATCCCTTTGCCCTTGAACTTTGGATTTACCTGCAATAAAGACCAAAACACGATTTAGACGACAATTTTATTCATAAATCTGTGAGAGAATGCGATATAATAATGCATAATCGTAGACTAATCACCCGCCTTCACACAGAAGGATTTCCACTATAACGTCCACACAGGACTTCCCACACAGGGAACCTCTACTGAGGATTTAGGTAATACAACTTTGGAGTATACAACTCTTTTCTCTAACGAATACAACCTCTTCACAAGAGGCAAGGCACAACAACTATCATCTCTACACTTAGAGGGATGGGCCCTTTGTCAAAACAAGATCAACCTCTCAATAGAGGGATAAGGCTCAAAGCCAACACTCCAACAATCACCTCTACACTTAGAGGGATATCAACCAAATCAAACTTCTTCACAATCACCTCTACACTTAGAGGGATATCAATACAACCTCCACACTCACCTCTACACAAGAGGGAACTCAAATAAAAAGGGTTTACAACTCTTGGTGATCACAAAGACCACAAACCAGTATTCCTCACGAAACAGGATCCTAATAGATAGGATAGATAGATAGCTCAAGTGTGAGAAAATAAAGAGTTTGGAAATCAAATTAGAAAGAAAATACTTGAAAAAACTTCTAGAATAAATTAGAAATGAAGAACAAAAATAATTCCCAAATACTTCTCTTTTTCTTTGATTTTTTCAACCCTTTAAAACAAATAATGATAGATCTTTTGAACCCAAAAACTCTTTTAAACTTGTTGCTAAAACATTTAAGAAGATGAGAATTTTTGCTCTCGAAAAACTTATGTATAATAGCCCAAAGAAGTGGGTATTTATAACCCAAAAATAAATATGCCTGTTGGCAGCAGGAAAGGGCAGCTTTGCCCTTCCGGTTGACCGCCCGGTCGACCGGCCAACAGTCATTTTTCTGACCGTTGTCCCAGCGGTCGACCGGGCCAAAGCCAACGGTCAACCACCCGGTCGACCGGCCCCCACCTGAGAGTGGGGTGCTTTCAGTCGGTCGACCGCCCGATCAACCGGCCGAAGAGGCTGGCCATGTGCACGTCCTTGCGCACATCGGTCGACCGTGCCGGTCGACCGGATCTTGGTCCGCTTGACCGTCCGGTCGACCGCCAGAGCAATCTGGCTGGGTTTTAGGATTTAGAAACTTGTCTTTTATTTACCAATAAAATCCCATAAATTTCACAAAAATAAGTTCTTATAATATCTTTGAAATACAAATATGTGTGATTAAAATTCAACACATATTATAAACTATTTGAACCATTTTTGTGATATAGAAATTTTGCCTTAAATCAAAATTGATATTTTTCAAAACTTGAATTTTTGAAATGGAAAATCGTTTTCTCCAAAACTCATATGGATACAAAAACAAGATATTGAAACAACTTTGAATCATGTTGTATATGGATAGAATCTAATATACATGAAAGATATTATATCTATGTTGACATGAAATCCAAAATCGGTTAAACTGAAAACCAAAACCAATAAACTGAAAACTTGTGTGTGTATGTGAACTTGAGCATATCAATATTATCTAATCTTTACATAAGATCTAAACAATCTAAACTAAACAAACTGAGGTCTTCTTGTAGAACTCCTTCTCCAAGTCGACTCGATCCAAACACGATCCAACGAGCTTGACTCCAACTGAATACTAGATGCGATCTTGACGCTCGAGCTCTTGAATCAACATGTGAAAGCTCCAAAAAAACTCCTTTATTGAAGCTAATCACCTACTAATAACTTGATCAAATATCTGAAACTAAATATCAAAAGATTATTAGTAAACTATAACTACATGAGTTAATCATCATCAAAACTAGAGTAATAGGCCTTTGGGCCAACAAAAACATGAGTAGAAAACTCAAAAGAGTCATTGGGAAATGACCTAGAAAAAGACAAAATAGAATATAGGCGTTGGGAAAAATACAGAAGAAAATTCTTCTGTCGGTCGACCGGCTGGTCAACCGCCAAGGTCGGATTTTTGATCGTTGGGGGTAGCGGTCGACCGGTCGGTCAACCGTTGTTCCCAACCAGAGAGCTAAACTCTCTGTCGGTCGATCGAGACGGTCGACCAGACCCAACCGAGAGCAAAACTCTTGCAGTCGGTCGACCGGCTGGTCGACCGAAGTGCACAAATGTACTTTGGGGCATGTGGGTCGACCGACAATGGGCCAAAGGCAAAGTATGGAAATCTTTTTGAAACCATTCTTTTTCTGACAAAATAATTTTTAATCTTTAAACACAAAATAGAGTTGTAGGGACTTGTAGCACCAGTGTGTGATCATGGATCAGCACAAAACAAAGTTAAAACCATATTTTGTAAAAACACTTTTCTAAATTGAGAACCCAGTTTTTCCCAAGCTCGTTTTCCGAAACTTGATTTTGAAAATGATAACGAGAATAGTTATGAACTCTTTTAACAACACATAGGAGTATAAAATGTTGTGTGTGTGTGTGTGTGTGTGTGTTTGTCAATCCCAAAAGCTATCAACCTATGTCATCTTAGTTTTAACAAATGACTATAGATCCTATCTAAAATACAAAAAGTAAAAATACAAATCTTGATATAGTCTTCTCTAGTATACTTGATCCTTGAGCTTTTCTATGTGCTTAGGTTCTGGGATCTACATCTTCTTGGCTTCTAAATGTGTGAGTCTTGTAATGGAAGCGAAATGCAACAAATAGTTAACCGAAAACTTTGTTAAACAAAATTGTTAAAAACATAACTAAATATGTTTTGTTATCATCAAACTAGGGCTAATGGCCTTTGGGACAACAATCTCCCCCTTTTTGATGATGACAAAATACATAGAGTTATCACAAATAATTTGGGAAGAGACATCAAGCAAAGCTCCCCCTAAACACATGCATATGTCAAAATGTGATATATTAGTTAGATGCATCAATAAAAGCATATGAATAAGATAAATCAATCAAGCTCTATGTAACTCATCTATGCATACCAAGAATACAGAATTACAACGGTGTATGTACAAACAATTTTCTTCAACCAACCAGTAACCTCCAACCTCGAAAACAAGTGGTAGATGGTTTGTTTACAAAGGATACATAAAAATATAAACATACCACATACCATACACAGAAGATATGTATCAAATATATCAATAGAAAGAAAAAGATACATAACTTCTCAAAGATAATAGTGATATCATAAAACAAATTTGTCTATACAGAGGTTCATGCCATCCTCAAAATAAGTTACATACCACAAAATAAGTATTGCAATGTAAAAACACATGTACACCAAATACTACATGTCCACAAATAAAAAGTACATAATAAAAACTCAAATAAAAAACACCCAAGATAACTCCCAAGATAACTCTATAGAATCTCTCTCCCCCTTTTTGTCATCAACAAAGGGGTCAATCTTCCTGAAATTCGAGATCTTCAAGAGGAGTAGGTGCCTCAGAAGAAGCTGGAGGAGGTTGAAAGAAAAAAAACACCTAGAGGGGGGGTGAATAGGTGTTCCTGCTAATCTAAAACTAAATGCAAAACTAAGTGCGCTAAATGCGGAAGCTAATGCAAATTTTACAATCACACTTAATACAATCAACAAGTGTAGCCGAATTCCCTGTGAAGGGCTCTGGACTAACTCCTCTTGATTCCCCTTGAATGGGTTGAGGTGCTATGTGAAGCTCTTGTTGATTAGGTACAAGTGTGGCACACACAAACAACCAAGCATATAAGTAATATAGCAATATGAAACAATGCAAGGCAACACAAGCAATATATGATATGTATGATATGGCAATGAGAATAATGTTTTGCACAAATGTAAAGAGAGAGAGTTTAGAGACAAGTGGATCAAACGCAAACACAAAGATATGTTACGAGGTTCGAGCACCCTTGCTCTACATCCCAGCCTACACCACCGTGTAGGATTTCCAATCCACTATACCGTCCACCGAGGACTCCCACCGAGGGAACCTTCATCGAGAAGGATTTTTACAACAAATGGAGTACCGAACTCCTCTCTCAAACAACCACCTCAAAACCGAGGGGTAGGCCCGTAGCCAAACAACAACAACAACAACCAACACCTCTACCGAAGAGGGTTTACAAACAAACTCCACCTCTCACTAGAGGGAGCAAACCAATAACCCAAATCACAACCTCAACCTCTACCAAAGAGGGAGCCACCAAGAAATCAAGGGTTTACAATAAGTGGTCTCTTTCAATCACAAACCTCTTTCCTTTTTCTTTTTCCACAAAAACAAGATCCTAAATAGATTAGGATAGAAGATATAGCTCAAGTGTGGAAAACTAGGTGTTTTTGGAAACAAGCAACAAAGAAAAATTACTTGGGAAATCTCTTGAAGATGATAGAAAGTGAAATCCAATTCAATATCCCAAAAGCCTAATTTTCTTTGATTTTCCAAAAACCCAAAACAATAAAGATGAAATCTTTTTAGCACAAAAACTATTTTGAAAACTTGTTTTGACACTAGAGAAACACTGGAATTTTTCTTCTTGAAAACCTTAACAAAACAGCCCAAGAGATGGGGTATTTATAGCCCCCAAACAAAACTAGCCGTTAGAGCTGAGCTGGCAGCTCTGACAGGCAACGGTCGACCGGCCCGGTCGACCGCCAACGGTCAGAAATATGACCGTAGGGCAACTGCGGTCGACCGGCGCGGTCGACCGAAACAAACAGAGAGCACTGTAAGTGCTCCGGTCGACCGGCGCGGTCGACCGTCCCAGTGCCTCAAAACGTGCACAGAATAGTGCACGTCGGTCGACCAGCCCGGTCGACAGACCTCAGCCTTAGTCGACTCGTCAGGCTACTAGTCGACTTGGTTGAAGCCTGGAACAAAAACTGGGTCTGAAAAACTGGAAAAATATTTTTCTAAAAATCTTTTAACACTTCCAAAAAATCACCAAAAATAGTTTTATCATTTTATATGGAAACACAAACTTGTGATAAAAATTTCAAGACATGTATCAATCATATCAATTTATTTTTGAGTCTTGCAAATTTTATCAAAAACAAAACTTGTATTTTTATCAAACTTGATTTTTCAATACATGAATAGGGACATCAAAATAAGCTTGTATAGGAAGTTAAAACCATGTATGTATATTTAGAACATATCTAATATACATAAAAACATGTAAACTTGTTTTGATCTACTATTCATGAAAACCAAATCCAAAACATAAAACTTTTTGTGTGTTGTGCACTTGAGCATATCAACTATGCTAAGCTTTACAAATGGATCTAAATACACTATCTAAACTAGGATACCTAAGTCTTCTTGACGATCTTCATCTTCAAGTAGACTTGCTCCAAAACTCCATCCATGGGCTAGGCAATGTGTGATCTTGAAGCTTTGGCCCTGGAATCATCATGAAAAGCTTCTAAACGCCTTGTTGAAGCTAATCACCAACTAATATCTTGGTTAATGATCTGAAACTTAAACAACACAAGATTATTAGCAAACATAACTACATGAGTTAATCATCATCAAAACTAGAGTGGAAGGCCTTTGGGCCAACAATCTCCCCCTTTTTGATGATGACAAAACTCATGGAGTTATATATGCATGGATTAAAGTTAAGGTTCAAAGAAGCTCCCCTTAACTCATGCATAGATATAAATAATAAGATATGAAAATGAAGCACACGAATATGTATGCAAGTATGGAGATAAAACATGCAACAAGCATAAATCAAAATCTTTTTCTCCTATTTGCAATACAAAAACATATAGGCATAAATAACAAGGAAGACAAATATTTCTCCCCTTAAGCAATGAAAACATGCATATATACTCAAACTCAAATACTTCTCCCCCTTTTTGTCAATCATCAACAAAGGGTTCAAAGTAAAATCAAATCAAACAAATTTTTCTCCCCTTTTTGTCAAACAAAAAGATCAAGAAGGGGTTAAACAATCCAAACAATAAAATGAAGGGTAAAAATCTTTCTCCCCTTTTATGTTAATCAAAACAATAAAACAATGTTCTCCCCCTTTTTGTCTAAAAACAAAAACAAGATCAATAAGGGGTGACAATCCATTTGGATATCAATTGAAAGGAAAACAAACAAGAAAAATATTGATACCAATTTAAACAAAAATACATAAAAAATCTTTATACCAATTGATATTAAACATAATAAATTTTGAATGTTTAAACAAAATTTTGATACCAATTGTAAATAATTTCCATATTAACATATGATACCAATATGAAATTTTCAATCATAAAGTAAGGGAGTGGGAAACAAATACCAATTGAAGAATCACCAATTGAAAGACAAAATTAAATTTTCTCCCCCTTTATGAAATACCAACTAAAATGATGCATGGGCTTGATACCAATTTAAAAATAATCAATTAAAACAAAATTGAAGTTCAAGCACTAGCATAAACAAGATTTTGTGAAAAATTTATATTTTAGGCACAAATTGAACAAGTATATGTGTATGAAGTAGAATGAGTACCAATCACCAATAGATGATACCATTTGAAAATATACATACACAATAAACATATGAGTATACAAAAAAAGATCAAAATGATACCAATTGAAAGAGTTCAATGATACCAATTGACATAGCAATAAGTTCAAGTGTATACATCATATTACAATACCTCCCAATCAAGGTTCAAGTTTTAAATGATTTTCATTTTTAAAGCATACATGACCATGATCTCCCATCCATCCGCCCGTTGAAGGTAGGGGTTTTCAAAAATAGATTTGAAAATATAGTTTTGGTTGAAAATCACTACCAAGTTGAAGAATACGAACTAGTCAAAATGAAAAACTTGTTAACTAGTGCGAAATCCTTCAAGCAAGGAATAAAACAAAATAGTTTTTCATGAAATAAGAAATCCACATGAAAATCAACACTCTAATCCAATTGAGCACAATTTTGACTCATGAAAACAAAACATGAGCAAGCAATAAAAGTGAGTGTACATATAAAGTGTGAATATCATAATCATGAAAATTTTTCATTAAGCTCAATTATTCCTTTAAACAAGAAAACACGAAAATCATTAAAACTTATTTAATCTTCAAGGCATATGTATGTCTAATACAAACTAAAGTATACATACATATCCAAAACACAACGAGTCCACAAATGTATATGCATGAAGGCACGTGCTCAAAAGGATAATCATGTATATCTAATAGTTTGGACAGATAGACATATACATGAAGTTAAACAATTAAACACAAAATCAAGAAAATCTAAATCTTTATCAAAACAAATTTCATTTCAAGGTATATGTATTAATTGTCAACACAATAAGTATACATACATATCCCTAAAGACAATTGAGTCCATATATATAGATTTGCATGAAAGGCAAATGACTCAAGGGATATACATGTATATCTTAAAGTTTGGCAATATAACCATATACATGAAGTGAAAACTCATAAAAACAAATTCAAAAATGAGAATACAAGTTTAATATGTATGAATCATCAAACTAGACTATACTAGCACATCTAATAGGTTCAAATAAGCATTCAAGTTCAAACATATATAGATTTATTTGTGGCCCACTATATGCACGAATATATACCTAGTCTTAATGAAAACTAACATCTAAACAAGTAATCTTAACATGTGAAGCATCAAAAATAAGATAAAATTCAACATGGTAAACAAAACATGATTATTATGAATATCCACATGTTATTAGATTTATGATGTACATGATGGCTAATCAAATGTGAGAACACAAGGTAATAATCCATATTAAACATGGGTGTCTCAAATACGATACATGTATATCAAGAATCTAATTAACATGGCATTTTCATACTAATCACTAAACAATGAAACATGCTATATATGATAAACATGGAAAGCATGTAAATAATAAATGGGAGTAAAGGATTGTTACTAAAACCGAAGAAGCAACTCTCCTTGTCTCCAAAACGTGGTGGTCCTCTCCACCAAACTTTCCTTGAAAGTGATGCATCTAATTGATCTCCTTTAAGCACGGAACGCATCCACTCCAAGGTGTCATCACTCTCACGTCATGTGAGAGCCCACACCTACATCAAAAATAATAGGAGGGGTGGTCTTTGGTACCCATATCTTCTTGGGTCCATGGGGGTTAGTACCTTCTCTAACCCAAACAAACTTCTTTGCTAAATTCTCAACATGTAAACGATCATAGCAAAATTTAGCAAGATGGCCTTTTCGGCCACAATGTGTACATGTGTACACATGAGCATACATGTGTTGATGGTGTCCGTGTGGAGCATGTGTATGCCGTGGAGGGTGTGCATGCATAAAAGTTGGAACTTGTTTCTTTCGAACCAAGGTTTCCAACCGTGTATGGTTCATGGCACATTGGCTCATAGTGGAGCCCAAACAATCCATTTTCTTCTTCATTAAATTTATATCATTTTTAATCATAGAAGAAGTGGAGCATGCAAGGGGTGATCTAGGTGAAACTACCCTAGCATGGCAAACATGTTCATCAATCTTATTTTTCAAAACTTCATTTTTCTTTAAACAAATATCTAAATCATTTGAAATAGAAATAATTTTATTTTGCAAAGCAACATTCTCTTTTAAAATAAAATCAATTTTTGAAGACAAGTTTTCGTTTTTCTTCAAAAATGTTTCACAATCATTTTTAGATTTTAAAATTGATTTTCTTTTAATGCAAGATCTAATTGAGATCTCAATGCATCCCTTTCATTATAGACCTTAACCTTCTCTTGCAAAACACACTCAAGTCTAGAATGCAAACTTTTATTTTCTTTTTCAATTTCTAAACTTTTCTTTTTCAAAATCTTATATTTTTCTATTAACTTTTCACATACAATAGATAGTTCTTCATTTAAAACATGGGGATCAATATTATCATCACATGAAGAACTAGCACTATCATCACAATCTAAATGGGGTTCCGAATGTACCTCAAGGGAGTCATTCCCTTGGACCATGAAGCATTGTGAATCAGATTCTCCACTAGATTCCTCTTCTTGGATTTGCACTTGAAGCTCGGAGGTGGTGGTGGTTGTTGTCAATTTGTTCCACACTGCAAAGGCGGAATCAATGTTAGAAACATGTAAAAGATAATCTTTAGATAAAGTGCTTCTAATGGCCTCTAGGGCTTGTGCATTGGCCCCTATATGATTGCGATCACTAAGGAAGGATTCCTTGGTAATATCAAGATAAACTTTATGACCTAGGGTTTGTAAATAAACGGTCATCCTAATCTTCCAAACATGAATGTTTGAAGGGTCATACATAGGTGGGGTCATGAAAGCCATGGTAAACTATATGTGTGCAAACAAGCAAATGCAAACAAAAGATTAGCAACCAAAGGACCTTACTCCTAGGATGTTAAGCCTAAGTATCAGGAGCACTAGCTCTGATACCAATTGAAAGAAAAAAAATACCTAGAGGGGGGGTGAATAGGTGTTCCTGCTAATCTAAAACTAAATGCAAAACTAAGTGCGCTAAATGCGAAAGCTAATGCAAATTTTGCAATCACACTTAATACAATCAACAAGTGTAGCCGAATTCCCCGTGAAGGGCTCTGGACTAACTCCTCTTGATTCCCCTTGAATGGGTTGAGGTGCTATGTGAAGCTCTTGTTGATTAGGTACAAGTGAGGCACACACAAACAACCAAGCATATAAGTAATATAGCAATATGAAACAATGCAAGACAACACAAGCAATATATGATATGTATGATATGGCAATGAGAATAATGTTTTGCACAAATGTAAGAGAGAGAGTTTAGAGACAAGTGGATCAAACGCAAACACAAAGATATGTTACGAGGTTCGAGCACCCTTGCTCTATATCCCCGCCTACACCACCGTGTAGCATTTCCAATCCACTATACCGTCCACCGAGGACTTCCACCGAGGGAACCTTTACCGAGAAGGATTTTTACAATAAATGGAGTATCGAACTCCTCTCTCAAACAACCACCTCACAACCGAGGGGTAGGCCCGTAGCCAAACAACAACAACAACAACCAACACCTTTACCGAAGAGGGTTTACAAACAAACTCCACCTCTCACTAGAGGGAGCAAACCAATAACCCAAATCACAACCTCAACCTCTACCAAAGAGGGAGCCACCAAGAAATCAAGGGTTTACAATAAGTGGTCTCTTTCAACCACAAACCTCTTTCCTTTTTCTTTTTTCACAAAAACAAGATCCTAAATAGATTAGGATAGAAGATATAGCTCAAGTGTGGAAAACTAGGTGTTTTTGGAAACAAGCAACAAAGAAAAATTACTTGGGAAATCTCTTGAAGATGATAGAAAGTGAAATCCAATTCAATATCCCAAAAGCCTAATTTTCTTTGATTTTCTAAAAACCCAAAACAATAAAGATGAAATCTTTTTAGCACAAAAACTATTTTGAAAACTTGTTTTGACACTAGAGAAACACTGAAATTTTTCTTCTTGAAAACCTTAACAAAACAGCCCAAGAGATGGGGTATTTATAGCCCCCAAACAAAACTAGCCGTTAGAGCTGAGCTGGCAGCTCTGACAGGCAACGGTCGACCGGCCCGGTCGACCGCCAACGGTCAGAAATATGACCGTTGGGCAACTGCGGTCGACCGGCCCGGTCGACCGAAACAAACAGAGAGCACTGTAAGTGCTCCGGTCGACCGTCCCAGTGCCTCAAAACGTGCACAGAATAGTGCACGTCGGTCGACCGACCTCAGCCTTAGTCGACTAGTCAGGCTACTAGTCGACTTGGTTAAATCCTGGAACAAAAACTGGGTCTAAAAAACTAGGAAAATATTTTTCTAAAAATCTTTTAACACTTCCAAAAAATCACCAAAAATAGTTTTATCATTTTATATGGAAACACAAACTTGTGATAAAAATTTCAAGACATGTATCAATCATATCAATTTATTTTTGAGTCTTGCAAATTTTATCAAAAACAAAACTTGTATTTTTATCAAACTTGATTTTTCATTACATGAATAGGGACATCAAAATAAGCTTGTATAGGAAGTTAAAACCATGTATATATATCTAGAACATATCTAATATACATAAAAACATGTAAACTTGTTTTGATCTACTATTCATGAAAACCAAATCCAAAACATAAAACTTTTTGTGTGTTGTGCACTTGAGCATATCAACTATGCTAAGCTTTACAAATGGATCTAAATACACTATCTAAACTAGGATACCTAAGTCTTCTTGACGATCTTCATCTTCAAGTAGACTTGCTCCAAAACTCCATCCATGGGCTAGGCAATGTGTGATCTTGAAGCTTTGGCCCTGAAATCATCATGAAAAGCTTCTAAAACGCCTTGTTGAAGCTAATCACCAACTAATATCTTGGTTAATGATCTGAAACTTAAACAACACAAGATTATTAGCAAACATAACTACATGAGTTAATCATCATCAAAACTAGAGTGGAAGGCCTTTGGGCCAACAGTACCCAAGTGTCAAACGGAGGAATCGATGTAGGAAGGGGTTGCGAGTGGCCTCTCAGAAGTGAAACAGGTCAAGCGTTTCTACTGTAGGTCTCGTCGACACAAGTCTGGAGATAGAGAATAAAAGCGCAGATGTACTACAGGTCATTGTCAACTCTATGCTCCATCCTTTAAAAATTTACAGTCATCTCCAGATCATTCTCCCGAAGCTGAGCAGAGAGAGCTGAGTATGGATCAAAAGAGGCTGAAGAGGATACATGGACAACAACAGGAATGATAGGAGGGGGCTGAGGAGCAGGAACACGCTCCTTAGCACGCATTCTCTTTAGGAGAGTGCTGTTAATATCAATAGACGGTTCGATGGACCATTCAGTAGAAAGATCAAATTTTAGTTGTTTGAGGAGGCGAATAATGAGCATCCCAAATGGCAAGTGCTAATTTGGGATCAGGAGGTGCTCAGAAGCCATGTAATCGATGATGAGCTTGGAAATATTAACTCTAATGCCTTTCAGAAAGCAATAGATTAAGATGGGAGCAAAACCCCGCGCATGACTATATTCTCCTAATTTTGGTAAGAGATTATAGAACACGATTTTGGCTAGGAATTAGGTGGTGAGTCTATAATACTTCGCCTTCTCATTCCGAACTGAAGCGGGGTTATCATCATCATGAAGCAGAAGAGATGTGGTGAGGACAGATTCACCGCAGAATATTCAAAATCATGGAGATCGCATTGTAAATATCTACACCCTCACAGGAGAGTGGTAGCAGAAAGGCAAATCGATCTAGAGAAATGTTAATGTCCTTGCCCAAAACCCTAGATCTGACGTGATTATTTTGAAAAGTCAGATTAGAGTAAAAATTGTGCACAAGCTCATGATAAACTGGTTCCTTAATGGTAACAAGATATTCAAGAGAGCTTGTGTTCAAAATGCTAGTTAGATTCAAGTGCTCAAAATCAGCGAGCACAACAGTTTTACCACAAATAACATGCATGTTATGAATCACTGAAAATCTATGAGAAGCATTCTGAGAAACAAAAAGGTAAGAGGATGGTTCAGGTTGTTTACCCTTCTCAGGTCTAGCCCTTTTTGACATGGTGAAGATGATAAACAAGGATTTGGTACGAAATATAGAATGATTTCTAGAACAACTATAAAATCAAGAAGATTTTGAGAGATAAGAGATTATACCTTGAAAAACCCAAAAATTCTCCTTGAAATAAAATAGATCTGAAATGTTGAGGAGAGATCTAACCAATTTTAAGGTTTAATTAGAGATATGAAGTGATTTGGGAGGATTAGAGGGAAGAAAAATGGGAGGAGAAGAAGAGGGATTCGGTGGAGATGAGAAAATGAGAGAGATAGAGAGTTTTAGGGCTTTTAAAAACGGGCAAAACAGCAGGAGACCCGACTCACGATCGACCGCTCGATCGACCGAGGTCTAACCAAGGGCAACTCGATTACAGTCGGTCGACCGGTCTTAGGCCAAAATATTTTTTTTGTATAACAGGCTACTTCAGTCGACCGTCCAGTCGACCGGACCTATTCCAGGTCAACTCGGTCGATCGGTTGGTCTACCGGGACAACCCTAAAAATTGTTTTAAAAAGGTAGGAATTTAGGGCTTTTAAAAATTATTTTTACTTGGGTATTTTTATATATAAAATAGAGAAATAACACCAAAAATCTTATAGGCATGAAAAACACATGAAAATGACATCAAAATATTTTATTTTTATTTTATTAGTATTATATTAACAATATATTTTTCAATAATTAACTCATATATTAAGCTATTAAAAAACAAGATATTGAAGTCGAATACCCTTAACAGATTCTGAATTTCTCCTCGTCAATCCTCTAGATAAGAGTTGAGGCGCGTAATTGCTATTTTGATTTATTACTTAAATATTAGTTTAAATAAATACAATACCCAATCACAAGATAGATGTATAGACAAAATATATATACATGTATATGAGCAAATAAATTTATCTATATTCACATATATGCAAAGGTATCTATCAACCAAGTGAGCTGGGAAAATACTTACACATAGGCAAGCAAATCATTGGCTAGTAAAGAACAAAAATAATGTTAACAAACTAGCTCAAATATAGGCAAGTTATAAAAATAAAAATAGGCATGTATTCACAACTAAACATATTACCGCAAAAGAAAAACTAGCTAATCCTATGCATATATAGATCTAAGTAGAAATAAAATTTTCAAGTAGAGAAGTTACCAAGTATAGGCAATCTCCAAAATAGGTGCCTCTTGATAGCGATGCAATGTGACGATTGATCCTTTGAGTTTCGATGCATCCACCACCAAGACACCTACATCAATCAACTTTGGTGTGTTTTTGGTACCCAAATCTTTTTGGACCTTATACGGTTAGTACTTTCTCAAACCCAAGCATTTTTATTTAACATAACAATTTTACTAAATGGCCTTTGCGGCCGCAATGTGCACATGTGTACACTTTACCATTCATGAAAGCATGCTTATGTTGATGTATATGTACATGTTGTGCACGTTTTTCATGGTGTGTGTGAGATGAATGAGGTGTATATTTCTTTTGGGTTTTTCCTTTTGGAAACATAAAACCAAATTTGTTCATGTCAAATGCACACTTTTTCAAGTTGGTATCCAAAACATCAATACGCTTTTGGATATCCAAAAATTCATTTTTGTTAAAAGTAATATTAGGGCTTTTACCCTTACAAACAAGTTTGTATTTATCAAAATATTTTTTTATTTTCTCAAAAAATGGATAAGTCATTTTTCTCTTTAACAATAATTTCTAGCTTATTCTTTAGAAAATCATTTTCCTTTTTTATTTTTTATTCTGTGCAAGAAAATTTTCATATCTATTTTGTAATTCTTCAAAAAGTTGTGCAAGTTCATCCATAGTTAAATCATTATCTTCTGAAGAGGTTTTGAGATTTATCATGAAAGCTTCCTCTCTGTTTGCCATGAAGCAAATGTGTGCGACATCAATCTCCTCTTCGGAATCCGTTTCCGAATCATCCCAAGTAGATACCATCGCCTTCTTCTTCTTATGCACGTTCTTAGAGGTATTGACTTGAAGTGAGGGACAATCCGCAATGAGATGGCTCGTCTTCTTGCAATGAAAGCAAGTTCCCATCTCCTCCTTCTTCTTTTCGAATCTCCGTTGATGTCTTCCTCTTCGAAAGTTGCTTTATCTTCCCTTTTTATAAAATATCTTGCCCACTTTCCTAATGAGCATGGCAAAGTCCTCATCACTGTCTTTCAATGATTTTTCTTCATCAAAGGATGATGGAGTAGCCTTGAAAACTATCGCTTTCTTCTTTGGAGTCTCCCTTTCATCTCCCACCTTCATTTTCATCTCATGGGCTTTGAGGTTTCCAATGAAGCCAGAGAAGTCCATCTCCTCTCTATCGTTGAGCCCCTTGAGGGTTGTTGTCTTGACTTTTCAAGCTTTGAAAAGAGCTCTAATGACCTTCCGAATATTTTGGTTATTATCAATGGTGTCACCAAAAGAAGATAAACCATTAGTGATCTTGATGAACTGAGTAAGCATCTCATCGATACTTTCATTTTAAACATATAAAAATTCTCATATTAAGAACGGAGCAAGTCAACTTTAGATCTCTTGACTTGCGATGCTCCTCATGAGTAATGATAAGATCATTCAAAACCTTATAAGCGGATTTACAATTAATTACACAAGAAAGATCATCATCATTTAATACTATGTAAGTGCATATTAGGCTTTAGCATTGGCCTCATAGTCCTTAGCGGTTGCTTTGGACCATGTATCCTCATCACCGTGAGGTTCAATAAATTTTTTGGTAATGGCCTTGGAAACTCTAACTCCTAGGGACTTAAGAAATATGTTCATTTTGACCTTCCAAATGGGGAAGTTCAAATTATCAAATTTGGGTGGGGACTTGATGCTAGAGAAGTCATGTGATGCCATGAAAACAAGTATAAGTGCAAAAAAAAAATAACAAATGTAACAAATGAATATAGTCAAATGAAAGGATCTCCCTAAGGTGGTTAAACCAAAACTAAGCTTAGGCTCTGATACCAATTGTAAATCACCTAGAGAGGGGGTGAATAAGTGATGGCTATATTAAATGATAAATAATGCGGAATTAAAATTTACTTGCTAGCAATATAGCAAATATCAATCACAACTTAAGAAATAATTGCACATAAGTAAACAATATAAGAGTGCAAGTAAGTAAAGAGAGAGTAGAGTGAAGAGATTAAGAGTAAGTAATCGCAAACACGATGATCTGTTTCGAGATTCGAGCCACTGTTTTACGTCCTCGCCTTCAACACTATGAAGGATTTTTACTATGACCGATCTCACTAGATCGTCAACCATTGCAAGTTCTCACTCGAACTCAATGGACTCACATGTCCTCTCTCACGGTGCCACAACACCAACACGGATCTCACTAGCTCACTTGAAACTGCAACCTCTATAACTTCTCAATAGAAGAAAATCGATGATCTTCACTTAATCACAAATGGCTCACAAGAACAATCCTATAACCAAGATAAAGAGGTGAAACTCTTTAGGATCATGTAGTAAAAATAGCTTGTAAAAATGTAGAGGGAAGGCTCAAGCTAAAAATCAAGAATATAGAATTTTGGCTCAAAAGAAAATCATTTAAGAAAAAGCTAAATCTTGACGTAAACTTGTAAAAAGTTGATATAAACTTTAGAAATCCTGTTGGAGAGTTTTTCTACAGACCCACTATTTATAGAGGATGAAAACATGAGTATAAAACCCAAAAGAGTTATTGGGAAAAGACCGACAAAACAGAATATAGCCGTTGGGAAAAATACAGAAGAAAATTCTTCTGTCGATCGACCGGTAGGTCGACTGCCAACGGTCAGATTTTCAGCTATTGGGGATAGCGGTCGACCGGTCGGTCGACCGTTGTTCCCAACCAGAGAGCTAAACTCTCTGTCGGTCGACCTAGGCGATCAACCGGACCCAACCGAGAGCAAAGCTCTTATAGTCGGTTGATCGAAGTGCACAAATGCACTTTGGTGCATGTCGATCGATTGCTCGGTCGACTGACAGAGCATTTTTGCTCTGCCTATGGTTGACCAGTCGGTTGACCGACAATGGGCCAAAGGCAAAGTATAGAAATCTTTTTTAAACCATTCTTTTTCTGACAAAATAATTTTTGGTCTTTAAACACATAGGGACTTGTAGAACCAGTGTGTGATCATGGATCAACACAAAACAAAGTTAGAACCATATTTTGTGAAAACAATTTTCTAATTCAAAAACTTGTTTTTTTTCTGAAACTCGATTTTGAAAACGATAAAGAGGATAGTTATGAACTCTTTTTAAAAACACATAGGAGTATGAAATATGTGTGTGTGTGTGTCAATCCCAAAAGCTATCAACCTATATTATCTTTGTTTTAACAAATGTAAGTCCTATCTAAAATATAAAAAATAAAAATACAAATCTTGATATAGTCTTCTCTAGTATACTTGATCCTTGAGCTCTTCTATGTGCTTAGGCTTAGGGATCTACATCTTCTTGGTTTGCAAATGTGTGATTCTTGTGATGGAGCCGAAATGCAACAAATAGTTAACCTGAAACTTTGTTAAACAAAATTGTTAAAAACGTAAGTACATATGTTTTGTTATCATCAAAACTAGGGCTAATGGCCTTCTGGCCAACAAATACCACTTGAAGTTTGATGCATACATATATAGAAAATACATATGAGTATACAAAAATAAAATTTCATGAAGATAATGTGTATAACTCATATCAATCCACCCTTATCATACACAAGATAAAAGAAATAGTCATTAAGGCACACAAGGCAGGATCGCCCAATCAACCGCCCTTCAAAGATGGGGGGTTTTCAAAAATAGAATTGAATTGAAAGTAATTATAAATTGAAAACACTACCAAATGAAGAATAAATAATTAGTTTAAAGTAATTTTTGAAAAACTAATTAAAAATTCTTCAAATATGAAATCAAAACATGTATCTCATGAAACATGTGTATTACACAAAAATTGACACTCAAAATCTATAAAGTTCATATATAAGCTCATGAAAACAAAGTCATAGCTAAACAAAAAAGATGTGAGTGTATGCAAATCATGTAATAAGTATAATCATGGAGATAAGACAATGAAGCTCAATAAATAAAAATACTTTTTCATAAATGTGAAAATCATCAAAACTAAAATTTTTATCAAGACTAAACAAAACTTCAAGATATATGTATGTTTTGTCAAAACTAAAATATACATACATATCCAAACATAAACGAGTCCACTAAAGAATATAGCAATAAGGCAAGTGACTCTAGAATAGACATGTATAGTTATAGTTTTGGACAAAATTAACATATAAATGAAGCAAACATGAAAACGTGTACAAAAATAGAAAAAATAATAAAAATGCAAGAATCATCAAAACTAGGTTATACAAGTACATCTAAAGAGTACACATGAGCATTAAGGCAGCCAAACGTAAGAGTCAAGTATAACTCACTCATTATATAAGTATAAATACAAATTTTAATGAAAACTACATTTAAACATGTAAATACATAAAGCACGAAAATATAAATAAATATGATCATTAGGGTAAATGCAAGCGCTTTAGAAATAGGATATACACAATAGATAAACTATAGTCAGAATACAAAAATATGAATCCATATAAATATGAGTGTATCTCAAAAACTATCTATGTATATCTTATGTCTAATTAATATTGCATTTAACATAATGAGCATTTAAAATCAAAACATGCTAAAATCATCATTATAAAGCATGTAAACAATAATGATAGTTACAGATATTTACCAAACCATGAGCTAATCTCTAAGTCTCCAAACCATAGTGGTCCTCCCACCTAGCTTCCTTGATAGCGATGTATCCATTTGATTTGACCTTCAAGCTTGAAATACAACCACCACCAAGGCATCAAATCTCTCACGTCTTGTGAGAGCCCACACCTTTTTCAAGCACAAGAGGTGGGAATTTTAGTACCCATATCTTTTTCAATGTTCATCTTCATAATAGAAATATCATTATTAATTTTAGAAGAAAAAATATAAAAAATATGAGAATCAACAATCTTTTTCTTTTTTGAAAAATTTTCTTTTTCTTTCAAGACATTTTTCTTTTTTAAAGAGTTATTTTCCATTAAAGCATTCTTCTTTTTCTTTTCAATCAAAATAACTTGATTTTTCAAAAGTTCATTTTTTTTTAAAAACAATTTCAAATTTATTTATAAAAGAATCCTTTTCTTTTAAAACCAAATCATTTTCATTTTTCAAACTTTTGTTATCCATTTTTAACAAATCATATTTTTTAAAAAGTTTTTGACAAAAAGATGCAAGCTCATCATAAGGCTTGTCAATATCTTCTTCTAACTCGGATTCAAAATTTACCTCAAGGGGGTCATCCCCTTAGACCATGTAGCACATGTTGTAAGCATCACTTCCTACATCAGAGTCACTCCTATGTAATATTGCTTTGGTTCACCAAGGGAGACAAGAGTGCTACATATTATAAAAGTCGAATCAAAGTTAGAAACCCTAGATAGATAATCATCATTTAGGATCTTTAAAGCATGAAGGGCTTTTGCATTAGTCTCAAGATTTTTTTTTCATTTACAAAATATGAATCTTTAATGGTGACAAAATATAAATGAATTCCTACGGCTTTTAGGTACATAGACATCTTAACTTTGCAAGTTTGGATGTTAAGAATGTCAAACGTGAGAGATGTCATGAAATCCATGAGTGTGTGTTCAAATATTGTGATTAACTAAAATGAGGATCTTTAACTCAAGGTTGTTAGACCCCAATCAAAAGCACAAAGCTCTGATACCAATTGTAAGTTACCTAGAGAGGGGTGAATATGTGACAAGCTAATCTAATCCACAACAATGCGGAACTAAAACTAATTATGAAATACACCTAGAGGGGGGAGAATAGGTGTACTAGCTAATGTAGGACAAATGATGTGAAATTTAAAACTTATTTGCAAATACAATATGTGTAATCAAAAGTGAGCCCGAATTTCCCGTGAAGGGCTCTGAAACTACTCCTCTAAATTCCTCTTAATTATGAGTTGAGGATAAAGCTCTCTTGGTTGAACACATGTGTGGGCACACACAAACTATATCTAACATATCAATATGAACAATGTAAAGAAATGCAACATATAAAGAGAGATAGAGTTGAGAGAAAAGATCCAAACGCAAACACAAGGATATGTTTCGAGGTTCGAGCCACTGCTTTGTGTCCCCATCGTCACACAGAAGGATTTTCACTATGTCCACACAGGACCTTCCACAAAGGGACCTCCACTGAGGAATTATAACTCAACACCAGGAGTATACAACTCCTCTCAAATACAATCTTCTCTACACAAGAGGAAAGACACAAAGCCAAAGTAAAGAAAAAATTTACAACTTGGTGATCTAATGATCATAAACTCTCTTGGTGATCTCAAAGGATCACAAATAATTTTTCTCACAAAAATAAGATCCTAAAGATAGAAATAGAATTGATAGCTCAAGTATGTGAGAAATTAAAGTGTTTGAAAATGAAAAACAAAGAAAATACTTGGGAAAAACTTCTTGACAGATATATAAAATGCAGAACATAATAGAATTCCCAAAGACTTGATTTTCTTTGATATTCTAAAACTTTAAAAAAAAATAAAGATAAAGATTTTAGCACTAAAACTTGTTTTGAAAACTTGCTGAAAACACTTAAGAAGATGGGAAAAAATTTTCTTCAAAATCTTAGGAGAAATAGGCCAAGGGAACCCATATTTATAGGATTCCCAAAATATAACCGTTGGGGTCCAGATCAGGCCCAGAATGGTTGGGACTGTCGGTCGACCGACCGGTCGATCACCCCAAGGCAAATTGTCTCTCTGTCGACCGCCTGGTCGACCAAGACCAGAACTAGAGAGTGAATTCTCTGGTCAGTCGACGGTCAGTCGAACGGAGCCAGATCCAGAGAGCAAGCTCTCTAGATCGGTCGACGGCATGGTCGACTGGCCCAATGGCCAGAGCCTTGTGCACATACTATGCACATCGGTCGACTGCCCGGTCAACTGAAATCTGATCCGGTCGACCAGTCGGTCGACCGCCAGAGGTCTCAGGCTGGATTTCAGGGTTTGAAAACTTGGTCTTTTAAATATCCATAAAATCCCATAAAATCACATAAAATCTACAAAAATAAGTTCATATAAGCACTTGAAATACAAATATGTTTGATCAAAGATCAACCCATATTACAAAAATTTGAACTATTTTTTAGGCATTAAAAGTTAAGCTTGAAACCAAAAACTGTATTTTCAGAAACTCGTTTTATTTTTGTCATTATGATTTTTTGAGAAGACTTCAAAATGAAAAACTATTTCTCAAAAAATTTTTCAAATAAAAAACAAGATATTTAAATACTTTTGAAGCATAGTGTGTATACACATGGTAAATGATATATCTATGTTTTTGACAATAAATACAAAACTAAGTTTTGTTAAAAGACAAAACTTAATACACAAGAAGTAGAATCATCAAAATAAGTTTTTAGACAATATGACATAGATGTATATGGATGAAATCCAATATACATAAAACCATGTGAAACTTGTTTTGATTCTGTCTATTCATGAAAATCATATATGTATACTTGAAAATCTAAAATGGCTAAATGGAAACCAAAAACTATTTTAACTTGTGTGTGAGTGAAATTGAGCATATCAAGACTATTCTATCCTTACAAAGATCTAAACAAAAACTAAACTAAACAAACTGAAGTTTTCTTGTAGATCTCCATCTTCAAGACGACTCGATGTAAACTCGATCCAAGTGAGCTTGATGTGATCGTTATGATGTGAGCTCTTGAATCAACACTTATTTGCTTCAACATTTTGACTGTGAATCTCTTGTTGAAGTCAAATCTCTACTAAGGTCTTGATCAATATCTGAAACTTATTATAAACAAAATCATTAGTAAACTAACCTTCATAAGTTAGTCATCATCAAAACTAAGGTGAAGGGCCTCTGGGCCAACAATCTCCCCCTTTTTGATGATGACAAAACTTATAAGGTTATATATGTATAGATTAGGATTAAGCTTTACGGAAGCTCCACCGTAACTTATACATACCAATAAAACAAGTAGATATTCAATGTGGCTCAATATACCACATAAAAACATGATATATATGCATAAACACTTTAATAAACATGCATATATAATCACAAATATTTCTCTCCCTTTTTGGTTCTTATCAATAAAGGGGTGAAGACAAACAAACAATACCAACAAAACAATTTCGAAGGAAAGAAGAATTTAGGATTTATCATGACATAACAATAAACATATTTTGAACCAAAATTTTGATACCAATAACAAACAATCAATTGAAAGAAACTAATTGAAGGTAAAAACCAATAAAAATTTTATTTTTGGGTAAATATTTTTGCAATATAGATACCAAATTGAGAATGATACCAATTTAAGCTAGTTGATACCAATATTGAAAAAGTTAGCATATACTAAAATAAAGTATTTTTCATCATAAAGAGTGGGAGTAAAATACCAACTGAAAATAAAACAATTGAAAGATAAAACAAGAATTTTTCCTCTTTATGAAATACCACTAAATATAATGCATAAGCTTGTAAATGATACCAATTGAAAAACAATTGACATTAAGGACTAAATCAAGCTTAGCAATAATTTGTGCTTTAAAATGTATGGCATATATGTTTACAGCACAAGAAAACATCTATATGTATGTATCAGAGTAATATAATATTAATTTAGTTATGATCCATACATATATAGAAAAATAAGTATACAAAATAAATTTTCATTAAAAATTATGTATAACTTATACTTATCACTCTATTCATGCACATGTTTAAAAGATATTTTTATTTAAGAGCATATAAGGTATGGTTTCCTATACAACTGCCCTTTGGAAGGTAGGGTTTTCAAAGATATGATTTGAAAATAGTTTTAACATATTTGAAAACTTTACCAATTTGAAGAATAATGAAACTAGTTTTATGATAATTTAAAAAATAGTATGAAATCCTTCTAGCAAAAAGTAAAACAAATATATATTCCATAATATATGAAAACTACACAAGAATCGACACTAAAAAATCGATAAAGCACATATAGTTCTCATGAATCAAAACCATGAGAAAACACCAGATATATAGAGTGTATAAAAATCATGTAATCAACAAAATCATGAAAATAACGTATTGAAGCTTAACTGAAATAAAATTATCAAAACTTCAAAAATTTTATTTTATCAAAAACAAAACAAGCTTCAAGATATATATATGTTTTGTCGAAACTAAAGTATACATACATAACCCAAATATAAACGAGTCCATACAAGAATATTGTATGAACAGCAAATGACTCTAGGATAGACATGTATATGTATTAGTTTTAGACTAAATTAACATATACATGAAGCTAAACACATTTTTATGAAAACATGTACATAAAAAAGGGAATGCATGTTAAGATGCAAGAATCATCAAAACAAGATTATACAAGTACATCTAATGGGTAAAAATGAGGAATAAAGCACAAACATATAATAATCAAATGTGGCTCACTAGATGTACAAGTATAAACACAAATTTTAATAAAAATTTCATATAAACATGTAATCAAAACATGAAATATAAAAACACAAACAAAACGTGATCATTAGGTTAAATGTACGTGCTATTTGAACTAGAAAATACATATTAGTTAAACAATAGTGAGAACAAAAAAATATGAATCCATATGAACATGGATGTATCTCAAAGACTATCTTTGTATATCACAAGTATGATAGGCATTGTATTTAAACATAAAATGAGCATGGAAACCAATCATGCTAAAATATCAATATTAATGCATAAAAAAAATAAGGAGTTAGAGATAGTTACGAATTCATATGAACTAACCTCTAGGTCTCCAAAATCATGGTGGTTCTTCCCATCTAAACATCCCTTGAAAGTGATGCATCCATAAATATGATCATTCGGTTTGGATCGCATCCATCATCAAGGCACCAATACCCTCACATCAAGTGAAAGCCCACACCTACATCAAATACTATAGGAGTGAATTTTGGTACCCACACTTTCTTGGGTCCACAGAGGTTAGCACATTTTTTAATTCAAACAAATTTACTTGAAAATTTTGAATTATGTATTCTATCATAACAAAACTTTGCAAGGTAGCCCGTACGTCCACAATGTGTATAAGTGTACACATGAGCATACATGATGCCATGTGTGTGAATATGAGAAGTATGTGTGCATGTAGTGATTTGTGTGCATGAATATGATTTTTATAAAACATAATTTCCAATCTCTTGTAGTTCATGACACAATGGCTCAAAACGGAGCCCAAACAATTTACACTCTTCTTCAAAATACAAATATCATGTTCAATGATTGAAGAAGAAGTGGAGCATGCAACATATTTATCACTAGTAGATGGAGCACTAGAAACATGACAAACATGAGAAGAAAAATCATTTTTTAAAGAAATATTTTCCTTTTGAAACTAAATCCAATTCTTTTGAAATTAAAATAATTTAGTTTTTAAAAACATTATTTTCTTTTAAAATAAAACGTCATTTTTCTTCAAAACATGATCAAAATTACTTTTACCTTTCAAAATTTTATTTTCTTTTAAAATAAAGTCAAGTTGAGTTTTCAAGGAGTCCCTTTCACTTGAAATCTCAACCCTCTCTTATCAAATCATATTAAGTTTAGAAAATAAATTTTTATTTTTTTCTTTTAATTCAAAACATTTCTTTTTTAAAATTTATATTTATTTAACAAGTTTTTACAAAATAATGAAAGTTTTTCATTAAAGCATGGGCACCCATAGCATTATCATCACATGAAGAATTAGAGTTATCATCTAGTTGAGTGTCGGATTTTACCTCAAAGGTGTCAATCCCTTGGACCATGAATCAAGCTTGGTCGGACTTATCTCCACTAGATTCCTTCTCTCCACATAGTTTGTCATTGTAGCTCGAGAGAGGTCAATGTGTTTCACACTGCAAAAGCGGAATTATAATGAGAAACAATAGAAAGATGCTCTTTGCTAAGTGTGTGCCTAATTGCCTCTAAGGCTTGTGCTTTAGCCTCAAGGTACTTGTCATTACCAAGATAAGATTTCTTGGTAGAAGCAAGATAAACATGCAAACCTAGAGCTTTTAAATATGCACTGATCTTAAACTTTCACATATTGATGTTAGAAACATCATATATGGAAGGGACAAGAAAATTCATGAGAGTATAATCTATATGTGTGCAAATGCAATACTAGATTAGCTATCCAAGGATCTCACTCCAAGGTGGTTAAACCGAATATCAGAAGCAGAGGCTCTGAACCAATTGAAATACACCTAGAGGGGGTGAATAGGTGTACTAGTTAAACTAGGACAAATGATGCGGAATTTAAAACTTATTAGCAAATACACTATGTGTAACCAAAAGTGAGTCTGAATTTCTCATGAAGGGCTCTAGAACTACTCCTCTAGATTCTTCTAAATTAAGAGTTGAGGTGCTTTAAAAAAACTCTCTTGGTTGAACACAAATGTGGGCACACACAAACTATATCTAGCATATGAATATGAACAATGTAAAGCAATGAAAGATATAAAGAGAGATAGAGTTGAGAGAAAAGATCCAACGCAAACACAAGGATATGTTTCGAGGTTCGAGCCACTGCTCTACGTCCCCGCCTTCACACAGAAGGATTTCCACTATATCCACACAAGACCTTCCACAAAGAGACCTCCACCGAGGATTACAACTCAACACCAGGAGTATACAACTCCTCTCTCAAACACAATCTCCTCTGCACAAGAGGAAAGGCACAAAGTCAAAGTAAAGAAAAGTTTACAACTTGGTGATCTAATGATCACAAACAATTTTTCTCACAAAAACAAGATCCTAAAGATAGGAATAGAATTGGTAGCTCAAGTATATGAGAAATCAAAGTGTTTGAAAATGAAACAACAAAGAAAATACTTGAGAAAAACTTCTTGATGGATATATAAATTGAAGAACAAAAAAGAATTCCCAAAGACTTGGTTTTCTTTGATGTTTTCAAAACTTTGAAAATAAATAAAGATAGAGATTTTAGCATTAAAACTTGTTTTAAAAACTTGCGGAAAACACTTAAGAAGATGGAAAAAATTGTTCTTCAAAATCTTGGGAGAAACAAGCCAAGGGAGCTCATATTTATAGGATTCTTAAAATATAGTTGTTGGGGTCCAGATCAGGACCAGAATGGCCTGTTGGTCGACCGCCCGGTCGACCGTCCAACGGTCAGATTTCTCTCTGAATCGGTCGACCAAACGGTTGACCGACCCAATAGCTAGAGCCTTGTGCGCGACCTGTGCACATTAGTCGATCGCCCATCAACCGAGATCTGGTCAGGTCGACCAGTCGGTTGACCGTTAGTGGTCTGAGGCTGGGTTTTAGGGTTTGAAAACTTGGTCTTTTAAATACCCATAAAATTTCATAAAATTGCATAAAATCCACAAAAATAAGTTCATGTAAGCACATGAAATACAAATATGTTTGATCAAAAATCAACCCATATTACAAACAATTTGAACTATTTTTGAGGCATTAGAAGTTAAGCTTGAAACCAAAAACTATATTCTCAGAAACTCGTTTTATTTTTGTCTTCAAGAGTTTTTGAAATGACTTCAAAATGAAAAATTATTTCTAAAAAATTTGTTCAAATACAATAATAAGATGTTTAAATATTTTTGAAGTATAGTGTGTATGGATAGAATTCAATACACATGGTAAATGATATATCTATCTTTTTGACAATAAATCCAAAACTAAGTTTTGTTAAAAGACAAAACTTAAGATATATGAACTAGCATCACCAAAATAAGTTTTTAAAAAATATGAATTGTAGATGTATATGGATGAAATTCAATATACATAAAATCATGTAAAACTTGGTTTGATTTTTTCTATTCATGAAAATCATATATGCATAGTTGAAAAACTAAAATGGTTAAACCAAAACCAAAAACTATTTTAACTTGTGCGTGTGTGAACCTGAGCATATCAAGACTAATCTGTCCTTACACAAGATCTAAACAAAACTAAACTAAATAAACCGAAGTCTTCTTGTAGATCTCCATCTTCAAGACGACTCGATCCAAACTCGATCCAAGTGAGCTTGATGCGATCATTACGGTGTGAGCTCTTGAATCAACACTTGTTTGTTTCAACACTTTGACTGTGAATATCTTGTTGAAGTCAAATCTCTACTAAGATCTTGATCAATATCTGAAACTTATTAAATACAAGATCATTAGTAAACTACCCTTCATAAGTTAGTCATCATCAAAACTAAGGTGAAGGGCTTCTGGGCCAACAAATTATGCAAATTAAAAACTATTACGCAAACACACAACGGATAACAAAGGAGTGTAGCCGAATTTTCGGTGAAGGGCTCTGGACTATCTCTTCAAGATTTCTCTAGATTAAAAGTTGAGGTGCCATTATGGCTCTCTTGGTTGAATACAAGTGTGAGCAAACAATCTCAAGCATATAACAATTAAACACAAGTATATCAAACATATAAAGATATGAACAATATAAGCATGCACGATATATAAACACAAGTGCGAGAGAGAAGCAATCACAAATATGGAGAATTGTTTCGAGATTCGAACACACTTGCTCTACGTTCCCGCCTAACACTATGAAGGATTTGTTGGAACTTATTTCGATGAAGACGTTTGTGAAGATCAAATTCATTTGGAGCTCTAACACATGACGAATCAAGAGTCCAACATGATCAAGATGTGCCAAGGAGAGTTGATAGAGTGTGGTTTGTAAAGTTGAAATAGCATGTAAAAGCCTTGACACAAACACTCACTTCATTGGTCCATTAGTCGACTTGACGTCCATTATAAGTCGACTAACCAATGTGTAGTCGACTAACCCAGTTACCCAAGTCGACTAATCTAGTGACCAGAATCTGACCCAACTCTCTGTTTCTGAATTAGTCGACCAAACAGTAAACCAAGTCGACTAATAGACTTTTCTAGTCGACTAATCCAAAGTCCCTAGTCGACTAATACTTGGCCCAAGTCGACTTAAAGTTAGTTGCAGTCGACTTGAAGTAGTTATCCAGAAACCTGTAAGTCAACAGACATTTTCCTAGTCGACTACTAGCTAAACCTAGTCGACTAATAGTGGAAATTTTGCCTAGTCTAGTCGACTAACTCAGAACCCAAGTCGACTATAGGCAGTTTCTGACTGTTGGACAGTTTTCTTTATCTGGTCTTTTGGGTAACGAATTCAAACGTCTCTATCATTTGAATTGCTCTTATAACTCCCTAACTAACCCTAGTCTTCAGCTATAAATAGGGAAGTTATACCAAAGGCCAATTACCAAGATTTTCCATCAGTTTTCCAAAAGTCAAAATCTGAAAATTTGAAAACTGTTTTCCTAACTTCAGTCTTCACCAAAAGCCAATTCCTATTGTGAAGTCTTCTGAAGTTTTGTTTCCTATACTGTACCTTATCCACATACACATTCAGTATCAAGGCTATAGGAAAAGAGTTGTAATTCTCAAAGTGTTCATTGTACACGGGAGGCTTCTTGGTTGAAGAGGCAAGTTGTACAAGGTGACCATTGTACACGGGAGGCTTCTTGGTTGTAGAGGCAGTTGTACAAAGGTAAAAGGTGTTCTCTTGGTGGAAGAGAAGGTGTACACATTTGGCGAAGGGATTCGACAAGTGGTGTACATGTTGTATTGATTTTGGGTGGCAAGATCAAGGTTAAAGGAAAATCTCAAGCGGATGGCTTGGGGACTGGATGTAGGTCACAAGGACCGAACCAGGATAAATCTCTTTGTTTGCGTTTGTCAATTTCTGAGATTTGTTTTCCTTTACATGAAAGTTATTTATTTTGTTTATTTACTTAACGCTAATCCTTCTAGTTTTAGATTTGTGTTGACTTGAGTTATTTCAGATCTATAGTTGCCTACAAGAGATAATTTCGCAATTAGTCCTTATCTCAACGATCCTACATTTGATATCAGAGCCCTGCATACCTCGTCAATAACAAGGATGGCAACGGAGTTCTCATCATCCCAATTCAAAGAAGGACATTCTACACAACGTCCACCGCTATTTGACAGAACCAACTACAACTATTGGAAGTGTAGAATGAAGATATACTTGCAGTCACTCAACTACGACCTTTGGAACATCGTAGAAGCATCATACACCAAGCCCACAACCAACTATAACGCTTGGAGTGAAGATCAAAAGAAGAACGCGAACCTTGACGCCAAAGTGATGAATGCTCTATTCTGTGCCCTAACCAAAGAAGAATTCAATCGTGTTTCAACAGCAACTTCTGCACATCAAATATGGCATACTCTTCAGGTAACACACGAAGGCACAAGTAAAGTTAAGGAATCTAAAATATCTGTTCTTGTCCACAGGTTTGAGTTATTCAAAATGGAGGAGAATGAAACCATATCCGAGATGGTTACAAGATTCACCGACATCACCAATACATTAGCATCCCTTGGAAAGAACTACACCCAAGTTGAAAGAGTTCGAAAGATCCTTCGTGCACTCACACTAGAATGGGAGAAGAAGACAACCGCCATTGAAGAGGCGAATGATCTCTCAACTATGACATTAGAAAACCTAATCGGTAATCTAATGACATATGAAGTGCAGTTAGAAGAAAGGAAGAAGGACGAACGACAACACCGTTCAAAGAAGAAAGAACTCGCCCTCCATGCATCTTCCGACACGGACATTGATGACGAAGAGGAGATGGCAATGCTCTCAAAGAAATTCAGGAAATTTCTAAAGCAAGGTAAATTCAAATGCTTTAATTGTGATAAATCAGGTCATATGAAGATGGATTGTCCTTTGCTTAAGAAGAAAGATAAGTACAAGAGTAAGTGTTGACACTTAAAAAAGACAAGATTCTCATTGGTCCGAACAATGTCTAAACTTGTTGACATTTACAAAAGACAAGTGACAGACGAGCTGAAGACCAGTTTTTACCCACCTCCAAGGGACAAGGAAGCAGTTTGGACTCCACTGATCCAGCAAGCAGAACAGTGAACCCGGATTGTTTCTAAACAGACCTCAGCAGGTCTAAAATGCTAGCATTTAGCATTACATTAGCCCAAGGAGATAGCCTCGTGTGAGAGGCTAACATCATCCAGAGCATCGCCAGGAAGCTAACTGACAGCTTCGCCGAAAAGCCTCTTTTCGGACTTCGCCAGGAATTGCCTCTAGCTCCGCTATGAGCTTCAAAGCGGGCAACTCCGCCATCAGCCTGCTATGGTCAGCCTTTGACCAATCAAATCTCCTGATGAGATCAGATCTAAGCTAATCAAATCCAATCGGGATTCAAATATGGCAGGTGATTGCCACAATCTCTTAAAACGAGTAAGAGGATCAGGGAAAATCCTTCAACGATATGGAAAGGATCATAACAAATTGGAAAGTTCAACCGACTTGCCATTTTCTAGCTCCGCGGAAGCTATCCTAGCCTCGCAGCAAGGCTACTTTCCAGATTCAAACAGATTCGGTTCAATCTGTTTCCATATCTTCAAGGGGACGATTATACCCTTGCTCTCTCTATAAATAACCCGCCATGGGTACAAGGAGGAAAAGAGAGGAGGGGGATCGCAGAGGAAGGAGCCATCAATCGCCTTCTGATCACGAGAATCGATCAATCAACTTCTTCAACCGAGGCTTCTTCATAACGCACCGTGCGTTTTCGAATTCAGAGACCTTTTAGAGAATTGCTTTCTCTATCTAGGGTGTTGATGCCCTATCATCGTTCTTCTTCTCAAGGAATCTCCGGAACCAGGCGAGAAGGAATTCCTAATTGAAGGCGATTTTGAGAAGCAGCTAGAGGGTTCTACCAACCCTCTATTCTCTGATTCCCGAAACCAGGCGAGAAGGGAATCTCATCGCTCGCATCGTCAAAGGGACAAAGTGGTCGCGCGCTGACCAGACTCCTATCGGCACACTTCTCCAGAATCTCTGAGGAGATCTACTTGTAATCTTTTAAGAATACTTGTAATTTAGCTCCTCAAACTTTTATTTGTAAGTTTTTCCCTTTTGCAAATTAATGGAAAACAAGGTGGCGACTCTGCTGGGGATTGTATTCTCCTCTGCTGAGAATCAAGTGTCGCAATGCGACGAACAGACCTTCGGGTCTATCTCTGAATTCAGAAAAGCCGGTGCAGCCAGATCTTCTCTGGCTAAATCTTCAAGCAAAATCTCTGCGGAGACGGAAAAGGTTCTCTGCAAACTGCCGCAGTTCTCTGGCGCAACAAGGAAACATGTCCGCAGCCCAGATCCTGCACTTTTGAGAACCTGGTTATCCAGATCGATCAAAGAAGATTTGAAGAAGTCCTCTCTGGGGGTGGCCTAACGCTTCGAGCACGGAAGCACGGGAAGGTCTTCATGACCAAGGTTTCAAATCAGAAACCAGAGGCAGAATTTTGCCAACACCCCACAGCCCCGCTTGTGGCTATTCAGGTTCCTTGCGAACCTATGCATCCTCTGCCAAAACGGATACGGAGGCCTAAACAGAGGTCCTCTGCTGAAGCTTCAGGCGTAGCCACGCCAAATCCGCGCCTCTCTTATGAAGAAAAAGGCAAGATGCCCGCCTGCGCCAACAATGCTGCCAACCATAAAGTCAAGACGGCGATCATACCGTCGCCTAGAGCAGCAATGCCTGCTGCTAGCCCTGTCCTCACAAGCAAGGCTATTGTACCTCGGCGTACTCATCGGGTTTACAGCCGCGAGGCTAGAACCAGAGCACTATGCGGTGCTGATCCTTTCCGCAGGAATAAGGGGAACGATGCGTTGTCCCATATACCAGATTGTTCAGGCCCCTACAGGGCCGACCTGCGAGAATTCTTGGCGGACAAGCGGAGATTGAAGCATTTCCAGACTACTTCCTCCTGTCTTCGACGATGTGAATGCCAGTTGGTGATGGTCCATTCTATGCAGTGTCGGTTACGACCGACCCTCGCCACTTCTCCATACCGGCGATCAGTCTTTGATCGACTGTCTGCGCGCGTCCCGATGAGGCATCCCAAAAGGAGCGGGCCACCGGATCCAGCCTCTGCATCCGTCAACATGACCGGAAGGGGGCGAGAGCCGCGCGGAAGAAGTCAAGCCTCTGACGACACCCCTTTCGGCTCCCCAGATCCAGACTACTGCCCAGGCTTAGGTGAAGTCTTGGTGCGTGAAGAAGGTGTTTTCCGAAACACCAGGTCTAGGGTGACAATACCCTATAACTATGAGCAGCCTTCTTCCTCAAAGACCCTGATCTCGCCACAGCCCAGACGATCACCCCAATCATCTGATGGAGAAGATGGAGACAGCGGGTATGCCTCTTCAGCAACAGTCAGTTCTATACGGACGGACAAAGCATCGGTCAATATGGCCGAGAATGCCAACGACGACCTTCGTCGGCGTTTGGAAGCTCAGGAGCAGACCTCTAGAACTCAGCAAGAGGCCCTGGACAATATCCAACAGATGCTAGCTCAGCTCCTCAACAACCGGGATGACGATACCGGGAGCAATCATGACGAGGAGGGACACCTCAGCAATGATCCGCCCAAAACGGAGAGATCTAAGGGAGGCTCTTCCCTGGATGCCGAAGTCCTTAAAGGCCTTCAAGCTCAAATTTCATCCCTGGCTCAGAAGGATGAATTGAAGAAAGTGGGGGTAGTCCGTCCTTACCCACTGGAATGGGATTCGGTGTCATATCCGCCAAAGTTCAAACCACCAACGTTGCATGCATATGATGGTAAGAGCTCGCCCAATCAGCACATCTACTATTTCCGGTCCCAGACCGGTAATGTTCTAAGCAACGACGCCATCATGGCTAGGTTGTTCATCGGCACCTTGAAAGGGGTGGCATTTGACTGGTTTCGCAGTCTCCCCCCAGGCTCTATCAATTCCTGGATCGACCTGGAAACTCGGTTCCTCTCTCGCTTCTATGAGGATGACACCGAAGTGACCATGGACAAGCTCCTTTCTACCGTGCAGAAGAAAGGCGAATCTGTCCGTGAATACATTGAGCGGTTCAGAAATCTATCTCTGATGTGCCCAGCAGGGATGCCTTTACCCATGCTCTTACAGACATGCAGACACAACTTCTTGGATCAAGTAGAAGTTCGCATGGGGGCTGTCAAAGCCCATACTTGGAAAGAATTGGTCGAACAAGCTGAGATAGCCGAGAAGTCGGCTAAGAAGTTCGAGCCGTCCGTCCCTAGAAGCAAATGGGGTGCGAACAATAAAGGGCGTAGCGATCTCCCACAGTCTTCCCAAGCTAAGGGGAAGGAAATTATGTCCGTCGAGCTGACCGGGGACATGCAGTCAAAGGCCAAGAAGAGCAGCTTCAACAATCAGGAGCCCAAGTTCCCTCCTAAACAATACTCCTTCAGAGATGATCAGGAGGTCACGATATTCCATCTGCTCCATAAAGGGAATAAGATGAAGCTGCCAGATGCTCGGCGTCCTAATGAGACAGGGCGCACAAATGACCCCAAATACTGTCTTTATCATAGGATGGTCCATCATCCTACTGACAAGTGCTATGTCCTCAAGGACAGGATACAAGCCCTGATTGATGCCGGCGTCCTCACACTAAAGACGGAACAGAAGAAAGTCACTGCCAATATGGTGACTCTTGAGTTCGGCACTGCCCAGAAGGTCACAGTTCCTGACGGGACCTATCCAGCCCCGATGCCGCGGTTGGAAGTCAAGCATCCTCCAGCCATGACTCAAAACAACAAGGGCCTCGGCCCTTTGACATTGGAGACAGGGGAAGTTATATGGATACACCCCGACCTCGTCCAAGACATACAGCAGACGTCGAAGGACTCCAGCAAAAAGGGCAAGTCTTGCAATGTCGTCTCTGTTCTGCCAGACGATGGTAATCTTACTTCGGCTTCCCTCAGCGATTCTGATGAAGAAAAGCATGCCTGTACAGCGCAGGCAGATGCGCCTCAACAGACGGGCACCCGATCTGGAAAGTCATACCTAAGGCAGTATGACAAACCTACTGACGAGGTACCACAGCAAACAACGTCAGTACCAATGCCGACATCCACTCCAGTCCTGACCAAAGGGAGGGAAAAACCTAAGGAGGTGCGATTCGACCAGGTGTTGAAGAAACCACCAAGCCAAGGGCTAGCCACGCCCTTTCGCTTTGATATATTGGCCCACTTAGCCAATATCCCGGCTCGTATCACAATACACGAGCTCCTTCGTCTCTCTAAAGAGACAAGAGAGGCACTCAGAGATGCGCTAGCCAACTCGGAGTCCTTTCTGACATGCATGCCCGAGGTTCCTGATGATGAGATGCGCCCTTCCTGCTCAGAGTGCCATCGCGCACAGTCAAAGGTACCTGCCATTACCTTCACGGCGGAAGATATGCTTCTCAAAGACAACAAGCATGATCGACCTCTGTACTATACCGGATATATCGGTTCAACCTGCATTGAAAGGATACAAGTCGATCCGGGGTCTGCGTTCAGCATCATCCCCAAAAGGCTCCTCTACTTCCTCAGCATACCACTGTACAGGTTGTCTGCGACCACCACTACAATATACGGTTTTAACGCCGGGAGCAGCCATCCGCTTGGAAAGATTCGGCTTCGCTGCAGAATCGGAAGCCTGAAGTCAGAAGTGACATGCTATGTCATTGACGCGGACACATCATACAACCTGCTACTGGGACGACCATGGATCCATGCCAACTGGATCGTTCCTTCCACTCTCCATCAGTGCTTCAAGTATGTTGAGGATGATGCGACAGTACGAACTGTCTTCGCTGAGAAGCAGCCCTTCAAGGGGGTGGAAAACTATTTCACAGATGCTCTCCTATATCAAGAGGCTAGTGGAACGCCGGGAGAACCATTGCCAGACAATGATGGAAGTGGCAATGAGGCGGATTCGGAATCCGAAATGGGCACGCCAGCCATTTTGATTGGCGAGCCAATAGTAGCATGTTTTAATGATCCCCGATGTAAGATCCCTTCTGATGAGGAAGGCGAATGGATAATTAACGATAATATTTCTTTTGATTATCCTGCGAGCATCGAGTCAATTAAATCCATCATGGATGGCTCTCTTCACATGCCCGTACATGAGCCAAGTTCGGCTACTACATCTGTGGAGGTTATAGAAGGGGCCACGCTGGTGATCCCTCCATCCAAACAAGGTCAGTTGCCGATAACCTTCGGTAGAACCCAGCCACGGAGACCTGCACCTACAGATTCAAGCTCGGACTCAGAAGCCCCACAGTTCTTCCATTATGCGCAACCGGCACGCCATATTATGGAGAAGATGGGATATGACTTAAAGCAGGCAGGCGGCCTGAACTTCGGAAAGGGAAGACGCGGTCTGATGCGTAATGCTGTCCCGAAAGGGAAACCTGCAAATTACTATGATAGTACACGCAGAGGGTTGGGTTATGTTACACCCACATCATCAGTAACGGTTCAAGTCAAAGACGACGAGCCAATTCCATCACAGTCAGACTCATCTGTCGAATGGGACTCTGACGTCAGCATAGGAGGAATGTTCAACGGCCTCACTGTGAATATGACCTCGGGCAGTCAATTGGAACCTGCGGAAGCTGCTGATGAGGAACCTTGGGCCCAGCAATTAAGCCTCCAATGGGAAAAGCGGTTCGAGCTGCGCGAGCCACCTACCGAAGACAAGGTGATCCAAGTCAACTTGGGCAGTCAAGATCACCCCAAGCCTATTTTCATAAGTGAAAGCTTATCACTTATCGAAAAGGAAGAATTGATAATGCTCGTAAAAGAGTATATAGATGTCTTCGCCTGGAGCTATGAAGACATGCCTGGACTCGATCCACAGGTCGCTATGCACCGTCTAAACATCAAGCCCGACGTTAAGCCAGTCAAGCAACAACAACGTCGGTTCCGCCCAAACATCATGGAGGCTATTGAAGCCGAAGTTCATAAGCTCATTGCTTGTGGCTTCATCCGGGAGGAACAACATCCAGATTGGGTGGCTAACATAGTCCCCGTCCTCAAGAAGAATGGGAAAATACGGATCTGCATCGACTACCGTGACCTCAATACGGCCTGTCCCAAAGATGAATTCCCACTGCCCATCACTGATGTCATGATTGACAACACATGCGGGTTCGAGAGGATGTCTTTTATGGACGGCTTCTCAGGGTACAACCAGATCAAGATGTATCCCGACGACGAGAAGCATTCTTCTTTCCGAACGCCTTTGGGGGTATACTGCTACACTGTAATGCCCTTCGGATTGAAGAACGCCGGGGCAACCTACCAGCGGGCAATGAGCATGATCTTCCGCGATCATCTCCGGAAGACGGTGGAGTGCTATGTTGACGACATTGCTGTCAAAAGTCGCCGCAAAGATGAACATCTTCGCGATCTGAGGACGATGTTCAATATAATGCGGGCTCATCAGTTGAAAATGAACCCGACAAAATCCTTTTTAGGAGTATCCAGCGGCAAATTCCTTGGGTTCATAATCACATCAAAAGGAATCCATCTAGACCCAGACAAAGTCAAAGCCATCCAGGACATGCATCCACCAAGGAACCTCAAAGAGCTCAGAGGCTTACAAGGCAGGTTAGCCTATATCAGGAGATTCATAGCAAATCTATCGGGCCGTTGCCAACCATTTACCCGACTAATGAAGAAGGGTACTGCCTTCATATGGGATCAAGCTTGTCAAGAAGCTTATGAAGACATTAAAAGGTATCTCATAAAACCTCCAGTCTTGGTGGCCCCTACATCAGGGAACCATTCTTGCTTTATGTGAAAGCCCTGGATTATTCCCTCGGCGCCCTCCTCGCTCAGAAGGACGACAATGGCCATGAGCAGGCCATTTACTATCTGAGTAGAACTCTCATAGGAGCGGAATCTCGCTACAATCCTATTGAAAAAGAGTGTTTAGCTCTCGTCTTCGCTGTCCAGAAGACACGACACTATTTGGTTGGCCAAACCATACATGTCATCTCCAGGGTAAACCCTTTACGTCTTCTCATGACGAAGCCAGGGTCGTTGAACTCAAGGTTGGCTAAATGGGCACTGCTATTGTCCCAATATGACATAACCTTTACCCCTCAAAAGGCGGTTAAAGGTCAAGCCCTTGCAGAGTTCTTGGCTGCGCATCTAGTCCCGGAACATTCAAAGCTTCACGAAGACATCCCTGATGAGGTCTTCGAATCTAATGCAACCTCAGTAGAGGAAGTATGGCAGATGTTCTTTGACGGAGCATCGCGGATGGGCCCCAAAGGAAAGATTATTGCCGGAGTGGGGGTTGTGTTCATCTCCCCACAGGATCATATCCTTCCCAGGGCGTTCTCCTTGACAGAGTCATGCTCTAATAATGTAGCGGAATACAATGCTCTGCTCATTGGCCTCCAGCTCGCTCACGGAATGGGGGTACGCTATCTTGAAGCTTATGGCGATTCAAAGCTGATCATTAGCCAGGTAAAAGGCGAATATGAAGTCCGCCATGAGGACTTGGTGCCTTATTATCATACAGCCATCGAATTGGCTAGCTTATTTGAAGGCTTTTACATCGGGCATGTGTCCCGATCTCAAAATACCAAGGCGGATGCTCTCGCTGCATTAGCAACAACGCTAGCCTTACCGGCCGACACCGAGTATCACCTCACAGTCGCAACCCGGCATCTCGTATGCTCTAAGCATATGCTAAGGATCCAAGAGGTCCATAATGTCTCCGTGGATCTTGAGCCGAGGGATTGGCGCTTCCCTCTCATTGACTATGCTCTGCATGATCTGCTCCCGGATGATCCCAAAGAAGCGGCGAAGGTCGCCCCGTTTCTACTATGATCCCACTTTGAAGACACTCTACCGTCGTTCATATGACGGTGTCCTCCTCCGTTGTCTCTCTCATTCGGAGGCACAGGAAGTGCTTAAAGAAGCACATGATGGCACTTGCGGAGCTCACCAGCCGGATCCAAAGCTTAAAGACAGGCTGCACAGACTTGGGTACTACTGGCCGACCATGATGGCCGATGCCACCCAGTATGCACGAAGGTGTAAGGCGTGCCAGGTCCATGCAGACTTCATACACCAACCTTCGGAGTTGCTCCACCCTACTGTTGCTTCATGGCCATTTGAAGCGTGGGGAACTGATGTCGTAGGGCCAATCAGTCCCTCTTCGGCAAGAGGTCACCGGTTTATCCTGGCAATAACCGATTACTTCTCAAAATGGGCAGAGGCCATACCATTAGCCGAAGTCAAAACCTCCCATCTGGTTAGCTTCATCAAACACCATGTCATCCATCGATTTGGTGTCCCCAGGCGGATCATCCATGACAATGGTCCTCAATTCATAAGCCAAGGATTCTATCGGTTCTGCGATAAATACCGAATTCAGAATGTGGCTTCAACAACTTACAATCCTGCCGCCAATGGCTTAGCAGAAGCATTCAACAAGACAATCATCAAGCTGCTCAAGAAGTTCGTCTCCTCAAATAAGCGAGATTGGGACGAAAAGCTCGGTGAATGCCTTTGGGCCTACCGGACTACGGTGCGAACACCGACAGGCAATACGCCTTTTTCCCTGGTATATGGGTGCGAAGCAGTTATCCCATTGGAAATCCAGGTGCCATCATTACGGGTAGCCTTGACTACTAAGATGACATCAGAAGACAATGATCGCCTGCGTCTTTAAGAGCTCGAAGCCCTAGACGAAAAGCGACTACAAGCTCAGCAACACATCGAGCTATATCAGGCTCGGATGTCAAAAGCCTTCAATAAAAAGGTCAAGCAGAGAATCTTCCAGAAAGGAGACCTGGTCTTAGCCGTCAGACGACCGAGGATTATGACACACAAGACCAAAGGCAAATTTCAGCCTAAATGGGAAGGACCGTTTGTAATAGAGACAGTCTATTCAAACGGGGCATACCGCCTTATGAATGCAGGTGGCGACCTACTCATGATGCCGATCAATGGCAAATTCTTAAAGAAGTATTATCCTTAATCAAGAATCCTTCTCTCGATCAAGTTAACATTACACCTCTGATCGAGATCCGCGCGTCCGAAATGCGCACAAAGAGAGCCTTTCTCTTCCTCCAAGCGAGACTATACGGCCATGGATCAACTGGGACCTGGCCATGCACCAGTCACCCTAGAAGACAATCGAGGTTGTGCAGACATCAACCTGATAATCCGACATCCTTAACGATCAAGGATAGAGGAAAATGTTGGCCTCTAAGCCCAACATGAGTCCTCAACAACTCATCATGCTGAGGGGAATAGCATGGCTAGCCCAACCCAAACGGTAGTTGGTAAAGGCATATCAAACCCGTTGATAGCTGGGGGTTTGCTAAAAATCCTAAGGGACCTGCTCCCATTTGATTCCCTCTCCAAAATCACCTACCAATTCTCATCCATAGAATGGTAGGACCACATATACTCCGTTGTTACGTTAACATTAAACCTATGACAGCAGTCCCCTCATTTCTCCTCGTGAAAATGAGACCTCCAAAATCACCTACCAATTCTCATCCATAGAATGGTAGGACCACATATATTCCGCTGTTATGTTAACATTAAACCTATGACAACGGTTCCCTCGTGAAAACGAGACCCCATCACTCATTGTTGAGCTTGGTGGCTTCTCAACCAGTTACGTCATTGCGACCTCTGAACTGGCAGATAGCCAAGTTTCATCTACCATTGAGCTTAGTGGCGTCTCAATTGGTTATGTCATTGCGACCTCTGAACCAGCAGACAGCTAAGTCTCAATCCCGAGCCCTGTTGACATTTACAAAAGACAGGTCTCGATACTCGTTGACATTTACAAAAGACGAGTATCACTCATTGTTGAGCTTGGTGACTTCTCAACCAGTTACGTCATTGCGACCTCTGAACTGGCAGATAGCCAAGTTTCATCTACCATTGAGCTTAGTGGCGTCTCAATTGGTTATGTCATTGCGACCTCTGAACCAGCAGACAGCTAAGTCTCAATCCCGAGCCCTGTTGACATTTACAAAAGACAGGTCTCGATACTCGTTGACATTTACAAAAGACGAGTATCACTCATTGTTGAGCTTGGTGGCTTCTCAACCAGTTACGTCATTGCGACCTCTGAACTGTCAGATAGCCAAGTTTCATCTACCATTGAGCTTAGTGGCGTCTCAATTGGTTATGTCATTGCGACCTCTGAACCAGCAGACAGCTAAGTCTCAATCCCGAGCCCTGTTGACATTTACAAAAGACAGGTCTCGATACTCGTTGACATTTACAAAAGACGAGTATCACTCATTGTTGAGCTTGGTGGCTTCTCAACCAGTTACGTCATTGCGACCTCTGAACTGGCAGATAGCCAAGTTTCATCTACCATTGAGCTTAGTGGCGTCTCAATTGGTTATGTCATTGCGACCTCTGAACCAGCAGACAGCTAAGTCTCAATCCCGAGCCCTGTTGACATTTACAAAAGACAGGTCTCGATACTCGTTGACATTTACAAAAGACGAGTATCACCTATTGATTGAAGCTTGGTGGCTTCTCAACCAGTTACGTCATTGCGACCTCTGAACTGGCAGATAGCCAAGCCTCATCTATCATTGAGCTTAGTGGCGTCTCAATTGGTTATGTCATTGCGACCTCTGAACCAGCTGACAGCTAAGTCTCAATCTCGATGCTTGCTGACATTTACAAAAGGCAAGTATCTCCCTTCCTTTTAAGCCCCGCAAAGGGCTAACCTCGAGACTGGCAACGTCCCATTCGGTTATGTTACTGCAACCTCTGAACCAACAGACAGTCATGTCTCATTATCTAAACAACAGACGACAAAAGAAAATTTTTTCTATTAATCCAGAAGGATGGGATACATAGAGGAAGCCTATAGGCGTACATGATAAGATCGGATCCGATCTCCGAGCGAAGCTAGCCGCGCCCTCCTGTCATCTTCAGCCTGGGCCAGCGCCTGTGATCTTAGCTTCGCCTCATCGAAGTCCACCGCCTGAGCCAGACGAGCCTTGGTCTTCGCCAAAGTCGCCCTCTGTGATGACTTCCGCTCCGCCAGTTCCTCACTTCGAGCCCTGAGCTGCTTAAGCCGCGCAGACTCTTCATGACGCATCTGTGTAGCCTTCGACAAGAGGAGATTTGCCTTTCGGATCATCTCTTCAGCCCTCTTAATCTTATCTTCAGCGTCAAGAAGAGCACTGTTGGAAGCATCAATTGCACTCCCAACCTCTGCTTCCTCTGCCTCCAAGGACCTCAAGTCAGAGGAGATAGCCTCAACAGCCTCTTGAGCAGCGAGCTGAGCCTCGCGCTTCTGGGCGACAAGACGTGCGAGCCGTTCACCAGCCAAAGACGCTGCGTCAGAACGATGGAGATGGCGCCATTCCTCCACGTCCTTCTCAAGGTCATCTACCAGGAGCTCCAGAGTAGTAGCTTGATGGTACCCCTCAAAGTCCCGAATACACTCAATGCCACGGGAGAGAACCATCTTCAGCTTCGAAAATGGCACAGGCGAGCCCTTCAAGACTAGACCGATAGTCTGCTCCAAACTATTATAGAAGCTGTCGACCAGATTACCGATAAAGTCATTCTCAGCTTCATCAACCCTTGAGACAACCTCGGAGCAATCTACCAACCTAGTCGACACCACCGCGGAAGAAGAAGCGGGAACATCGACTGCAGCAGGGCAAGCCAAAGGTGACCTCGGCGGAGTCCTCAGCGACACCAGCACGCCAGCCACCGCGGAGGTAGGACTGGCAACCACCTCCTGAGCAGCAGGCTCAACTACCAGCGTCGGGGAGGTAGGACTCACAATCACCCTCAGTGCCGTATTCGGCAAAACAGTCTGCACCTCACTCGTTGATGTGATTGGAAGTGAGGGTACCTCCGGGATTGCCGCCTCTTCAACCTCAGGGCCCTCCGCTGATTTGGGCTGATAAAAAGGCAGGTCGCTATACAGCGCGTCTAACACAGCAGCGTCTGCCCCGGTCGAAGCGCTCATATCGCCCTTTGACCCTTCAGGAAAACCTTCCGCTTCTTTCGAAGCTGACGCACCTTGGGGACGAATGCCTGCAACAAAACCAAGGTCAAAAAGGAGACGAAACAAATAGGCGAGGATCAGGAGATCTTAGTCATACCGAAGGCCGATGTCACCTCGTCAGCCGCATCGGAATCCAAGGGTCCCATCGGAAAGTTCTTACCAGACTCAACGCGGATAGCCGGCCCACTCGCCGATTCCTCCGCAGACCACCCGGCAGAGCTGGATGCCATAGGACTTCCTTTAGAAGTCCCAGCGCCCGAAGGGCCAATTTCGGCCGCATCACCTCCAGACTCCTCCGAGCGAGCAAAGGAACCAGCTGCACTTCCATAAGTGAACAGGGGATCGTAGTGCTCCCCTTGCTCTCCAACTGCCTCAGCTCATGCAACAAAAAGCAAATGATGAGTTATGTAAAGCGCGCTGAAGGCATATTAGATGGGACCAATCTTACCAGTAGTCGGTTCAGCAACCGACGGCTCAGCCACTAATAGAGCAGCAGAAGGAGGCGCCGTAGGGAGTTCGCCCTCCACCACAATGGTAGGAGTTTGGCGACGGGGCTTCTTCGCCGACGACTTCCTACGGGATCCACTCCCACGCTTCCTTTTGAAGTGGACCTCAGAGTCCTCTTCCTCCACTTCTTCCACATGCTGTGGGGGAGCTGTCCCCATTACACCAGACCCGGCTTCATGAGCACCAGCTTTGTGGGCATCAGCCCTTGTCTCTGCCTCGAAGCGAGGGCTCCCCGCATTAGAAGCCTCGCTGTCATCTACAGCGATGAACTCCTCTATGCCAGGAACACGGACTCGTTTGCCCTCCTTCTTATCCAAAGCCTTCTGCCTCATCCGATGAGAAATCAACTTCACACCTGAACTATTGGCATTGAATCCAGGAGGCGTGGAATTCGAAGCTGCATACCATTGGCAGAAACACAGGGTCGTCCATAGGCCGGGATCCCTCAACGGTGTGCGTAGCCACGCTCCAGTGTCATCCGCGGTAAAGAACCGCCAAGCACGAGTCCCATCAATAAGGCTCCCCAGGAAAGCCAGGTCCGGATTGGGGTTGCCCACATACAACTGGTCATACCCAAATTGGCGGGCGAACCGGCTCGGGATGTAGGGCTCCATGTAGCAGGTATCCCCACTCCTGTACAGCAAATGCGAGGGCCGGATACAGACCAGCCACTCGAAAACACCCCGACTCATGGGAGATCGACCTGACTCCTCGTCATGGAATTCCTCGTTGTATCCTGCACCCCGCAGGCGAGGAAAACAACAGAACAGGCTATAAGCGTCATAACGACGCACTAACTTTCGGGCCTCGGCCACATAAGTTTTCTGCCATAGACAGCCTTCAAAACGACGGAGAAGCGCCGTTTGAACGCCCTGCGGTGGGTCTTCCCCAGCTCCAATCAAACTGGGGCAGTGCAAGGCGAACCACGCCATCAAGTAGGTGTACGGTAAACCTACCCTAGGATTGGGTCCGTCACAAGGCAGGACGGCACCCTTCCCTCGCCTTGACGCCATTGGCCTACAGAAAGCCTCCGTCAGTGCACGAAGGCCCCTCTGAATATAACACACAATGGCCGGAAGGAGACCCAGGCGGTGACCATGGACCAAGCGGACAGCAGGCAGCAGCACATTCGGGTGGACAATGTCACCCGAAGAAGAAGGCACGACACACTTCTTTAACCAGATGGTTAAGAATCCGGCCAGCAACGCCTTGCGAGACATAGGCCAACGGGCCTGATGGTGAAAGCTCCGAAGAACATCACCCTTCTCGAAAGGACCATCATCTTCTGTCACGACGATGTCCTTTTCAGCACGCACCTCCATCCTCGCCAAGATGTCTTCTTCAACAACTCCGCAATGAGCTGCCTCGGGCGCACTAGTCATATCCGGGAACAAGTAGTTCCCCCAGCTCTTCAAGCTCTTCGAGCTACCCTTACCACCAGTGTGGATGCTGGAACAAATGTGCAGGTGGCACATCAATTCCCGATATGTCTCAAGCAAAGCAGGCTCTTGCTTCTCCAAGAGAGCCAGCTCCGCCTCACACGGAAAATACTCTTCATATGGAAGAGACCCGAAGGGCAAAGCAGAGATCTCTCGCATCTCATGCAGGGCCATGCCCAATTCACCAACCGAGGTGAAGAAAGTCCCCGAGGCTGGGCAGTACAACTCAAGAATGGCGTAGAAGCACGCCACCTTCATCTCAATGCCGTAGCAGGTCGCCCTGACGGCCTCATAGAGGTTCAACCTCTCTAATTCCCCCTCAAAATGATTGAGGATATAATTGGTCAACTCCGCCCACCATGACCTAGGAGGGTGGACCCAACCAGGAGCCCTGAAATCTGTGGCGGGGTAGTTCCCGTCAGCTTCGCAGAACTGAGTGCCGAAGGTCGGCGCCGCAGCTGGATTCTCTCCTACTGGAAGGTCCCGCGACACCTTCCCAGGGTATAGCCCCATTATGCTACGAGGAGGGCCCGCCCTCGAATAGCCGGTCTGGAAAGTCAACCTCCCGACACTTATAGACTCGGCATTTAGGCTCACGCCCCACGCCATCTTCCGAGCCTGAGTCACGCTCGCGAAAGAAGACAAAGCGAAATGCCGCTTAGTAGACGGGAGATAGAATCTCTCGCCATCCAACTGGAAGATCCACTGGCCTTCGCCGGCTTGCAGCTGGCGATCGGGATCAGGTGCAGCATCCCCGAACATGAAGTCAGGCTTTTTGTAAGCCTGACGGTCGATATCTTCAAACGGAGCCGTAGTCAAAATGCTCCGCATGGCCTGCGGGCCACCGCTCTGAATGAGCGTATCCCGTACAAGGGAGCTCGGCTCACTGAACAAGGAAGCCTGCCCGATGAACTGCAAGCTGATGCTCCCGCCTGCTCGACTGGTTACGCCAAATAGACTGTTCTGGAGGCCGGAGGCGTAATGTACTGCAAAAACAAAAAAAAATGAACTATGATTAGTTCACCAATCAAATGGATGCGAAGACATAAAAATTCGCTAAGGCATAGCCTCGCCCAGTAAGCAGGAACAGCGGGATAATAGCTTTGATAAAAAGCTTCGCTTCACAGATAAGACTGCATCTTTGTAGGAAGTGGCATAGCCCTAAGGGCTGACGTCATCAAAAGGACGTTATGGTTAACAGTCACCCTTCGTGGCCACGACTGAAGGCACGCAACCCATATCCTGTTCCTCAACAGGATGAAGATTGCCCAAGCAATGGCTTCCTATGGAAGCCCAAGAGAAGAACTGTTCAGTTCTTACTTCCCTGGTGCAAGCAAAATAGGGAAGTTAAGGGAAACGAGTTCCCTGATAAGGACAGATCATATTCGATCGTCCTAATAGCCGAGTATCGACTCCAAAGGATGAAGACCACTCTCTAATCAGATTGGAGAGTCTCTTACCAGCGATCGGTCGCTCAATAAACGGAGGAGGAGGGCCCTCCGCTGCAGAAGTCGCTGTTTCCTTTCCCGCTCGTCTCTTGGGCGCCATTGAAGAATTACAGGAGTTTTTGAACTCTTGAAGATGAAGAAAAGGAAGAAGAAGAGTCAAGTACTCTGGAAAATTCAAAGAGAAATGATGATTTTCTCTCAGCCCGATCGGGCTTTTATAGGCCAATCAGCGCCTAAATCGAGGCCTCAAAAAAGGGCACATGCCGCCGTTTCGAATTAATTCGAAACATTGCCCGAAGCGCCTGAGACGCTTTCCCAAAAGCGACGGTTCAATCCCACTAAAGGGTTAACTCCGCACAAGAGCAAAGTGCGGACTTCGCGCAATCCTTCCAGGACTTAACCAAAAGGTTTGAATTAGCCCTCTAAAGAGGCGCTGACATGACAGCCTCGCAAAGGTCATTTAAAGGAAGGGCTATGTCCTTAGCCCCGTGCGCAGTTTAGCCCAGCAATGGCCGAACTCTCAGTGAAGCAAGCAAAAAATCAAATGATCAGACAAAGAACTTTCATTGATTTAAAAGCAAGAGTACATTTGATATTACATCAAAGTTGTGTTTCATACAACACACCAAGTTGCCTAGCAAGGCCATTTGCATAAAAGGCATACAAGCGGTTTTATCTGCTTCCAGACCAGATCAACTGGACAAGAAAGGTCTTCCTCCTGCACAAGGCTGTAACCAGTTCTGCCACAAGGACACGGTCATTTTTCTCCACAAAATGGCAGATCTTACCAGGCCATTTTTGTTGAAGCCTGGCAATAAAAACCTATCGCCGCCAACACGATAGATCACGTATAATGGGAATCAGCAGTGATACCAGTGATCTAACAGGCGCGATGCCCACTTTCCCGAAGTGGATCGCCATCAAAGGCCACCAAAGTTGAAAGTCGGCAATGGTGCCGACAATCCCACAGGCGACGCCCATTATCTTGAAGCGGATCCTCTCCGATAAAGGCGGCGGCCAGCCTCACCTCAGATCGAATCATCTCGGATAAGAGGCTGCCAACAGCCCTTGGGACGCGCACTCACCGCCCCGAATTGTTCCTCCTGCTTAAAAGTAAAGCTTCAACCGGGGAAGCATAAGGCAATTTCATGGTTTCTTCCATCAAGTTACCAGATTGAGGACAAGCTCCACCTGCACAGCAACCATGGGCTGGCTCAGCAAACACCAAGTCCTAGCCTCGCCTATACGGCAAAGTCAGACTGATCTTGTGAAGAACAGTCTCAACCTCACCAATATGGCAAGACTGGCTCAACTATTGAAGAAGCCAAGTCCCAAGTCCTGCCTGCGCAGCGGACTTAACAAGCAACGATCTTTCACTGATCAAGCCAAGATGATAGCTTCACAGAAAGCTATGAGGAGATCCTTCTCTGCAGCAGCCAATTGCAAGATGAAAAACAAGGGAAGCTAATCCCTGAAGCGAGCTGTCAAAGCTAAATCAAGGGAGAAGAGTTCCCTAAAAGCAGTGAAGTCTTTAAATGATCAAGACTTACTGGTCCTTGGCCGGTTAGACAACCAGAGTGGGTTTTCCCGCTAATTCAGAGATCTGAGTATCTCTTTCAACCAAGAGAAGGGAAGAAGAAAGGCAAGGCACTTCTCTTCAGAGGACCTCAAGTGTCCTATTTATAGGCCCCATGGCCTGAGCGCAACCACCTCAAGCATGGAAGCACGAGCGTACTTAAGGCATTGATTGCGCCTTGATAACAGGGACGGTTCCCATTGGAACCGTACAAGGGAAGAAAACGTCTCCCTCATAAAAAGGCATTTATGGCGCCTTGAAGAAAGGGAGTATCCTCCCTTGGAAACGGGCGAATCGGAGAACATCTCTCTCGATTGGCGCAAAAGAAGGAATGATCCTCCTCGTAACCGCCCCATGGCAGTTGGCCTTGAAAAGGCAACAGGAGTTCCAAAGCGAACTTATTTCTTGAAAGCCCAGATGCGGAGCTACCCCGACGCGAAGCAACTCGCGAACCAGTGCAATTCTTCGGCGAATTCATCCCAAAGCAGGATTGAAGGCGAAGCTGAACTCAACCATCATGGCGACGTTCATACTCCACATACCATCACAGCAGTTCAAAGTGTTTCGGAGTCTGAGCTATTGCAGACTCTCGAAAACTTTGAAGGGGGTCTTGTTGACACTTAAAAAAGACAAGATTCTCATTGGTCCGAACAATGTCTAAACTTGTTGACATTTACAAAAGACAAGTGACAGACGAGCTGAAGACCAGTTTTTACCCACCTCCAAGGGACAAGGAAGCAGTTTGGACTCCACTGATCCAGCAAGCAGAACAGTGAACCCGGATTGTTTCTAAACAGACCTCAGCAGGTCTAAAATGCTAGCATTTAGCATTACATTAGCCCAAGGAGATAGCCTCGTGTGAGAGGCTAACATCATCCAGAGCATCGCCAGGAAGCTAACTGACAGCTTCGCCGAAAAGCCTCTTTTCGGACTTCGCCAGGAATTGCCTCTAGCTCCGCTATGAGCTTCAAAGCGGGCAACTCTGCCATCAGCCTGCTATGGTCAGCCTTTGACCAATCAAATCTCCTGATGAGATCAGATCTAAGCTAATCAAATCCAATCGGGATTCAAATATGGCAGGTGATTGCCGCAATCTCTTAAAACGAGTAAGAGGATCAGGGAAAATCCTTCAACGATATGGAAAGGATCATAACAAATTGGAAAGTTCAACCGACTTGCCATTTTCTAGCTCCGCGGAAGCTATCCTAGCCTCGCAGCAAGGCTACTTTCCAGATTCAAACAGATTCGGTTCAATCTGTTTCCATATCTTCAAGGGGACGATTATACCCTTGCTCTCTCTATAAATAACCCGCCATGGGTACAAGGAGGAAAAAGAGAGGAGGGGGGATCGCAGAGGAAGGAGCCATCAATCGCCTTCTGATCACGAGAATCGATCAATCAACTTCTTCAACCGAGGCTTCTTCATAACGCACCGTGCGTTTTCAAATTCAGAGACCTTTTAGAGAATTGCTTTCTCTATCTAGGGTGTTGATGCCCTATCATCGTTCTTCTTCTCAAGGAATCTCCGGAACCAGGCGAGAAGGAATTCCTAATTGAAGGCGATTTTGAGAAGCAGCAAGAAGGTTCTACCAACCCTCTATTCTCTGATTCCCGGAACCAGGCGAGAAGGGAATCTCATCGCTCGCATCGTCAAAGGGACAAAGTGGTCGCGCGCTGACCAGACTCCTATCGGCACACTTCTCCAGAATCTCTGAGGAGATCTACTTGTAATCTTTTAAGAATACTTGTAATTTAGCTCCTCAAACTTTTATTTGTAAGTTTTCCCCTTTTGCAAATTAATGGAAAACAGTAAGAAGTTCAGAAAGAAGAAGAACTACAAAGCATCATCAGAATTCAGTGATTCATCTTCATCTGATGAAGAAGAATCCACTGAACGTGTCAACCTATGTTACATGGCACTTGAAGATGATGAGGTATCATATTCTGAACTCTCTGATGCTTTCCATGAATTATTTCTTGATCTGAAAATGAAAAACTGAAAAATAAAGTTTTGTCAAAAGAAAATGAGAAACTTTTAAAGGAAAATTCATGTTATGCATTACAATGTTCATCTATAAATTCTCAACAACAAGATGAGTTTGAAAAAGTCACATCATCTTTGAAAATTGAAAATGAGAAATTTATAAAAGAGAACATTTTTCTGAAAAAGGAAACTAAGTCTTTGAATGAAAGGATTTCTATATTGGATAAAGACATGTTAGTTTTCAAAAATAAATATGAAGATCTTTTGCAAAATGTGACTAAGTTTAATAAAGGAAAAGAAAGTTTGAATGCTTTATTATCTTTTCAGAAATTGTCACATGATAATCATGGTATTGGATTTATTGCAAAATCTTCATGTTATAGTAATCCATATAGTTCTTTTGTAAAAAGAAAGCCTAAGAAAAGTAAGTTTATATGGATTCCTAAAAATTTAAGTTTTCATGATAAAAATACATATATTGCTTCATACATTCATGATATATGTGATTCTTGCAACTATGTGTATATTAACAGGTGAAAACCAAATTCCAAATGGATTTGGACTCCGTAAGGTTAAATATGTTCTTTTATATTTGGTACCATCTAACGTTTATCTTGCAGGTACCATATAAAAATTGATAAAGAACAATTATATATATATATATGTACTAATATATTTGTTGCAGGGGGAGAACAAAGTATTTCTCTATTTGTTATAACCCAATTTCTGCCAGGGGAGGAAAATATAACATATCTTCTGCAGGGGGAGGACTTGTACACACAAAGCGTCATCATCAAAAAGGGGGAGAATGTTGGAACTTATTTCGATGAAGACGTTTGTGAAGATCAAATTCATTTGGAGCTCTAACACATGACGAATCAAGAGTCCTACATGATCAAGATGTGCCAAGGAGAGTTGATAGTGTGGTTTGTAAAGTTGAAATAGCATGTAAAAGCCTTGACACAAACACTCACTTTATTGTCCATTAGTCGACTTGACGTCCATTATAAGTCGACTAACCAATGTGTAGTCGACTAACACAGTTACCCAAGTCGACTAATCCAGTGTCCAAAATCTGACCCAATTCTCTGTTTCTGAATTAGTCGACCAAACAGTAAACAAGTCGACTAATAGACTTTTCTAGTCGACTAATCCAAAGTCCCTATTCGACTAATACTTGGCCCAAGTCGACTTAAAGTTAGTTGCAGTCGACTTGAAGTAGTTATCCAGAAACCTGAAGTCAACAGACATTTCCCTAGTCGACTACTAGCTAAACCTAGTCGACTAATAGTGAAAATTTTGCCTAGTCTAGTCGACTAACTCAGAACTCAAGTCGACTATAGGCAATTTCTGACTGTTGGACAGTTTTCTTTATCTGGTCTTTTGGGCAACGAATTCAAACGTCTCTATCATTTGAATTTCTCTTATAACTCCCTAACTAACCCTAGTCTTCAGCTATAAATAGGGAAGTTATACAAAAGGCCAATTACCAAGATTTTCCATCAGTTTTCCAAAAGTCAAAATCTGAAAATTTGAAAACTGTTTTCCTAACTTCAGTCTTCACCAAAAGCTAATTCCTATTGTGAAGTCTTCTGAAGTTTTGTTTCCTATACTGTACCTTTGTCCACATACACATTCAGTATCAAGGCTATAGGAAAAGAGTTGTAATTCTCAAAGTGTTCATTGTACACGGGAGGCTTCTTGGTTGAAGAGGCAAGTTGTACAAGATGACTATTGTACACGGGAGGCTTCTTGGTTGTAGAGGCAGTTGTACAAAGGTAAAAGGTGTTCTCTTGGTGGAAGAGAAGGTGTACACATTTGGCGAAGGGGATTCGACAAGTGGTGTACATGTTGTATTGATTTTGGGTGGCAAGATCAAGGTTAAAGGAAAATCTCAAGCGGGTGGCTTGGGGACTGGATGTAGGTCACAAGGACCGAACCAGGATAAATCTCTTTGTTTGCGTTTGTCAATTTCTGAGATTTGTTTTCCTTTACATGCAAGTTATTTATTTTATTTATTTACTTAACGCTAATCCTTCTAGTTTTAGATTTGTGTTGACTTGAGTTATTTCAGATCTATAGTTGCCTACAAGAGATAATTCCGCAATTAGTCCTTATCTCAACGATCCTACAGGATTTCCTCTAAAACGATCCTGCAAGATCACTCGGTGCCGCAATACCTACAACAAGCTTTCTCAAGAACTCTTAGACCCGCAAGTCCCTCACTTGTTCTTGTAAGAACAATACACGCGAGCTTATTAGCTTGCTGAGGCCACATCTCTACAATTTTCAATATAATGGGGTGGAACACTTGCGATCACTTCTCTTGATCACAAAAACAGCTATCTCACAACAAGGATCTTATAAAATTGATATAGCAATGTAAAGCTCAAACTTGTGTGAAAAAACTAGATAGAATGAGAGGTGAAAAAACTCAATAAAACTCTTTTAAAAGCACAAGAGATTTACTCTTGAAAACTCTCTTTGGATATGGAAATGAAGATATAAAAACTTGCTTAGAAACTCTGAAAAATAGCTCAAGAAAACGGCCTAAAAATCTCACCCAAAAATCTGTCCAAACCACCCTTTTATAAGGCAGCAGAAAATTAGCCATTGGGGGATCAGATGGCCTGTCGGTCGACCGGCCTGGCCGTTCTACTGGCCAGCAGTCATTTTTCAGACCGTTGGGGTTGCCGGTCGAACGCACCCAGGTCTTGACCTGTCGTTCGAGCGCTCGATCGACCGAGGCAAGAACCAGATAGCACTGCTGTCTTGGTTGGTCGACCGCCCGATCCACCGGCCTTCAAGCCAGGGTTGTGTACACGTTCTGTGCACATTGATCGACCGCTCGGTCGACTGACCTCTGGTTCGGCGACCGGTCGGTCGATTGCCAGAAGCCCAAGTGAGGGTTTATAAGGATAAAAGTTTGGACTTTTAAAACCCTAAAATATTATTTAAATTTCACAGAAATCCACAAAAATATGTTCATTGAAATATTTTGGAATATAAATATGTGTGATAAAAAATCAGCACATATTACAAACATGTTGAACTATTTTTGTGATATAGAAATTAAGCTTTAAACAAAACCAGTATTTTTCAAAATCAAAACTTTTAAATTAAAAACTGATTTTTTCAAAAACTTGTCCAAATAAAAAAACAAGATATTAAAACACTTTTGAAGTATAATGTGTATGGATATGATCCAATACACATACAAGATGAAATATCTTTGTTTTGACAATAAGCTCTAACAAAGTTTTGATAAAAACAAAACTTAAACACATGGTATAGAAACGTCAAATAAGTTTTTTTAAACATTATGAAGCAATAATGTGTATGGATGAAATTCAACACATATAAATCATGTAAACTTGTTTTGATGAAATCTATTCATGAAACCAAAGATATATATACTTTGAAGCTCAAAACATAAACGGTATTTTCAAAAATCAAAACTATTTCTTATGAAAACAAATATAAATTTTGTGTGTGTGTGTATGAGCTTGAGCAATCCACAATTATCTATCTTTTACATTTCATCTAAAAAAATATAATCTTAACACTTACAATATAAACTCAAGTCTTGAAAATCTTCTCTTCCATTTTGACTTGGTCCAATCTTTGATCCAATGAGCTAGACCTTTTGAGTACTTGATGTAATCTTAAAGCAAAAACTCTTGAATCAACACGTGCTACCTTCAAAACTTGACTTCAAATTTTTGTTGATGCTAAACACCGACTAAGATCTTGATAGAATATCTGAAATTAAATGAGCACATGATCATTAATACTATAACTATATGAGTTAATCATCATTAAAACTATAGTGATGGACTTTTGGGTCAATAATATATACATACACACACATCCCTTTATCTCAAAAGAAGAGACTATTCGCCAAAGAAAAACAAAGAAATGCCAAAAGATGTCTCATCTCTAGCGGCCCCTTCTCTTGCTTCTTAGTCATCACTCAGCTGTGGAAACGGACTAATGGTTTATGATGGTGTGTATGCACTTACCTTTTAACAAATATTATAAATATTTTAATCATTTGTGTGAGAGTGCTTTGCATTTTGAGCAATGCACTGTTGTATTGTTTGATTTTTAGATGCTTTACGTCTTGAGAAATACATAAGATTGAAGCCTCTCGGTGGTTTGATGATTGAGTGAACATCTCTTGTTGATATTTTTTTTTGGTTTTTCTTGAAAAAAATGAAAAATGAAATTCTCATATCACTACAATAAATGAAGCAATACTAAATCTTTTTTAATTTGTTTTAAATAACTTCTAAATTCTTTTCTTTACGCTATTTCACTCATCTAGAGGTTATCAGAAAAGATTTAAAATTCTGGAGTTATCTAATACAAACTTTTTTGGTAAATAAACAAGATGTGTCTAGGGTTTTGGGAGAAAAAGCCAAAGAAAATTTGCTTCTGGTGCAAGCAAAGCTCACTAAAATAATTGAGTAGCTTAGCAACAATGAATACTTCAAGGCAATATTAAATAAGGCAAACTAAACAATAATTAAATGATGAACTTTTGTTGATTTGTGCAAACCATCGGCCACCATTTTCAATTGAAAACTTAGTCTCCCACATGAGCATGTGCTTAAAGAGAACAAACTCCAATGATTCCCACTAAAAAACTGTGTTAATTAATTAATACTTGTTCTGATTAAATTAACCTATAAAGTTTAAAAATGAGAGAAGAAGATATATAAAATTATGGGAAGGGGCGCATTGGGCTTGTAATAAGAGGAGAATCTAATAGATCTCTACGTAGATTTCATCAGAGATAAAGCACTGTCGTTGCCCTTGGTTCATTGCATTGAGCTCAAACTTCGTAGAAAGCTATTGTAGAGATTTGGAAACCTTTGTCTCCCACTCTCACAAGTCTACACAATGAGAAGATGTCTTTGTTGTTAGTTGTTCCTCTAGTTACTTAATCTTTTCTTAAAATGTCTTTCTTTTCTTCTAATGATGTCAAAATCACTAGTTATTAAAGTAATCATCATATGTTGAGCTATTGCTTGCCTCCTTTTATTAGTTTATTCTCAATTTTTTTTTAAAAAAAAACTGTTTTTCTCCTAAAATTGTTGGAGTAATAGGTGGATATAGAGTCAACCTGATGTAACTCGAATCTGATCTGACATTGTTCTTAAGGCAATATTCTAGCCTAGGCCGGAAATGATGAATAATGGGTTGCAAGAGATCACCTATTGTTTGTAGCGTGATTTGCTAGTACGCGTACACACATTGAATTTAACTGAGAGTACGATGACAATTCTAAACACACATAAAATTGTTGTTCGCTACTTTTAGATTTGACATAAAGTATTTTAAGTATCAAATCTTACGATAATATAAGAGTGTTTTCTAATGAATTAAATACACAACAAGCCTTTCGATTAATTTAATAAAACATGGTGTTTGGTTTGCAAGACGGTAGTATAGTATAAATGGTTTTCTACAATTTGCTAATTGTTATCTGAGTTTATTCCTTCTACGTCGTTAGATTGGAGAGTTAAAAGGAAGGAGATAGATCTTGTTCATATTTGTTTCACCTTAAAAAGAGATCCTAAATAAATAAATAAATAAATATGTGTTCAGATCATGCATTGGATGAATACTGTTTTTAACGAGAGTTTGAATGATTGAATGATTCTGACATGTTCTTATCGAGAAACTTTTGCGGCTCAGGACATAGAACAGTGTGCCACTTCTCGGTCATTTGCCTTCTAGTCATGGGCGGACCCATTAGTGGGCTGGGCCGGGCTACAGCCCAGCCCATTTTTTTATATATAGGCATAAACTCATTTTTATTTTTGTTCTTTTTCATATATTGTTTAGACCCCTTTCTATTTCTTTTTTTAGCAAATTTATTTCTATTTCTACTTCTGATTTAGTGGAGAATACTGTTTTATTTTTTTTATAAATTCATATAATTCATAAGTATATGTTATAAAAAATTGCAGCCCACTCCAAAAATTTTTCCTGGTTCCGCCCTGCTTCTAGTGTTCATCTGGCTCATAATATCAACATTTATGTAATCTACCATTTGTATGATAGGAAGCCACGTAGCCTCACGGATCCAGTTAATATAAGGCTTGGCACAGTTCGAGGTCATGTCCATGTATGTCATAGGTAGACAAATTTTAATATGAGGTGGACACAAAAAAAGTAAATGTGGACACATTATATCAAATAGATGGACAATGTGTATCAAATTCGAAGCCATATGTTCATTTCTATCATAGTTAGACAAATTTTAATATGAGGTGGACAAAAGAAAGTAAAGTGGACATAATATATCAAATAGGCAGACACATCATATCAAATTCGAAGTCACACGTCTATATCTATCATAGGTGGACAACTTTTAATTTCTGGTGGACAAGAAAAAAAAAATTTAAAGGTGAACGCACTATATCAAATTAGTGAACACATCATATCAAATTCGAAGTTACATGTACATATCTGTCATAAGTGGACAAATTTAAAATTAGGTGGACAGAAAGAAAATAAAGGTGGACACATTATATCAATAGGTGGACACGATTAATTAAAGATACAATTATAAAGAAAAGGTGGATAAAATTGAGTAAAAAGTAGACAATAATAAGGATCAGCTTTTAGGTACCTTATTCAAAGAAGGCGTAGTTGACCCAAGTTTTTGGGTCATAAGAATACAGTAAATTCTCAGCCAGTGAAGACATTCCCCTAATTTTCACAAGTTCAACATTAAAGTTTGGTAATGTGTATATGTAACTCGAATCATTCAACAATTGTGCTAGCTTCTGAGAATTTGAAAGATTTAATCCAATAAGTTTACATCCTTTCTTTAATTCACCACAAGATGGAGCGCACAACGGGAGTGCAACGTATTGAAAAAATAATGTTCCACTGACTTTATAACTCCCTTCTCAGCATCAGATATGAAGATGAGTTTGTATGAGGTGCGTACGGCTCATCTGCTTTCTCTCACAACATCTGGTGCAACGTCTCTACAAACCAAGCTCAGTTTTTCCCATTTTCGGTGTCACGTATGCAAAAGGCCAATGGGAATAATTTGTTGTCCCCGTCGTAAGCTGTTGCGGCCAAAAGTGTCCCCTTGTAACAATCCTTGAGAAAGGTCCCTTCTAGGAAAATTAGTAGTTTGCACGTTGTCCGAAACCCTGCCACACATGTAGTGCAAGCAACATACAATCTGGTAAATTGGCCCTTTTACTTTCCAACGAAATGAAACTATCGGGTGTGTCTCCAGAACCTTCTGCTCATATCTACATAGAATTCTAGGGTCAGGTGGACAAACTTATTTAACTATGGACAGGCAGATTAACAAGGTGGATAGTTTATATGTTGGATATTATGGATAAATATATACCATTGTGGACAGAAATGGATTAATTGAATACAAAATTTTGTAAGACAGTTTATGGTTTCTTACCCGCGCAGGTAGTCATAGGAGAGGAGTTTCGCACCAATCTGTACTCCTTCCCCCACTAATCCTTGTGGTACTTCAACTCCACCTCAAACTAAGTCTTCAAGTCTTTTTTAGCGTAGATGGGTCTGTAGGTGGGCTATGTCTTCAAGACAGTCTAAGAAGAGCTACTCTCATTTCTTAGATGTTCTCTTGTGTCCGTCTGTTCGTACGTCCAGATTGTAGGAAGAAGAGAGGAAGTCGAGGAAGTCGACGAGGACAAGGGGCCAAAGAATCAGCAGCAGCAGCAGCAGGGAATCAGCAGCAGCAGCAGAACGGTCGACCGGTCTGGTCGACCGTCGTGCACCAACGTGCACAGGGTGTAGCGGTCGACCGGTCCAGTCGCCGCAGAAGGAGAGCGGTCGACCGCCCGGTCGACCGACTGAAAGTGCCTAACTCTCGGTTAGGCACGGTCGACCGGCACGGTCGACCGTTGCTTGGGTCGGTCGACCGACCGGTCGACCGACAGTCGGATTCGGGCTGTTTTCAGAAAGTGCTGAATTGAAAATCATCCAAATTGAAAACTGATTCCTAGGATTTTTCCTTGTGGTATATGAGAGAGGCAGAGCTCTCTTCATATGTATGTTTGTAGTACTTGTATTGATTATAAAATTAATAGAAATCTCTCTTCTTTGCCCCGAGGACGTAGGCAAATTGGCCGAACCTCGTTAAATCTGGTGTTTGTGTTCTCTCATTGTTTAATTGTTCTTTACTGTTGGTGGTACTTCTATAGTGCATCTTGGCTCTAGGGTTTCCTCTACGTGATTTATTGTATCTGCGCACAACAAGTGGTATCAGAGCATCCCAGGTTCGTCATGGGATCATCTGGCGATTCGAAGGGCATCGGTTGCTGATTTGGTGGAGATCGTGTGTCGATCTCAGATCAGCATTGGGACTGTTTTGTAGGATCGTGTGTTGATCTCAGAATAGCGCGTGAAGTACTCAAGGAATCATTGGAGGAGTAGATCTAGTCAAAAACTCATCTAGGTTTCGTGAGGAGGTAAAGATCTGATCTTTATCAAAGTTGTTTATCTAACTCCTTAGGTTTTTTCGCATTACATAGAGGATCTAGTCAAAGAGATGGCAGAAGAAAGTACATCTATGAAAACCATGAATCCTCATCCGAGATTAATGTGGTGAAATTCAACGGCACAAACAATTTGGCATGTGGAGGTGCGAGGTGATGGATGCGTTGAATGTATCAAACCTTAAAGATATTCTGCGTCTGGAAAAGAAACGAAGCACAACCACTGAAGAAGAACGGGAGAAGATGAACCGATCAGTGTGTGGCTTAATCAGATCGTGTCTAATACAAGACATTAAATATCTTGTGTTACACGAAACATCTGCGAGGCAGTTATGGGAGATCCTTGAAAGAAAGTATCTGACCAAGAGTATTGAATCCAGACTACAGCTGAAGAGCAAGTTGTACGGGTTTCAGATGAAGAAAGGATGCTCCATGAATGAACATCTGAATCCCTACACGAAGCTTCTTACAGATTTGGTCAATGTGGATGTCAAGGTAGATGAAGAAGATAAAGCGGTAATCCTCTTAATTCTCTCCTGCAGAAGAGTATGAGACTTTTACCTTAACCTTCATAAATGGTAGACAGTCCCTTGACTATCATGAAGTGTTGTCTGCTTTGCTAATTATGAGACGAGGAGAAAGGAAAGACAGCCTTCTCAGGCAAACTCATCAGCAGAGGCGCTAGCAGTCAGAGGCAGGGGTTCACACAGGAAGGGCAAAGATGATAGAGGGAGATCGAAGTCCAGGCCAGGTTATCGAGATCTGAAGAAGAACCAGTGTGCCTTCTGCAGAGAATTAGGGCACTGGAAAGTTGACTGTTCAAAGTTCAAAGGGAAGAAGAAGGAGTCTAAGACTGAGGCAAATCTTGCAAAGGTGGCCAGTACTCAGAGCAGTACTTCACAGGCAGGTGGATCAGACTCGGACTCGTCAGTTTTCTCATTCTCTGTCACTACTCCCATCGTTAGCTACTCAGGAGATAATGAGTGGATATTGGATACTGGTGCTACATACCATGTGTGCCCGAATAGGGATTGGTTTTTCTAGCTTTGAGAAGCTGGAGGGATGTTTAGTCGTTATGGGCGATGATCATCCATGTATCATGGAAGGTGTAGGGATAATCCAGATCAAGATGTTTGATGGGATGATAAGAGAACTGAAGGAAGTGAGTATGTACCTCAACTGAAGAGAAACCTAATCTCTGTTGGAGATTTGGAGACATTGGGTCTTGTGGTGTCAATAAAGGAAGGAGTCCTTAAGATGACCAAAGGCTCGATGGTAGTATTGAAGGCCGTTCGCCGGAATAATCTTTACTACTTGAAGGGATTGGTTTTCTAGCTTTGAGAAGCTGGAGGGATGTTTAGTCGTTATGGGCGATGATCATCCATGTATCATGGAAGGTGTAGGGACAATCCAGATCAAGATGTTTGATGGGATGAAAAGAGAACTGAAGGAAGTGAGGTATGTACCTCAACTGAAGAGAAACCTAATCTCTGTTGAAGCTTTGGAGACATTGGGTCTTGTGGTGTCAATAAAGGAAGGAGTCCTTAAGATGACCAAGGCTCGATGGTGGTATTGAAGGCCGTTCGTCGGAACAATCTTTACTACTTAAAGGGTAGTACTGTGACAGGGCAAGTGGCGGCTTCTACTGTTCAGATGAAGACTCAACCAGGCTATGGCATATGAGGCTAGGACACGCAGGAGAAAAGTCTTTGCAAACTCTTGCAAGACAAGGAGTATTGAAAGGTGTCGGACCTGCAAATTGGAATTCTGTGAACATTGTATCATCGGAAAGAAGACCAAGGTGAAGTTCGGCACAGCAACACATTGCACCAAGGGGATTCTGGATTATGTTCACACTGACGTTTTGGGACCTACCAAGACTGCATCAATTGGAGGTAACCATTACTTTGTGTCGTTTATTGATGATTATTCTAGGCGTTGTTGGGTATATACCATGAGACACAAAGGGGAAGTCCTAGAAGTGTTTGTGAAGTGGAAGAAGAATTTGGAGAGAAGTACGGAAGAAAATCAAGATCCTCCATTCAGATAATGGAGGAGAATACAAGTCAGATCCATTCCTTCAGCTATATCTTGATGAGGCATAGAGAGGCACTTCACAGTGAGGTAAACACCACAACAGAACGGGTAGTAGAAAGGATGAACAGAACTTTGCTAGAGAAGGTCCGTTGTATGTTGTCCAATTCCAGTTTATCGAAGAACTTCTGGGCTGAGGCTTTGGCATATGCTTGCTATCTTGTTAACAGGTTGCCGTCGTCTGCGATAGGAGGAAAAACTCCTCTCGAGGTTTGGTCAGGAAAAACAACTGCTGATTATGATTTGCTAAGGTGTTTGTGTTGCCCGAAGGCCCATCACTCTAGTTTTGATGATGATCAACTCATGTAGTTATGTTTACTAATGATCTTGTGTTTAATTAGTGACAGATTCATGATCAAGATCTTAGTAGGTGTGGAGCTTCAACAAAGGATTTAAGTCAAGTTTTGGAGCTAGCACGGTGTTTTGGACCAAGTCTAGAAGGCTTCAGTGAAGACTTCAAGAAGATGAAGGCTTGTGTCTAGGTTTGTTTTAGAAGATTTTATTTTTAGATAAATATAAAGGATAGAGTAGTTGGTGATCGCTCAAGTATCATATACACACACACTCTTGATTTAGTTTGTTTTACAAAAGATTTTCTATTTTAGAATATACATGTTTGGATTTTGGTTTTCAAGTTTTCATATCTTTTATCCAAAATCATGTTTAGAGCTTAATGTCAAAAACATAGATATTTCACCATGTTTGTGTAGTGGATCATATCCATACACTCTATGCTTAAAATGAGTTTAAATATCTTGTTTTTGTATTTGGAGAAGTTTTGGAAAAACAAGTTTTGGAAAAATCAAGTTTTGGAAAATACCATTTTTATATTGAGCCAATATTTCCAAGTTACAAAAATAGTACAAATCATCTATACATGTCTTGATTTTGTGCAAGCATGTTTGTTTATCAAGTATATTGGTAAAACTATTTTTGTAGATTTTCTATGTTTTTATGGGATTTTACTTCAATCAAAAAGACTTAGTTTTTAATCCCTTAACTTTGTTCCTGGCTTCAGCCGGTCGACCGGGACGGTCGACCGCAGCTTGAAGTCGGCCGACCGTCACGGTCGACCGACGTGCACAGACGTGCATGCCAGTTCTGGCAGGTGTTCGGTCGACCGACCCAGTCGACTGTCCAGAGAGCTCTGCTCTCTGGAAAGGCCCCGGTCGACCGAGCAGTCGACCGGACAGAGAGACTTGCTCTCTGTATCTGACCTCGGTCGACCGAACGACCGTCGACCGATGGCACAACGGTCTGAAATATGACCGTTGGCCGGTCGACCGGGAGGTCGACCGACAGGCCTGACAGACCCCAACGGCTAGTTTTCCAGACTCTATAAAAAGGGGCATTTGGGGGCTGTTTTGATTAAGATTTTCAAGTGAATTTTTCACCAGTTTTCTCAACTCTTTTAAGAGGTTTTCTCCACTTATTTTAGAGCCAATACTTCCAATCAAAATGGGAGTTTATTAAGAGTGTTTAAAAGAGATTTCTTTGAGTTTTCTCCACCATCTCTTCCTTGTTTTCTCACTCATACACTTGAGCTATCCATTGCTATTCATTCTATAGGAGTGTTGTAGTGAGATTGTTTTTAGGTGATCAAAGTGTTGTGATCACCAAAGACTTATTTCTTGTTCTTTGAGGAGGCGGACAAGTGTGTTCGCGGTGGTTTAGAGTTCGTGTGTGAACTCTTTATTTGAGGTGCGGCCTCGGCGAGCCGGTGAGCTTGCGGTGTGTACGGGACTAGAGAGTCCGAGGGCTTGTAGGTGTTGCGGCACCGAGGAGTGATCCATTGGGATCAAGCATAGTGAAAATCCTTCGTGTGTCGAAGGCGGGTATATAGAGCAAGTGTGCTCGAACCTCGAAACAAATCCCTTGTGTTTGCGATTGCTCACTCTCTCTCTTTGTCTCTTGTTTATATCTTGCATGCTTCTATTGTGTTTATCTTTACATGCATGATATACTTGTGTGCTTAATTGTTATACTTGCTTGGGATTGTTTGCTAACACTTGTATTTAACCAAGGGAGCCAACGCGGCACCTCAACCCTTATCTTGGGGAATCTAGAGGAGTTAGTCCAGAGCCCTTCACGGGGAATTCGGCTACACTCTTGTGTTATACGTGGTGTTTAGTGTAATAGATTTGTTTAGGTCATAATAGTTTTTAATTCCGCATTATTTGTCATTAAGTGACCATTAGATTAGCCATCACCTATTCACCCCTCTAGATGAACTTACAATTGGTATCAGAGCAAAGTGCTCTTGATTTGGGTCTTACAACCTAGAGTTAAAGATCCTATTTTTAGGCTAATCACAATATTTGTACACACACCATGGATTTCATGTCACCACCCACTTTTGACATTCTTAACATCCAAATTTGGAAGGTTAAGATGTCTTTGTACCTCAAGGCCTTAGGCATTCATGTTTATCTTGCTACCACTAATGATGCATATTGTTTAAATGATAAGAATTTTGAGGCTAATGCAAAAATCCTAAATGCTTTGAAGAGTACCCTAAATGATGATTATTTACTTAGGGTTGCTAACATTGAATCGGCTTTTGTAGTTTGGAATATCATCACCTCCCTTGGCGAAAATGATCTATATTATGCCGGGAGCGATTCGGACGTTGGAAGCGACACCTCCAACTTGTGCTATATGGTCCAAGGGATAACCCCCTTGAGGTAACTACCGAATCCGAGGTAGATGAAGATAATGACATGTCATATGATGAGCTCACATCTTTTGTCAACTATTGCTTGAGAAATATGACATGATTAAGAAAGATAATAAAAATTTGAAAAAGAAGTTTGATTGCATGCTTAATGAAAAAGATTCATTAGAAAATAAGGTTGCATGCATTGAAAAGGAAAATGAAATTTTAAAAAATGAGAATGTTTCCTTGTTTTCCAAATTGAGTGATCTTTGTGAAGGAAACACAAATTTGAAAAATAAAATGTTTTGGTGGAAAAACAAAAGGAAGTTGCTTTTCAAGAAAACACCTCTTTGAAAAGAAAATTTTTGAAAAAGAAAAGATTAATGTTTCTAAAAGAAAAAGACTATTGATCATGCTTTACATGCCACTACCATTTTTGATCAAAATGAAGTTAAATTTTTGAAAAATAAATTGATTATTTGAGCTCAACTTTGAGCAAATGTGCATTTAATCATTCTAGGTTGGAGTCTATGTTTTCAAAGAAACAAACTCCACACATTCATGCACACCATCATCATGCATATGCTTATGTTGCACGTCATGATCACACTCACACACATAAGCATCCTAAGGTGTACAAGTGTACACATTGTGGCCGCAAAGGCCATTTAGCAAAATTTATTTTGATAAGTTGCATCATATTAATTTTGCTAATAATAAAAATGTTTTAAAGTTTGTCAAGGAACCCAAACATTTTGCAAATAATAATGTCCCTTACAAGACTAACCCCCCAAGGACCCAAAAGAAAATGGGTACCAAAACCCCCACCGTGTGTTTTTGATGTAGGTGAGGGCTCTCATAAAACGTGAGAGGGATGGTGCCTTGATGGTGGATGCACATGGACTTGATGGACACATATATAGATGCATCGCTATCAAGGAGTTTTTGGTGGGCCAACCACCATGTTTGGAGTTTCGGAACATAGTTCCCTAGTTGGTAACTATTTCTAAACTCTTAATTTATGTACATGCTTTTATTTTCATGATATCATATAGCATGTTCATGTTTTATGTGTTTTTGTGCTTCATGTGGTAAATACTAGTTTAAATGTAGTTTTTGTTGGCCCAAAGGCCTTCCACCCTAGTTTTGATGATGATTAACTCATGTAGTTATGTTTACTAATAATCTTGTGATTTTAGTTTCAGATCATTAAGCAAGATATTAGTTGGTGATTAGCTTCAACAAGGAGTTTAGAAGCTTTTCATGGTGATTCCGATGCCAAAGCTTAAAGATCATACCTTTGCACTTGGTGGATCACGTTTGGGAGCAAGTCAACTTGAAGATGGAAGATCGTCAAGAAGACTTAGGTATCCTACTTTAGATAGTGTATTTAGATCCATTTGTAAAGCTTAGTATAGTTGATATGCTCAAGTGCACAACACACACAAGATTTATGTTTTGGATTTAGTTTTCATGAATAGTAGATCAAAACAAGTTTAAATAGTTCTTATGTATATTAGATATGTTCTAGATATACATACATGCTTAACTTCTTATACAAACTTATTTTGACTATCCTATTCATGTTTTGGAAAAATCCAAATTTGATAAAATACTGGTTTTGGTTTTTGATAAAATTTGCAAGACTCAAAATGAATTGATATGTTGATATATTGTCTTGAAATTTTTATTACTAGTTTGTGTTTCAATATAAAATGTTAAAACAAGTTTTATGAAATTTTCAGAAAAGATAAAAGATTTTTCAAAAATATTTTAACAAGTTTTTCTGACCCAGGTTTGTGCTGACAGGCCAGGTCGGTCGACCCTGACGTCGACCGCACCATGGGCCGGTCGACCCATGCGGTCGACCGACGTGCACAGACTTATGCACGTCTGGCAGACACAAACTCGGTCGACCGTCAGGGTCGACCGGGTCTGAGAGCTCTGCTCTCTGTTTGTTTGGGTCGACCGGGCGGTCGACCGGGTTGCCCCAACGGTCACATTTCTGACCGTTGGCGGTCGGCCGGGCCGGCCGACCGGTAGCCTGTCAGGCTACCACATCAGCCTAACGGCTAGTTTTCTGATGGGCCTATAAAAACCCCAATTCTTTGGGATTTTGGCCAAGGTTTTTACAAGAGAAAAATTCCCAGTTTCTCAGAGTTTAAAACAAGTTTTCAAAAGAGTTTTTGGGCTTTAAACTTCCAATCTTATTTGTTTTAGGTTTTGGAAAAATCAAAGAAAAGAGTATTTTGGGAGATTTGTCTTGGCTTTCATTTTCTATTTTTTGCAAGAGTTTTCCCAAGTATTTTTCTTTGTGTTTTTGTTTTCCAAACACCTAGTTTTTCACACTTGAGCTATCACCTATCCTATTCTGTTAGGATCACTTGTTTTGTGGAAAAGAGAAAAAGAGAGATTGTTTGAGGTTGTGGAAACCTCCAAGTTGTACACCCTTGCTTTTGTTGTATCCCTCTTTGGTAGAGGTTGATCGGGTGATTGGTTTGCTCCCTCTTTGGTAGAGGTTGAGGCTTGTGGTTTGCTCCCTCTAGTGAGAGGTGGAGTTTGATTTGTAACCCTCTTCGGTAGAGGTGTTGGTTGTTGTATTGGCTACGGGCCTACCCCTCGATTGTGAGGTGGTTGTTTGAGAGAGGAGTTTGGTACTCCTAGAGTTGTAACAAATCCTCTTCGGTAGAGATTCCCTCGGTGGGAGATAGTGGATTGGAAATCCTACACGTGGTGTAGGCGGGGATGTAGAGATAGGGGCTCGAACCTCGAAACATATCTTTGCCTTTGCGTTTGATCCAATATCTCTCAACTCTCTCTCTCTCTTTACTTTGTGCATAGCATAATTCATTATTCATATCATACATTGCTTGCATTGTACCTTGCATATTTCATATTGCTATATCTTGTGTATGCTTGGTTGTTTGTGTATGCCTCACTTGTACTTAACCACAAGAGCTTCACATAGCACCTCAACCCATATCTAGGGGAATCAAGAGGAGTTAGTCCAGAGCCCTTCACGGGGAATTCGGCTACACTTGTGGTTGTATTAAGTGTGTTGCAAGAATTGTTTTAAGCTTCCGCATTTACAGCACTTAGTTCACTAGATTAGCACTTACACCTATTCACCCCCCCTCTAGGTGTTTTTTAATTGATATCAGAGCTAGTGCTCCTGATATTAGGCTTAACATCCTAGGAGTGAGATCCATTTGATTGCTAATCTATTGTTTGCATTTGCTTGTTTGCACACTCATATAGTTTACCATGGACTTCATGACCCCACCTAGCTTTGACCCTTCCAACATTGTTGTTTGGAAGTATAGGATGTCCATGTACCTAAAGACCCTAGGTTTGCATGTTTTCCTTGCCGCTACCAAGAGATGTTATCTTGGTGATCGCAAGCATATAGGGGCAAATGCACAAGCCCTTGAGGCCATTAGAAGCACGCTACCTAAAGAATATCTTATGCATGTTTCTAATCTTGATTCCGCTTTTGCAGTGTGGAACAAGTTGACAACAACCACCACCTCCAAGCTTCAATTGCAAATCCAACCGAGGAGTCTAGTGGAGAATCCGACTCACAATGCTTCATGATCCAAGGGAATGACTCCCTTGAGGTACAATCGGAACTTCAACTAGATAGTGATAATGCTAGTTCTTCATGTAATGATTTTGTTGATCCACATGCTTTGAATGAAGAACTTTCCATAGTTTGTGAAAAATAATTGAAAAATATAATTTGTTGAAAAAGAAAAGTCTAGGAATTGAAAAAGAAAATAAAAATTTGCATTCTAAACTTGACATTGTTTTGCAAGAGAAGGTTGAGGTCTATAATGAAAGGGATTCATTAAGATCTCAATTAGAACTTGCACTTAAAGAAAATAAATTTTTAAAATCTAAAAATGATTGTGATGATGTGTTGAAGAAAAATGAGTTTTTATCTTTAAAAATTGATTTAGTTTTAAAAGAGAATGTTGCTTTGAAAAACAAAATAATTTCTATTTCAAATAATTTAAATGTTTGTTTAGAGAAAAATATTGTTTTACAAAATAAGATTGATGCACATGTTTGCCATGCTAGGGTAGTATCACACACTTCACCTATTGCATGTCATACTTCTTCTTTGATCAACAATGATATATCCATGCTTAAGAAGAGTGTAGATTGTTTGGGCTCCACTTTGAGCCAATGTGTTGTGGGGCATACACGATTGGAATCTTTGTTTCGAAAGAAGCAAGTTTCATCTTTTCATGCACACCCTCCACGGCATACACATGCTCCTCACGGACACACCCATCACATGTATGCTCATGTGTACACTTGTACACATTGTGGACGTAAGGGCCACCTTGCTAAATTTTGCTTTGATAGATTACATGTCTCAAATTTAGCAAATAAATTTGTTTGGGTTAGAGAAGGGACTAACCCCCATGGACCCAATAAGATATGGGTACCAAAGACCACCCCTCGTGTTTTTGATGTAGGTGTGGGCTCTCACATGACGTGAGAGTAGCCGTACCTTGGAGTGGATGCGTTCCGTGCTTAAAGAGAACCAATTGGATGCATCACTTTCAAGGGAAGTTTGGTGGAGAGGACCACCATGTTTTGGAGACAAGGAAAGTTGCCTTCTAGGTTTTGGTAACAATTCCTAACTCCTATGTATTGTTTACATGCTTTTCGTTTTGATGTTTTATAGCATGTTTCATTGTCTATGGATTAGTATGTAAATACCATGTTTATTAGATCCTTGACATACTTGTATAGTATTTGAGACACACATGCTTATATGAACCCATACTTAGTGTTCTCACTTTTGTTTAAACTATAATGTACATCATGAATCTAATACATGTGAATTTACATAGTAATCATGTTTTAGTTTTATCATGATGATTTTTATATTTGTTTTTGATGCTTCATGTTTTGAATATTTGTTTAGATGTTAGTTTTCATTAAGACTAGGATTTATACTTGTGCATATAGTGGGCCACAAATAAATCTATATATGTTGGGCTTGATTGCTTATTTGTTCCCATTAAATGTGCTAGTATAGTCTAGTTTTGATGAGTCATACATTTTAAACTTGTATTCTCATTTTTGAATTTGTTTTATGATTGTGTGTTTCACTTCATGTATATGTTTATATTGCCAAACTTTAAGATATACATGTATACCCCTTGAGTCATTTGCCTTTCATGCAAATCTATATATGGACTCAATTGTGTTTAGGGATATGTATGTATACTCATGTTTGACAATTCATACATATACCTTGAAATGAAAATTTGTTTAAATAAAAATTTAGTTATTCATGTTTTCGTGTTTTCATGTTTAAGGAATAATTGAGCTTAATGAAAAATTTTCATGATTATGATATTCACACTTTATTTGTACACTCACATTTATTACTTGCTCATGTTTTGTTTTCATGAGTAATATTTATGCCTAATTGAATTAGAGTGTTGATTATCTTGTGGATTTCATGTTTTATGAAAAACTATTTGTTTATTCCTTGCTTGAAGGATTTCGTACTAGTTAACAAAATTTCCATTTTAACTAGTTCGTATTCTTCATTTTGATATGAGTTATACCATGCTTTTATTGTTATGTCAATTGGTATCATTGAACTCTTTCAATTGGTATCAATTTGATCCTTTTGTATACTCATAATTGTTTATTGTGTATGTATATTTTCAATTGGTATCATCTATTGGTGATTGGTACTCATTCTATTTCATACACATATACTTGTTTTATTTGTGCTATTATAATTCTATATCTTGAGCACAAATGTTGTTTATGCTAGAGCTTGAGTTTCAACTTTATTTCAATGATTTAGTTTTCAATTGGTATCTTATTTCAAGCCTACGCATAGTTTTTGTTGGTATTTCATAAAGGGGGAGAAAATTTGACTTTCATATTTCAATTGGTGTTTGATTTCCACTCCCACACTTTATGATTGGAAATTTGATGTTTATTTTAAGAATATGATATCACAATCAAAATTGATTATATGGCTTAAAAAGAAAAATACTATCTTTTGATATCAAGATGTCTTGTGTTTTAAATTGGTATCTAAAAATTTTGTTTAAAGAAAATTACAAAAGTTTTGATTTGTATTGACTATATGCAAGGAGAGCTTAACATCTCTTCTACATATAGATTCATGTTGAGTGTATCTTGTATTGAGGAGCTTGACATCTCTTCTTTATGTGATACACGTGTGTAGGGGGAGCTTCACATCTCCTTTTATGCATTACATAACATGTGTTATGTGAGTTAGGGCTTGTCATCCCTTCTTCATGTAATGCATGTGTGTAGGGAAGTTAACTTAGCGTCTTCCTCTTCATGAATGTATATAGCATATACCATTTGTTGATTGACCTATGTTTACTTTCATTGGTATCAAGATGCTTCATTGACATATTTTCAATTGATATCCTAATTGAGTGTCACCCCTTATTGACTTTGTTTTTGTTTTAGACAAAAAGGGGGAGAACATTATTTTTGTTGCTTTGATTGACAAAAAGGGGAGAAAGATTTTTACCCCTCATTTTATTTATTGTTTTGGTTGTTTACCCCTTTATTGATGATTGACAAAAAGGGGGAGAATTATTTGTGAGTTTAACATGCATTATATAAAACTCATAAACTCTAATAGAGAAGATGTTTTTAATATGCATGATTTGTTCATGTTTGATATATGCATATTTTATGTTTTTGCATATATTAAGTTTAATATAGTTTAATGTTAATTGGTATCTAGAGCATGTTTTGTTTTTGAACATTGCATTGGTATCTAGAGCCACTTTATTGTTTATGTATGCATTCATGTTTAATATTCATTGCATATTATGTTTATTTGTTTATGCATGAGTTAAGGGGGAGCTTCTTTGAAGCTTAACTTTAATCCATGCATATATAACTCCATGAGTTTTGTCATCATCAAAAAGGGGGAGATTGTTGGCCCAAAGGCCTTCCACCCTAGTTTTGATGATGATTAACTCATGTAGTTATGTTTACTAATAATCTTGTGATTTTAGTTTCAAATCATTAAGTAAGATATTAGTTGGTGATTAGCTTCAACAAAGGAGTTTAGAAGCTTTTCATGGTGATTCCGGTGCCAAAACTTAAAGATCATACTTTTGCACTTGGTGGATCACGTTTGGGAGCAAGTCAACTTGAAGATGGAAGATCGTCAAGAAGACTTAGGTATCCTAGTTTAGATAGTGTGTTTAGATCCATTTGTAAAGCTTAGCATAGTTGATATGCTCAAGTGCACAACACACACAAGATTTATGTTTTGGATTTGGTTTTCATGAATAGTAGATCAAAACAAGTTTAAATAGTTCTTATGTATATTAGATATGTTCTAGATATACATACATGCTTAACTTCTTATACAAACTTATTTTGACTATCCTATTCATGTTTTGGAAAAATCCAAGTTTGATAAAATACCGGTTTTGGTTTTTGATAAAATTTGCAAGACTCAAAAATGAATTGATATGTTGATATATTGTCTTGAAATTTTTATCACTAGTTTGTGTTTCAATATAAAATGTTAAAACAAGTTTTATGGAATTTTCAGAAAAGATAAAAGATTTTTCAAAAATATTTTAACAAGTTTTTCTGACCCAGGTTTGTGCTGACAGGCCAGGTCGGTCGACCCTGACGGTCGACCGCACCATGGGCCGGTCGACCCATGCGGTCGACCGACGTGCACAGACTTGTGCACGTCTGGCAGACACAAACTCGGTCGACCGTCAGGGTCGACCGGGTCTGAGAGCTCTGCTCTCTGTTTGTTTGGGTCGACCGGGCGGTCGACCGGGTTGCCCCAACGGTCACATTTCTGACCGTTGGCGGTCGGCCGGGCCGGCCGACCGGTAGCCTGTCAGGCTGCCACATCAGCCTAACGGCTAGTTTTCTGATGGGCCTATAAAAACCCCAATTCTTTGGGATTTTGGCCAAGGTTTTACAAGAGAAAAATTTCCAGTTTCTCAGAGTTTAAAACAAGTTTTCAAAAGAGTTTTTGGGCTTTAAACTTCCAATCTTATTTGTTTTAGGTTTTTGGAAAAATCAAAGAAAAGAGTATTTTGGGAGATTTGTCTTGGCTTTCATTTTCTATCTTTTGCAAGAGTTTTCCCAAGTATTTTCTTTGTGTTTTTGTTTTCCAAACACCTAGTTTTCCACACTTGAGCTATCACCTATCCTATTCTATTAGGATCACTTGTTTTGTGGAAAAGAGAAAAAGAGAGATTGTTTGAGGTTGTGGAAACCTCCAAGTTGTACACCCTTGCTTTTGTTGTATCCCTCTTTGGTAGAGGTTGATCGGGTGATTGGTTTGCTCCCTCTTTGGTAGAGGTTGAGGCTTGTGGTTTGCTCCCTTTAGTGAGAGGTGGAGTTTGGTTTGTAAACCTCTTCGGTAGAGGTGTTGGTTGTTGTATTGGCTACGGGCCTACCCTCGATTGTGAGGTGGTTGTTTGAGAGAGGAGTTTGGTACTCCTAGAGTTGTAACAAATCCTCTTCGGTAGAGGTTCCCTCGGTGGGAGATAGTGGATTGGAAATCCTACACGGTGGTGTAGGCGGGGATGTAGAGCTAGGTGCTCGAATCTCGAAACATATCTTTGCCTTTGCGTTTGATCCAATATCTCTCAACTCTCTCTCTCTTTACTTTGTGCATAGCATAATTCATTATTCATATCATACATTGCTTGCATTGTACCTTGCATATTTCATATTGCTATATCTTGTGTATGCTTGGTTGTTTGTGTGTGCCTCACTTGTACTTAACCACAAGAGCTTCACATAGCACCTCAACCCATATCTAGGGGAATCAAGAGGAGTTAGTCCAGAGCCCTTCACGGGGAATTCGGCTACACTTGTGTGTTGTATTAAGTGTGTTACAAGAATTGTTTTAAGCTTCCGCATTTAGAGCACTTAGTTCACTAGATTAGCACTTACACCTATTCACCCCCCCTCTAGGTGTTTTTCATTTATCAAAACTTATATTTATACATGTACAAATAGTGAGAACAAATTGATTCTTATATGTTTGCACTTCATGCTCATTTGTACCCACTATATGCACATGTATAGACTAGTTTTGATGATTCTTTCATTTATACTTGTTTGGCCTATTTTCATGTTTTACTTCATGTATATGTATTTTGTATTCAAATCTAATAAATATACATGTATACCTGTGAGTCTCTTGCCTTCATGCAAATACCTTTAATAGACTCTTTTATATTTGGGATATGTATGTATATTGTTAGGATTGGATAAAATCATACATATACCTAGAAGTTTGTTTTAAAAATGAAAAATAAATTTTCATGTTTTGTTTGATAAAATAAAATGAATAATTTGTTTTGATCATTTTGAGCCTTAATGACTATTTTCATGAAAATGCTATATACATGATTCTTGTACACTCATACTTCATTTGTTTTGTCATGACTTTGATTCATGAACACTTTTATGAGCTTAATCGATTTTGAGTGTCATCTCTTGTGTATTTGGTATGATTTATGAAAAACATATGTTTTGATTCCATATTTTTGAAGGATCTTTAACTAGTTTTTCAAAAATTAATTTAACTAGTTATTTATTCTTCAATATTTATGAGATATACACATGATCCTATTATTGTTTCAATTGGTATCATTGAATCGTTTCAATTGGTATCAATTTGACTCTATTTTTGTATATACTCATATTTTGTTTTCTTATATATGTATGTATCAATTTCATTTGGTATACTCATTTTTTTTCATACATATATATGAGTTAATTGTGCTTGAGTTAAAATTGTTTTACATGTTTAAAGCACAAAGTTGTTTATGATAAGAAAATAAAAAATTTTAAGAAAAATTCTCAAGATTTGTTTTATTGAGAAAATTCAAAATTTTGTTTTATAAGAAAAATTCAAAATTTTTGAGTTGTATTGCCTATATGCAAGGAGAGCTTAACATCTCTTCTACATATAGATTCATGTTGAGTGTATCTTGTATTGAGGAGCTTGACAACTCTTCTTTATGTGGTACACGTGTGTAGGGGGAGCTTCACATCTCCTCTTATGCATTACATATTATACGTTATGTGAATTAGGGCTTGTCATCCCTCTTTCATGTAATGTATATGTGTAGGAAAGTTACTTAACCGTCTTCCTCTCCATGAATGTATATCGCATGTAAACTTTTATTGACTTATTTGTTTGCACCCCTTATTGGTCTCTTTGTTTATGACAAAAAGGGGGAGAAAAATTTTGTTTTTATTTTAACCCCTTTGTTGATGATTGACAAAAAAGGGGAGAAGAATTTGAGATTTATATGCATGTTTTGTGAAAAAAAAAGGATGTTTATGCATATATGTTTTGTTTTGCAAATAGGAGAAAAAGAATTTGATTTGTTTTATGCTTGTTAGCATGTTTATCTCCATATATTTGCATACATGTTTATGAGCATACATTGAATTTTTATTGTTTATTGTTATGCATGAGTTAAGGGGGAGCTTCTTTGAAGCTTTACTTTAATCCATGCATATATAACTTTATGAGTTTTGTCATCATCAAAAAGGGGGATATTGTTGGCCCGAAGGCCCATCACTCTAGTTTTGATGATGATCAACTCATGTAGTTATATTTACTAATGATCTTGTGTTTAATTAGTGACAGATTCATGATCAAGATCTTAGTAGGTGTGGAGCTTCAACAAAGGATTTAAAGTCAAGTTTTGGAGCTAGCACGGTGTTTGGACCAAGTCTAGAAGGCTTCAAGTGAAGACTTGAAGAAGATGAAGGCTTGTGTCTAGGTTTGTTTTAGAAGATTTTATTTTAGATAAAATGTAAAGGATAGAGTAGTTGGTGGATCGCTCAAGTATCATATACACACACACTCTTGATTTAGTTTGTTTTACAAAAGATTTTCTATTTTAGAATATACATGTTTGGATTTTGGTTTTCAAGTTTTCATATCTTTTATCCAAAATCATGTTTAGAGCTTAATGTCAAAAACATAGATATTTCACCATGTTTGTGTAGTGGATCATATCCATACACTCTATGCTTCAAATAAGTTTAAATATCTTGTTTTTGTATTTGGAGAAGTTTTGAAAAACAAGTTTTGGAAAAATCAAGTTTTGGAAAACACCGTTTTTATTTTGAGCCAATATTTCTAAGTTACAAAAATAGTCCAAATCATCTATAACATGTCTTGATTTTGTGCAAGCATGTTTGTTTATCAAAGTATATTGGTAAAACTATTTTTGTAGATTTTCTATGTTTTTATGGGATTTTACTTCAATCAAAAAGACTTAGTTTTTATCCCTTAACTTTGTTTCCTGGCTTCAGCCGGTCGACCGGGACGGTCGACCGCAGTTTGAAGTCGGCCGACCGTCACGGTCGACCGACGTGCACAGACGTGCATGCCAGTTCTGGCAGGTGGCCGGTCGACCGACCCAGTCGACCGTCCAGAGAGCTCTGCTCTCTGGAAAGGCCCCGGTCGACCGAGCAGTCGACCGGACAGAGGGACTTGCTCTCTGTGTCTGACCTCGGTCGACCGACTGGTCGACCGATGGCACAACGGTCTGAAATATGACCGTTGGTCGGTCGACCGGGACCCGGTCGACCGACAGGCCTGACAGACCCCAACGGCTAGTTTTTCAGACTCTATAAAAAGGGGCATTTGGGGGCTGTTTTGATTAAGATTTTCAAGTGGATTTTTCACCAGTTTTCTCAACTCTTTAAGAGGTTTTCTCCACTTATTTTAGAGCCAATACTTCCAATCAAAAGGGGAGTTTATTAAGAGTGTTTAAAAGAGATTTCTTTGAGTTTTCCTCCACCATCTCTTCCTTGTTTTCTCACACATACACTTGAGCTATCCATTGCTATTCATTCTATAGGAGTATTGTAGTGAGATTGTTTTTAGGTGATCAAAGTGTTGTGATCACCAAAGACTTATTTCTTGTTCTTTGAGGAGGCGGACAAGTGTGTTCGCGGTGGTTTAGAGTTCGTGTGTGAACTCTTTATTTGAGGTGCGGCCTCGGCGAGCCGGTGAGCTTGCGGTGTGTACTAGAGAGTCCGAGGGTTTGTAGGTGTTGCGGCACCGAGGAGTGATCCATTGGGATCAAGCATAGTGGAAATCCTTCGTGTGTCGAAGGCGGGGATGTAGAGCAAGTGTGCTCGAACCTCGAAACAAATCCCTTGTGTTTGCAATTGCTCACTCTCTCTCTTTGTCTCTTGTTTATATCTTGCATGCTTCTATTGTGTTTATCTTTACATGCATGATATACTTGTGTGCTTAATTGTTATACTTGCTTGGGATTGTTTGCTAACACTTGTATTTAACCAAGAGAGCCAACGTGGCACCTCAACCCTTATCTAGGGGAATCTAGAGGAGTTAGTCCAGAGCCCTTCACGGGGAATTCGGCTACACTCTTGTGTTATACGTGGTGTTTAGTGTAATAGATTTATTTAGGTCATAATAGTTTTTAATTCCGCATTATTTGTCATTAAGTGACCATTAGATTAGCCATCACATATTCACCCCCCCTCTAGGTGAACTTACAGTTTGATTGTCCAGCCTATTATCATGTTAAAGATGATAAGTTAGACCCAAGAGCAAAGAAGGGCTTGTTCGTCGGTTTCAAGAAGGGAATCAAAGGATTCAAGATCTGGGATCCAACGGACAGGAAGTTTCTTTTCAGCAGGGATGTCACATTTGATGAGGCTTCTATGTTGAAGCCTAAGGTCTCTCAGCAGGTGGAGACTAGCAAGACCAAAGATGTATCGCAGCAGGTGGAGAATGATGCTAATCCTCTAGAAAGTTCAGTATCGGTGAGGATCATACTTAAGGTGACACAAGGTAATGATCAAACAGTTGAGGTAGATGCTGATGATGAAGAGGGTCAAGAACAGGTCATGGGTGATGTTTCTGATTCTACTACAGTTAGAAGACCAAGGAGAAAAACAAGGAAACCAGGTTGGCTCACTACAGACATGGTCGTGGCTTATGCACTTCCGGTCGTTGAGGAGGCTATCCCGTCCACCTTCAGAGAAGCTGAAATCAGTTCAGAGTCGAAGATGTGAAAAACAGCCATAGAAGAAGAGATGAAGTCTCTTTACAAGAACGACACTTGGGAACTCACTAGGTTGCCCAAAGGGAAGAAGAAGCAGGGATCTCTTAAAGAAAACATGGTGCGCTACAAGGCCAGATTGGTAGCAAAAGGCTATGCTCAAAGGGAAGGAATTGACTACAATGAGGTATTTTCTCCTGTTGTAAAGCATTCGTCAATTCGCATCTTATTGGCTTTGGTGGCACAGTACGAGTTGGACCTTGATCAACTCGATGTAAAGACCGCCTTTCTCCATGGCGATCTGGACGAAGAGATCTACATGTCTCAGCCGACAGGGTTCAAGACTGTAGGGAAAGAAGATATGGTGTGCAAGCTGAAGAAGTCACTGTATGGGTTAAAACAGTCTCCTAGACAGTGGTACAAGCGGTTCGACAGCTTCATCAGAGGAAAGAGGTACACAAGTAGCCACTATGACCCATGTGTGTATTACAACAAGCTACCGACAGGGTAGTATATCTATTTACTATTGTATGTAGATGATATGCTTATTGCTTCAAAGTCTAGATCTGTAATTGATGCACTGAAGAGGGATTTATCTTCTGAGTTTAAGATGAAGGATCTTGGTGAAGCAAAGAAAGTGCTAGGCATGGAAATCACACGAGACCGAAGGAGTGGCAGGGTGAGCTTGACACAGAAGGGGTATTTGCAAAAGGTACTTCAGAGGTTCAACATCGGCAAGGATACGAAGTCAGTAAGTACACCACTGGCTCCTCATTTCAAGTTATCTGCTACTATGTTCTCCAAAGAATGTTGAAGAATGTGAGTACATGACTCACGACCCATATGCTAGCGCAGTTGGTAGTCTTATGTATGCTATGGTGTGTACAAGACTAGATCTGTCACAAGCTGTCTCTATAGTCAGTAAGTATATGCATGATCCGGGACAGGGTCATTGGGAGGCAGTGAAGTGGATTCTGCGGTACATTAAAGGTACCATTGATGTCGGTCTGGTATTCGAGAAGGACTCCACAGGGAAGCAGGATTGTATCAGGTATGTTGATTCCGATTATGCTGGTGACCTTGACAAACGCCGGTCCACAACGGGGTATGTCTTTACATTATCTCAACCACCGGTTAGTTGGCGCTCTATTCTACAATCTACCGTCGCATTGTCTACTACAGAGGCCGAGTATATGGCCATGACGGAGGCTATGAAGGAGGCAATTTGGCTTCAAGGCTTGCTTGATGACTTGGGGGTTGATCAGGATCTACTGAAGATTAACTGTGACAGTATGCGTGCTATTTATTTAGCCAAGAACCAGGTGTATCATGTACGGACGAAGCACATCGATGTCAGGTTCCATTTTGTTCGGGAGATTCTCGATGAGGGTGATATTGAGATGCTGAAGATTCACATAACGGAGAATCTCGCCGACATGCTTACCAAGGTGGTGTCAGGAGTAAAGTTTGCACATTGTAAAACTTTGCTCATGTCCTTCAAGTAGCATGAGTTTGTTGAAGCTCCTTTAGATGAACTATGAATGGCTTGATCCCTTGGGCAGGGTACGTAGGCAACCACACTGGTGCAGCCACTTTCGAGTCGACGGTTCGTATGTTTCAGTTCGGCTCAGATTTGACAAATCTTCACCGAGGTGGAGAATTGTAAGAAGAAGAGAGGAAGTCGAGGAAGTCGACGAGGACAAGGGGCCAAAGAATCAGCAGCAGCAGCAGCAGGGAATCAGCAGCAGCAGCAACAGAACGGTCGACCGGTCCGGTCGACCGTCGTGCACCAACGTGCACAGGGTGTAGCGGTCGATCGGTCCGGTCGACCGCAGAAGGAGAGCGGTCGACCGTCTGGTCGATCGACTGAAAGTGCCTAACTCTCGGTTAGGCACAGTCGACCGGCACGGTCGACCGGTGCTTGGGTCGGTCGACCGACAGTCGGATTCGGGCTGTTTTCGGAAAGTGCTGAATTGAAAATCAGTCCAAATTGGAAACTGATTCTTAGGGTTTTTCCTTGTGGTATATGAGAGAGGCAGAGCTCTCTTCATATGTAATACTTGTAATACTTGTATTGATTATAAAATCAATAGAAATCTCTCTTCCTTGCCCCGAGGACGTTGGCAAAATTGGCCGAACCTCGTTAAATCTGGTGTTTGTGTTCTTCTCATTGTTTAATTGTTCTTTACTGTTGGTGGTGCTTCTATAGTGCATCTTGGCTTTAGGGTTTCCTTTACGTGGTTGTTGTATCTGCGCACAACCCAGATTACATGTGTGTGATAATTTTTTATGGCAAATTTGGTGCTATGGGTCATTAATGACGCGTGGATCCTCCAACTACATCAAGAATCATTTCACGCACACTCAGTTGTACCCTTATCTTCTCATTTTTCGCGAACTTGTACTCAAACTTCTTGGCTATGGAGAAGTAAATGAGGGCCAACCAAACTTCTTTCACACTTTCAAATTGTTACCCAACACCAGTTAACGAATCATGTCACCACGCGGAGATACAAATGGTAACATTCACCATGTCTTCTGCAAGCATTACGTGTTGACCAGTAGTAGGTGCGAAGCATCTCCCACCGAAACTCTGTGATTGTCGTGTAGAAAATAATAGCAGACTAGAGAGAACAAAGAAAACACATGCAGTTCAGGGTGCACAATTTAGTTCAAAAGGAGAACAATTTCTAGCTATGGGTGGATAAATTTGATAACATGTTTGATAACTAACTAATGTCGTAAAGAATTAAAGGTGGCTATTTTAAACCAAATGTGGACAGGTTAAATATTTAGCAGGTGGGCAAAAATTTGCGGTAACTTTCAGTAAGGTGGATAATATGAGTAAAAAGTGTTCGAACTAGGACATAAATAACTAATATGCGGGCAAAAACAAACCTCAGGTAGTCAAAAATTATGAAAAGGTATTACAAAAAATGATGAGAGTGTCCACTCTGCAAAAAATAAGCCTGCGATCATGTTGCGGAGCATTAAATGTTATTGCAACACAAAACTTTTGCCAACAAAAATCGGCTCAGCTAGCTTTCAGTAGACAAATTATAAATTAGGTGGATAAAAACTAATTACCAACAAGGCAGGGCCTAATCAGCGTGTCTCGTGCATTAATGCGACAGTTACATTGTTCAGCGTAAGTTCAAAGAGGACAACACTGACATTACGAAAATACGTAATACACCATATTCGATTTTGGTGGGGGCAAGGTTCTAATCAAAAGCAAAACATGGTCAAAGGGTTTTTTGAATAGGAAACTATATACAGGGGGTTAAAGATAGTTTTTTCAATAAATAAATTAATAAATTGGCTTTGGTAATTATATTGATACTGATGTTGAAATTTTGCATTAAAATCAAAAGAAAAGCTTTTATTTCAGTTATTTTTTATCAAGTCAAATATGTCAGTTGAGCATATCTCTCAAATGCTCTGATTTTTTGACAGAGTTGTTACAACAACTAGACACTCTAAGATTATAAATAGAGTCTTGCAACTCCATTCTCAAATACATACAACATTCATTTTTCTTCTTTTCCTTTGAAAAAAACTGAAGCCTACTCTTCGTGAGAATGGCTTCAGTGCTAAAAATTTTTTTGTTCTTTATCTTTATTTTATGGGCAATTATTCCTCGTCTGAATAGACGTCTGATCTACTATCCTAGGTCAAGTGATGGTGATTCCGGGGAGTCTTTACAGGTAGGGGATGACTGTCAGTTCAACGCCCAGACGATTTGGGCGGGCATTTGATCCTTTAGAGCAGTAACTACACGACTGCATTTTTCAATCCATATTTATTTTTCCTTACTTTTATATTTGTTAGTAGCATGCTAGGAATTTAATTCATTTGTCTCTGTACAAAGTTTTTGTTTTGCATGTTTAGAAAATAATGTCAAATTTTCTAACAATCTAAAGGATCAAAAATTACTTTAATATTTTTTCTTTTCTCAGGCAAATCAGTTAAAGTTTTTAATATTACAATATCTCTTTATGAAAACATTTACAAGATCTTACTCTGCTTAAGGTTCTTGCAATAGAAAATATTTCATGCTATAACGAATTAGTTGATTTCTTTCAAAATAATCTTTAAGTAAACTCTTTAATCATATGAGTAATTATCTTATTTTTTTTAATTTTTTTATCTTATTCTTAGCAGCTAAATCCTGCAAGAGAATTTGTTACATTTTTAACAACTGAATTCTCCATGTGATAAATTATTATTCTTACAATTTCCTGTTTCAAATTCATGTTTTCAAATTCTTGCAAAAGTAAATTGTTACAAGTTCTAACTATTTCAATTTCTAACAAACTATATTTAATATTTACTAGCAGTTAATAAGCTAGTTACTATATTTGTTAAATTGATTTCTAGCACATCAGATTATTTTTAATTGTTAAAGTCTTGTCTTTTACTCAAGATTTAATTCATTTATTAACTAGAAAATTTGGTGCATGAAAGAGATTTAATCTTAATCTCTTTCTTTTACTAGGAACAAACATTGAGTTCTTGAAAGATATGTTTTAAAAATTAAAGTTTAATTCTTGCAAGATTTTACTCGATCAAAGTTCTTACAAAATTTCTATTATGATTCTTACAAGTTATTATCCTAATAAAATTCTTGCAAATTGCTATTCAATCTAGAAAATTACTATTTAAATTTTACAAGATCTTATTAAAATTATTTACAAGATCTTATCCTCTTAAATTTTTATAATATCTTATGGAATTATTTAATTAAAAGATCTTATCACATTAGTTTATTGCAAATCTTATCTTGTTAAATTATTACAAAATTCTTACAAGACAATATCTTATTGAAATTCTTACAATAACATTTCTAGATTCTTACAAGGTCTACTCTTGTAATAACTAATTTCTTGTAATTAATTTTTTTCTAGTTATTGTAATATTTAAACTCTTATCTCTTAACTGTAAGTTAATTAGAAAGTAGTTTCATGTAAAAGGAATAATTCATGCTATAAATGTTTATTACATCTAATATATGTTTCATGAAATAGAATATTACATTAGAGATGGCTTAATTATTATTATCTAAATTATTACTGTAAACAGCTCAATAATTATCCAATTCTTGAAAAATAAGTTGCATAATTGTTGCATATGAATTCTAAATTCTAGCATATTAATATTGTGATTCTTTCTTTTATCTGCTAGAATAATTTGTTAATTAAATTAAATAAGAGATCTACATCACTTTTTATTTTGCATACCCTATTAAAAGCTACCAACATAAACATGATAAATTTTCTGGATTTTATATTTAATAGTGGACAAACTAGATGAAATACTGATTGATCATCTTAAATTTATATAGCCATAGATACTCTGTTTTTCTTCTTCCCCTAACCATCACTACTTGATTCTTCTTTGGCAAACTTAAGTTACAACTACAATATTATTTGTACACTCTTCAAGTAGCTGAAATAGGTGTAGGCTCCTAAGTATATTTAATTCAATAAAACTTGAAAATTAAGGGTAAATTTTTCTCCAAAATCCGTCACAATTAGAGTTTAATTAAGGAAGGGTACTCAATGTGCTTATATAGTTAAGGAACGTCAAGAGCGAAAAACTTTCCACCTGAGTTACGTCGACCTGGCCAATTGGACTCGTAAAATTATGGTTTTGACTAACTCAATAATTATATGATCTTTTATTAAATATATAATCAGTTTATGTTAACAATAACTTTAAAAGCGATGTTGTTGTTTAAGTTATAATCCTAACTTACACATCGATATTTGGACATAATTGAATTTGTTTAGGATTAACCTTCATTACATGTTATGGTTGGATCGATCTATAACTATCTTTTATTTTGAATCTGATATAAATAATGATCCGACCATGCTTTATTAGCTTGAGTTGATATCCTAATTTATTCTTAGTCTAGTATGAGAAACATAGTAAGATTGAGAATCCCATGCATATGGTTATGATGAAACTGTAATTAAATTGTGCTACTTGTTAAAAGTGCACCTAGCGGGGGGTGAATAGGAGACAAGCTAATCTAAGACAAATGATGTGGAATTAAAAACTTAATTGCTAACCCACTATGAGTAACTAAGAGTGAACCCGAATTTCCCATGAAGGGATCCAAACTACTCTTTTAGATTCTTCTAGACTAAGAGTTGATGTGCTTTAATAAGCTCTCTTGGTTGAACACAAGTGTGGGCACACACAAACTATTTCTAGCATATGAATATGAACAATGTAAAGCAATGTAAAATATAAAGAGAGATAGAGTTGAGAGATAGTGGATCAAATGCATATACCAAGATAAGTTTCGAGGTTCGAGCCACTACTCTACGTCCCCGCCTTCGCCCAGAAGGATTTTCACTTTGTTCACACATGACCTTCCACAAAGGGACCTCCACCGAGGAATTATAACTCAACACTTGGAGTCCACAACTCCTCTCTCAAATACAATCACCTCTACATAAGAAGGAAGGCACAAAGCCAATCCAATGATCACAAACTTTCTTGGTGATCTCAAAGGATCACAAATAATTTTTCTCACAAAAACAAGATCATAAAGATAGGAATAGAATTAGTAGCTCAAGTATTTGAGAAAACAATGTATTTTGAAAAAGAAATAACAAAGAAAACACTTGAAAAAAACTTCTAAATAGATATGAAAATGAAGGTCAAAACAAAATTCACAAAGACTTGTATTCTTTCAATTTTCCAAAAAATTTGAAACCAATAAAGATAAGAGTTTTGAGACTAAAACTTCTTTTGAAAATTTTGTTAAAAATACTTGAGAAGGTAAAAAAAAATTGCTCTTAGAATTCTTAGGAAAAACAGCCCCCAAAGACCTATTTTTATAGGGGTCTAAAAACTAGCCATTAGGGTCTAGAACAGGTCAAAATTGACCTGTCGTTCAACCGCCCGGTCGACCAGCCAACGGTCAGATTTCTGTCTGGTGGGGTTACGATCGACTGCTCGGTCGACTGCCCCCGGTAATTTGCCTAACGGGTCAACCGCTTGGTCCACCGAGGCCAAACCAGAGAGTGAACTCTCTGACTCGGTCGACCGACCAGTTGACCATGGCCAGATCCAGAGAGCAAGCTCTCAGGATCGGTAGACCATCCGGTCAACCAGCCCATAGGCCAAGGCAGTGTGTACATTTTGTGCATATCGGTCGACCGTCCGGTCGACCGGTCGGTCGATTGCCGGTAGTCTCAGGCTGGGTTTTTAGGGTTTGAAAACTTAGTCGTTTAAATACCTATAAAATCCCATAAAAATCTATAAAATCCACAAAAATAAGTTCTTATAAATATTTGAAGAATAAATGTGTGTGATTAAACTTCAACACATATTTCAAACAATTTGAACTATTTTTGTGATATAGAAATTAAGCTTTAAATAAAAAAAACGGTATTTTTCAAAACTTAGATTTTGAAATGAAAATCCGTTTTCTTCAAAACTTGTATAAATATAAAAACATGATATAAAAACACTTTTGAAGCATATTGTGTATAGATAGAATCCAATACACATATAAAAGATATATCCATGTTTTTGACATTAGATCTAAAACTAAGTTTTGCTAAAAAATAAAACTTGAAACTATGAGCTAGAATCATCAAAATAAGTTTTTAGATAATATGAACTAAACAATATGTATGGATGAAATCCAATATACATTAAACCATGTAAAACTTCTTTTGATTCTATCTATCATGAAAACTAAAGATATATTATTTAAAATCTGAAACCTGTTAAACCGAAACTAAAAACTATTTTAGCTTGTGTGTGTGCGAACTTGAGCATATCAAGACTAATCAATCTTTAAACAAAATCTTAACTAAAACAAACTAAACAAACAGAGATCTTCTTGTCCATCTTCATCTTCAAGATGACTCGATCTAAACTCGATCCCAATGAGTTAGACTCCAATTTGAGTGCTAGATGCGATCTTGACGCACGAGCTCTTGAATCATCATGTATTTGCTCCAAAACTGTCTTTGAATCTTTTATTGAAACTAATCACTTACTAGGATCTTGATCAATATCTTAAACTTATTAAATACAAGATCGTTAGCAAACTAACCTTTATAAGTTAGTCATCATCAAAACTAAGGTGAAAGGTCTCTGGGCCAACATCTCCCTTTTTTGATGATGACAAAACTTATAAGGTTATATACGCACAGATTAAGAATAAGCTACATAGAGGTTCCCCTTAACTTATGCATAACCAATAAATACATAAAGATATGCAATGTAGTTCAAGATATCAAATAAAAACAAGATATATAAATGCATAAACACTTAATAAAACATGCATATATAATCCTAAATTCTTCTCCCCCTTTTGTCAATCATCAACAAAGGGTGAAGAAAAACAAACAATACAAATAAGCATATTTTAAAAAATTTATACCAATAAAACAATCAATGGAAAGAACCAATTGAAAGAATGAATCTTTTTATCAATTGAAAATTAAACATTCTTTTTACCAATTGAAAGGAAATAATTTTTTATGAATTGATACCAATAAAAGGACATAATATCAATTGAAAGTAAAAAATCAATTTTTTTTTGTAAACACTAAAACCATTATGCAATATAGATACTAAATTGAGAATAATACCAAATTAAGCTTATTGATGCCAATATTGAAAATGTTAGCATATACCAAAATAAAATATTTTCATCATAAAGAGTGGGAGTAAGATACCAATTGAAAATAAATTAATTGAAAGATAAAACAAGAATTTTTCTCCCCCTTTATGAAATACCAATAAAAATAATGCATAAACTTGTATATGATACCAATTGAAAAATACTTAACGTTGGACTAAATCAAGCTTAACAAGAAATAATTTGTGCTAAAAATATATGGCATATATGTCAAAGCACAAAAAAAACATCTATATGTATGTATCAGAGCAATATAATGTTAATTTAGATACGATCCATACATATATAGAAAACATGAGTATATAAAATGAATTTCATTAAAAATTATATATAACTCATATGTCCACCCTATTATGCACATGTTTGAACAATATTTAATAAGGGTATGAAAGGCATGGTCGCCCATTCAACGGCCCTTGGAAGGTAGGAGTTTTCAAAAATATGATTTGGAAACCATTTTAACATATTTGAAAACTCTACCAATTTGAAGAATAACAAGACTAGTTTTATGATAATTTGAAAATAAGTACGAAATCTTTCAAAAAAGGAATAAAACAAATATATATTCTATAATATATGAAAACTACACGAGAATCAATACTCAAAAATTTAATAAAGCTCATATAGGCTCATGAATCAAAACCATGAGTAAACAAAAAATATATAGAGTGTACAAAAATCATGTAATCAACAAAATTATGGAAATAAGACATGAAGCTCAATTGAAATGGATCATCAAAATAAATTCTATTTTTATTAAAAACTAAACAAGTTTCAAGATAAATGTATGTTTTGTTGAAACTAAAAGTATACATACATATCCCAAATATAAATGAGTCCATATTAGAATTTTGCATGAAAGCAAATGACTCTAGGATATACATGTATATCTATTAATTTTAGACAAAATCAACATATACATGAAACTAAACATAATTTTTATGAAAAACATGCACAAAAATAGGGAAAAGAAGTAAAGATGTAAGAATCATCAAAACAAGATTATACAAGTAAATTCAATGAGTACAAATGAGCAATAAAGTACAAACGCATGATAAACAAATGTGGCTCATTAGTTGTACAAGTATAAATACAAGTTTTAATAAAAGTTTCATCTAAACATGTATTTAAAATATAAAGTGTAAAAACATAAAGAAACATGATCATTAGGTAAATGCATGTGTTTTAGAACTAAGATATAGATAATAGCTAAACTATAGTGAGAAAACAAAAATATAAGTCCATATGAATATGGGTATATCTCAAAGACTATCTATGTATATAAAATGTCTAATAACATTGCATTTAACATAATGAACATTGAATAACAAGACATGCTAAAAATATTTATATGAAAGCATGTAAACAAAAAAAAGAGAGTTAGAGATAGTTATCAAAACAAATGAACCAATCTCTAGGTCTTCAAACCATGGTGGTCTTTCCACCAAACATTCCTGAAAGTAATGCATCCATAAATATGTTCTTTAGGCTTAGATCGCAACGACCATCAAGGCACCGATACCCTCACGTTAAGTGAAAACCCATACCTACATCAAATACAATAGAGGTAAATTTTGATACCCAACTTTCTTGGGTACATGGGGGTTAACACCTTTCCTAATCCATTTGCAAAATTTGAATTATATATTTATCATAACAAAACCTTGCTAGGTGGCCCGTATGTCCACAATGTGTACAAGTGTACACATTAGCATACATCTAATCATGTGTGTGAGCATGTGTATGCCGTTGATTGTGTGCATGAGTATATGATGCATGTTTCTTGCGAAACATGAATTCTAATTTCTTATGATTCATAGCACATTGGCTCAAAGTGGAGCCCAAACAGTCAACACTTTTCTTCAACCTGCAAATATCTTTTCAACTATTAAATAAAAAGTGAAGTATGCATTCATATCAATAGAAGGTATAGCAATGGATCATGACAAGAATATGAAGCCAAATTATTTTTCAAAGAACTATTTTCATTTGAAATGCAATCTAATTCCTTTGAAATTAAAACAAATTTTATATTTCAAGGAATCATTCTCTTTTAAAACAAAATCTAGTTTTGAAGACAAAACCTCATTTTTCTTCAAAACAATATCAAAATCATTTTTATTATTCAAAATTTGATTTTCTTTTAAAGCATATTTAAGTTGGGATTTCAATGAGTTCCTTTCATTAGAAATCTCAACACTCTCTTGCAAAATCATGTTGAATTTAGAAACATATTTTTATTTTTTCTTTTAAATCAAAACTTTTTTCAAAAGTTTATATTTATTTAATAAGTTTTCACAAAATAATGAAAGTTCTTCATTTAAAACATGGGCATCCATAGCATTATAATCACATGAAAAATTATCACTATTATCTACTTGAATATCTGATTTTACCTCAAGGGAGTCAATCCTTTGGACCATGAAGAAGCTTGTTCTTACTCAACTTCAATAGATTTCTTCTCCACATAGTTTGTCATTTGTAGCTCGGGAAAGGTTAATGTGTTTCACACTGTACAAACGGAATCACAAGGAGAAATAATAGAAAATTTTTCTTTGCTAAGTATTTGCTTAAGTGCATCAATGGCTTATGCATTAGCTCCTAAATATTTATCATTACCAAAATAAGATTTCTTGATAGTGGCAAGATAGACATGCAAACATAGGGCTTTAAGATATGCGCTCATCTTAAACTTCCACATATCGATGTTAGAATCATTGTACATGGGAGGGACAAAAAAAATCCATGAGTACATAAACTATGTGTGCAAATGCAAATCTAGATTATCAATCCAAGATCACACTCCTAAATCGTTAAATCGAATATCAGGAGCGGAGACTCTGAAACTAATTAAAAGTGCACCTAGAAGTGGGGTGAATAGGAGACAAGCTAATCTAAGACAAATGATGCGGAATTAAATATTTAATTACTAACACACTATGTGTAACCAAAAGTGAGCGAGAATTCTCCGTGAAGAGTTCTGGAACTACTCCTCTAGATTCCTCAAGATTAAGAGTTGAGGTGCTTTAATAAGCTCTCTGAAATCACCTAGAGAAGGGTGAATAGGTGATAATGCTAATCAATGCACAAATTTAAAATGAGATGATGCAATGATCACTCAAAGCAAGATTAGAAGCCGAATACCCCATGAAGGGTTCTGAGCTCCTTCCTCGTGATTCCTCTAAATAAGAGTTTGAGGTGCGCAATGCAATCTTGTTGTGAGAATATGATCGCCAATATAAGAATGAATGAAAGCAAGTAAATAAAACAAGTAAAACAATCGCAAACACAGAGATTTATTTCGAGGTTCGAGCACCCAGCTCTACGTCCCCGCCTTCACCCAGAAGGATTTTCGAACCACTATAACTTCCACAAAGGATTAAAATCATAAGGGAGTACCCAACTCCTCAATCACACTCCTATAGTCCAGAGGTAGTGGAGCCACAAATACAATAATATCTTGGTGATCAAAAGACCACAAACTCTCTTTTGAAAAACTTTTTCCCTTACAAAAACCCTAGAGAATAATGTATAGGATTGAAGCTCAAGTTTTGTAAGTGAAAAATAAAATGAAATTGAAGAGAGTTTTGAATCAAAAACTTCAGAGAAAAGAGAGAATTTTGAGCACAAAACTGAGAGCAAAAACTTCTTTTGAATAGACTCAAACTTTGATTTCTTTTGCAAAAATTGTTGTCTTCTTCTCAACCCTAATCATCCCTATTTATAGGATAAAGATAGGGATTAAAAGGTAAACTGTTATTATGAATAATCAGGAAAGATTAGACCCAAATCCAGCCTCAAAATTTGTTTGGAGAAGAAAATCACGTTTTAAAACGTGTTTAAAAAAACTAGTCGTTCGGGCTGAAATTTAGCTCACGGCTGACCGGCTGGTCGACCGGTTTTCAAAAAAAATGACCGTTGCCAGCCCACGGTCGACCGCCCGGTCGACCGTCCCAAACAGAGACTAAAGGTGCTTTCAGTCGACCGCATGGTCGACCGGCCAAACCAAGTGGCCTTGTGCACGTTTTGTGCACATATGGTCGACCGCTTCGGTCGACCGGCTCCTGGTCCGGTCGACCGGTCGGTCGACCGCCAGGGCCTGGCAGAAAACATTTTAGGGCTTAAAAAACTTAGTTTTTAATCATCAAATAAATTCCATAATTTCTCTAAAAATCCACAAAAATAAGTTCTTATATTTTCTTTGAAGTACAAACTTGTTTGAGTAAAAATCAAACCAAGTTACAAACATTTTGAACTCTTTTTGTGTTATGGAAATTTTACGAAAACCAAATTCCGTATTTTTTCAAAACTTGGATTTTTGAATTGAAAATTCGTTTTGTCCAAAACTCATCCAAATACAAAAACATGATATTGAAATAACTTGAAGCATGTTGTATATGGATATAATCCAATATACATGAAATAGATATATATCAATATTTTTGACTTTAAATCCAAAAATACGTTTTGTTAAAATACCAAAACTTCAAACTCATGAAATAGACTATCAAACTAAGTTTGTTTAAATAGTTGAAGCATACATGTATATAGAACAAATCTAATATACATTAAACCATGTAAACTTGTTTTGATTCTATCTATTCATGAAAACCAAGATCGGTTAAACTAAAAACCGAAAACCAAAACATAAAACTTTGATCAAATGTGTGTGTGTTGTGAACTTGAGCATATCACACTATCTAATCTTTAACAAATGGTTCTAAAAAAAACTATGTACCCAAGTCTTCTTGTAGAGCGCCGTCTCCAAGTCGCCTCGATCCAAACGTGATCCACCGAGCTTGACTCCAACGAGTATTAGATATGAACTTTGACGCTCGGGCTCTTGAATCACATGTGAAAGCTCCAAAATATTTTTGTTGAAGCTAATCACCTACTAATATCTTGGTTAAGTATCTGAAACTAAACATCACAAGATTATTAGTAAATATAACTAAATGAGTTAATCATCATCAAAACTAGAGTGGAAGGCCTCTGGGCCAACAATCTCCCCCTTTTTGATGATGACAAAACTCATGGAGTTATATATGCATGGATTAAAGTTAAGCATCAAAGAAGCTCCCCCTTAACTCATGCATAGCAATAAACAATAAATATATGCAATGAATACTAAACATGGATATGCATCAACATGCATAAAAACAATGAAATGAACATGCTCTTGATACCAAATATGAAATAACATGCTCTTGATACCAAACTTTTAAAATAAATTCCTTTTCCTTTTTAAATAAACATGTTCTTAAATAATTGCTTTTGATACCAATAAAAAATTCAATGAAAAAAACTTAAGCTCTGATACCACAATTAATAAAACAAAATTCTTGATGCCAATTGGAAAGATAATCACTAAAAGCTTTTGATACCAACAATAAAAAAATATCAATATGAAACAATCTTACAAATAAACAAATAAACAATAAACATGCATATTAAACAATAAACTTGCATAAAACTCAAATACTTCTCCCCTATTTTATCAATCATCAACAAAGGGGTCAAAGAAAACAATATTCTCCCCCTTTTTGTCTTAACCAAAAAAAATCATGAGGGGTGAAATCTAATCAAAACGTTATGATACCAATTGTAAGAAAAAATATATCAATTTAGTGCATCATGATATCAATGAAATATACCAATTGTAAGTAAATTTATAGGTAATCTTGATACCAATATGTAAATATTAGTACCAATTGAAAGTAAATTTTTTATTAAAAGCATATGATACTAAAATAATCAATATCATTTTTTTAATCATATTTCAACATAAAGTGTGGGAGTAAAATATCAATTAAAAGATGAAATATAATTTTCTCCCCTTATGAAATATCAAATAAAATGATGCATAAGCTTGTATAAGATACCAATTGAAACATAATCAATTGAAATATAATAGTCATTTGAAATCAAGCTTAGCATAACCAAAATTTGTGCTCAAAGATATAGAGATATAGTAAGCACAAATAAATCATATATATATGTATGAAAAATTGAATACCAATCAAAATTGATACTATTTGAAGTGTAAGCATACATATATAAAAACAATATGAGTATACGAAAAAAAATGTCAATAGTGATACCAATTGAAAAGATTCAATGATACCAATTGAAACACAATAAGATTAAGTGTATAACTCATATTACCTTCCACCCATTTCATGCACATGTTTAAAAGGATTTTCGATAAGAAGCATACAAGGTATGGTCATCCAACCAACCGCCCTTGAATGGGTAGGGTTTTCAAAAATAGGTTTGAAAATACGTTTTGTTAAAATACCAAAGCTTCAAACTCATGAAATAGACTATCAAACTAAGTCTGTTTAAATAATTGAAGTATACATGTATATAGAACAAATCTAATATAAATTAAATCATGTAAACTTGTGTTGATTCTATCTATTCATGAAAATCAAGATCGGTTAAACTAAAAATCGAAAACCAAAATATGAAACTTTGAACAAGTGTGTGTGTGTGACTCTGTTCCAACCAAAATATACTTCGGCTGGTGGGACTCTGTTCCAACCCAATTCCTCACAGCCGATGACAGATTCTACAAAGAAGGATATCATCCTGTTCCGCCAGAAGTATCAGATATACATTTATCAGTAGAAAAGACCCGCACTCAAATGCAAATACAAAGCACTATGGAAGCCTTCCCGATGGGCTTTCACATCTTCCACCATTCACAGAACTGGATCTTTGCTACCAACGTCCAGGGCATCCTGAAAACGCTGGTACCAAAGTTCACAGGAAACTTTATTCATGAACACTGGAGATGGCTGTGAATATTTCAAAGGTCTCAAGGTCTCCTTGAATAGACCATCCTTGTATATGTAAAAATATTAGTACCAATTGAAAGTAAATTTTTTATTAAAAGCATATGATACTAAAATAATCAATATCATTTTTTTATCATATTTCAACATAAAGTGTGGGAGTAAAATATCAATTAAAAGATGAAATATAAATTTTCTCCCCCTTTATGAAATATCAAATAAAATGATGCATAAGCTTGTATAAGATACCAATTGAAACATAATCAATTGAAATATAATAGTCATTTGAAATCAAGCTTAGCATAACCAAAATTTGTGCTCAAAGATATAGAGATATAGTAAGCACAAATAAATCATATATATATGTATGAAAAATTGAATACCAATCAAAATTGATACTATTTGAAGTGTAAGCATACATATATAAAAACAATATGAGTATACGAAAAAAATGTCAATAGTGATACCAATTGAAAAGATTCAATGATACCAATTGAAACACAATAAGATTAAGTGTATAACTCATATTACCTTCCACCCATTTCATGCACATGTTTAAAAGGATTTTCGATAAGAAGCATACAAGGCATGGTCGTCCAACCAACCGCCCTTGAATGGGTAGGGTTTTCAAAAATAGGTTTTGAAAATACGTTTTGTTAAAATACCAAAGCTTCAAACTCATGAAATAGACTATCAAACTAAGTCTGTTTAAATAATTGAAGCATACATGTATATAGAACAAATCTAATATACATTAAATCATGTAAACTTGTGTTGATTCTATCTATTCATGAAAATCAAGATCGGTTAAACTAAAAATCGAAAACCAAAATATGAAACTTTGAACAAGTGTGTGTGTGTGTGTGTGGTGTGTGTGTGTGTGTGTGTTGTGAACTTGAGCATATCACACTATCTAATCTTTAACAAATGGTTCTAAATAAAAACTAAACTATGTACCAAAATCTTCTTGTAGAGCGCCGTCTCCAAGTCAACTCGATCCAATCGTGATCCACCGAGCTTGACTCCAACGAGTGCCAGATATGAACTTTGACGCTCGGGCTCTTGAATCACCATGTGAAAGCTCCAAAATATCTTTGTTGAAGCTAATCACCTACTAATATCTTGGTTAAGTATCTGAAACTAAACATCACATGATTATTAGTAAACATAACTTCATGAGTTAATCATCATCAAAACTAGAGTGGAAGGCCTCTGGGCCAACACTCTCTTGGTTGAACACAAGTGTTGGCACACACAAATTATATCTAGGATATGAATATGAACAATATAAAGCAATGCAAGATATAAATAGAGATAGAGTTGAGAGATTGTGGATCAAACACAAACACTGAGATATGTTTTGAGGTTCAAGCTACTACTCTACGTCCCCCCTTCATACAGAAGGATTTTCACTATGTCCATATAGGACCTTCCATAATGGGACCTTCACCGAGAAATTACAACTCAACACTTGGAGTACACAACTCCTCTCTCAAATATAATCACCTCTACACAAGAGGGAAGGCACAAAGCTAAAGCAAAAAGAAAAGGTTCACAACTTGGTGATCCAATGATCACAAACTCTCTTGGTGATCTCAAAGGATCACAAATAATTTTTTTCACAAAAACAAGATCTTAAAGATAGGAATAGAATTGATAGCTCAAGTATGTGAGAAAATAAAGTATTTTGAAAAGAAATAACACTGAAAACAATTGGGAAAACTTCTAAATAGATATGAAATTGAAAATCAAAACTAAATTCCCAAAGGCTTATTTCTTTTGATTTTCCAAAAACTTTGAAACCAATAAAGATAAGAGTTTTGGCACTAAAACGTCTTTTGAAAACTTTTTCAAAAACACTTAGAAGATAGAAAAAAATTGCTCTTAGAAATCTTAAGAGAGACAATCCCCAAAAACTCATTTTATAGGGGTCTGAAAAAACTAGTCGTTGGGGTTCAGAACAGGTTAAAATTGACATGTCAGTTGACCGCCTGGTCAACCAGCTAACAGTCAGATTTCTGATCATTGGGGTTACCAGTTGACCGCCCAGTCGACCTCCCCAGGAAGTTCGCCTAACGGCCGATCGTCCGGTCAACCAAGGCCAGAACCAGAGAGTGAACTCTCTGGCTCGGTCGACCGACCGGTCGACAGAACCGTTCAGTCGACTAGCCCATAGGCCAAGGTAGTGTGCACATTTTGTACACATCGATCGACTACCTGATCGACCAAGATCTGGTCCGATCTACCGGTTGGTTGACCACCAGTGGTCTCAGGCTGGGTTATAAGGTTTGAAAACTTGGTCTTTTAAATACCCATAAAATCCCATAAAACTCTATAAAATTTAAAAAAATAAGTTCTTATAAATATTTGAAGAACAAATATGTGTGACTAAACTTCAACACATATTTCATATAATTTGAACTATTTTTGTGATATAGATATTAAGCTTTAAACCAAAAATAGTATTTTTCAAAACTTAGATTTTGAAATGAAAATCCGTTTTCTCCAAAACTTGCATAAATACAAAAAAACATGATACATAAATACTTTTGAAGCATATTATATATGGATAGAATCCAATACAAATATAAAAGATATATCAATGCGTTCGAATTTCGAAGTTCATGAAAAATTCCATCGTTGTTGAATCACGTACAAGTTATAAAACCTAAACTTGCTACAATCTTTTTAACAAAGTGTGTAGTAGCAAGTATAGGATCGAATCTACATAGACTTGTTCTTGAAACTTTAGTTATTAAAAATCTCACTTTTATCTTATTCTAGTTGAGAAATCCCTTGGATGAAGGTTGGAATTTTGATTTTTTAAAAAATAAATAAATAAAGATCTTGTAGAAGAAAGCAAAAATACGAATAAAGTAAAATAAAAATAAAAATATGAAGAAAGCAAAAGAAAAAAGAAATACTAAACTTTTTGCGAAGATTTGAATAACCAAAATAAAAAAAACGAAATTAAGAGATTGGTACGAGGGGAAGAGGAAGATGAACCAGTGAACTTGTTTCTTGTCGTCGCCTTGTTGTCTCCCTCCTCCAAGCGATGCTGAAAACAAAAGAAGCTAATAAAAGAAAAGAGATGACTTCATAGAATCAAATATGCAAGAAAAGAATAGAATAAAAAATAAATAAAGAGAAAATTAAAGAAAAACTTAGACTGAATGCCGCAAGATCGTGAAGAAGAATTCTAAATTTTATTCAATAAGCATCAAATACAAAGCCCTTGACCTCTCCAATCTCGCATTACAATGCTCAAAACTCTCTCTTTTTTGGCTTTTCAGCCCTCTGGTGTTCTCTCTCTCTCAATGAATATATGTATTTATAGGAAAATAGTGATAAGGGAGAGTGTAGGGAGATAGAAAGAGTTGGCTATTTTGAATTTCAATCTTCCCCTTATCTCCAAACTTGATTTATTCAGAATTCTAATCTACAGCTTGATGGCGTGTTGATTGCTGAAATATTACTTAACAGATGATAGAATTCAAAATAGGGATCAATATAAGAGTTGTAGCCCTTTAAATGTTCTTTCTGTATCATCTTAAATCATCAGATTTGAGATTCGGTAGCAAAAATTATGATTAAAATGCTAAACTGTATCCAGTCTGAATCTGAATATAAATTGCTTCATCTCATCCGTTGACCTTCTCTCTATTCATTTATCCTCAGCAAACTCAATAGGGTCTTCAAAAAATTTATTTTTCTTTTGAATTTTTATAGTATTATCTTATCTGGTAAATCCAATCCTCAGATAAGATAGACTAAAGATTCTCTGAATTTAAGTCGATCCCTGTTTGATTTGAACTTTTGGGTTTTTTTGGATAGGATTCATGTTTATCTTCTCTTTATCATCTTGCAAGGATTAGGATATTATGACAAGTGAGTTTGTAATTATTATTATAGAATATATGTAGGAATATAATAATATTTATGTAATATATGTGTCCAAACTCATCCCCACACTTATATTTTTGCTTATCCTCGAGCAAAATAAAACTAACCTAAGGTTTTTATTTGGACCACTTTCGCAAGTCACGTGATTGTACTTAGCATGTGCAATAAGTCTTTAAACCTCTAGGCTACCCCTAAAGGAGGAGTTGTAGTCTCCTGAGGGTTTTCAGTGTATTACACCCACGAAATCCATAAAGAAAAAAATAATTTGTTAGTATTTTTGAAAATACATTTTGAAAAGAAGAGAAAATATTTGAAGTGTTTTAACAAGTATTAAGCAACTTATAAGTTATAAGAGTATCAAATTATTCATCCCTAGACTTAGCCTCTATTCAAATATTTGTTATCATTAAGGCTAGAAATAAAATTGTATTCTCATCTAGTCCATTATTTTACCCTAAGTCATATGCATCTTGTGACCGTAAATATTTTGACTAAGAGTTTTCAACTCTAACTCTTATGCCTTATTTGTATATTTACTGGTGGTAATATTTCTTAGCTTTCTTAGGCTTTCTAATTTGCCCATGTAATGAGCCTTAGTCGGTGACTCCCAAACCGGACGGTTTTAGGGCATCGGGTGAGAAAACACCCAAGGACTTAGGACTCGAGCAAAAAGGCCACAAAAACTAAGGATTTATTTGATAATATGAACCACTTTTAGGAGTGAATAATCATGCTTTATGAGGCACAAAAATCCAGCTTAATCAGAGGATTCTTATTATATATAATATATATTTTTCTTCTTTTTCTTCTTCTTTTTTTTTGAAGGCATAAGAATCTTTATTTTTGAACCCTAAGTATGTAAGTATATAAAAGATGCATATTTTATTAAGATAAAAATCAAGACTGGATTACTTTTCAATTTTTTCTTCCTATCCCTAGAAATTAAATAAATATTCTTATTTCAACCAAGTATAAGAAATCCTAATTATGATTCTCTTATTCCTTAAAATTAACTTAATTTCTTGAAAAAATAAGTCAAAGTATTATTTTGTTTTTCAAAAAGTTTTTTTAACAAAGAAAATGTTTTTTAATATTTTTTTATTTTTTACTTTATTATTGTTTTTGAAAACCGAAAAGAAAACCTAAGTTATCCCTCCCCCACACGTAAATGTGACATTGTCCTCAATGTTAGAATGTATGCTCATTATGCTAGCGTTGAAAATGAACAAAATAAGGGGTAGATAGTACCTTAGGAGCTGCATTAAGCAAATAAATTAAGGGGTAAGAGTAAATAAAAAGATGAAGGCACACCCCAAATTTGGATAAAAGCATCACTCTATAGAAAAGAAATAGAAACTCTAGAAAGGAAAAAAAAATAAACTTTCTATGGAAAACAACATTTCTGGGTTGCTCCCAGTAGCGCTAAATTTAACGTCTTTAGCCAGACACAATCACATACCACTCAACCTCTATGTATGGCCTTTCGATGTTGGACCAAAAAATTGAACAGTTTCTTGTGTGGTCCTTGAAGCGGAACAATGGTGCATTCGAGAATGTTAAAATATGTGACCAAGATTTTTCAATTTGAGTGCAAAATTTCTTGAGTAATGTGGTATAGGCAGGCAATTGTTTAGTCACATTAGGAGTAGAATGTCAATTTGACAGGTTTGATATATTCTAACACTTCAGCCATCCTAGTCTTACTCTCATCCAAATGAAGAGGCTGATCTAAATATTTGGAAAAGTATTTACGGGGTACATCAGATGCCTCAATGATTGTCTTAATTTGTGATCCGTGAAAGATTCAGAAGGAGAAACCAATTCTTTCTGATTTTGCTGCCTAACAGTAGACTCTAAAAGTGTATCAATTTTGAAATCGTCTAGTTGACCTTGATCCTTTTCGTCTATTTTATCGATCTCAACCCAATTTTCAAAAGACCGATTATTAGATGGCTCATCAAAAGTGAAGATACTCAAATCAAATTTCTTTTTTTCAAAGGGAGCTTTAGACTTGAGCTCCTCAACACATGTCTTCTCAAAACACTCATCCTTAAACAATTCTTCAAGAAACATAGGCTCATCATCCACGCATATATTCTCAACATGCTTCAAAGAAGTTGTGTGCATTATCAAATCATCCTTGACCAATTCATCTAAAAATATGGGATCATCATCAAAGAATTGTTCAATTAATGGCTCATGGAAAGACGGGGTGTCAAGCTCATGGATATCTCCAGCATCCTGTTCAAACTCTTTAATTTGATTTAAGTGAAATGATGAGGGTACTGGTTCAAGATTTAAGTCAACATGTGGTGTGGACTCTTGTGGTCTGTCTAATTAGTTTACTTGATAGTACTGATGGAACTCTTGACTTTAATCTGGAATTAGAGTGAAGCAGGTTGATTGAGATAATTCGTTATTTTATCAAAATGCATATCTCTGTGAGCACTTGTCTCAATTAGCTCTTGATTAAGTCGATTATCTTGCAGTATACATTGTTGTATGATTTCTATACTTTTCTCTAATGTGCCCTGCAAATCCTCATTCTTATTATCAAATCTCCAAGATGGAAGTGATAGTTCAGTGTAAGACCAATTTGATTGATATGATTGATCCCATGAATATTAAGGATAATTCCAATCCTCATAATTGAAGTTTGATGGATAGGGTTCGTTCGTTGGTCCTTGAAATGTGTCGAATTGGTTTTGATCTAGTCCTAACGAATACCCTTTTGAAGGGTACTGTTCTGAATGATGAGATGAATCATAGCAGTGATGGCACCACATGGGAGGATGAGATGAATAAGATGAACTAGTAGGTTGGTTGTTGCCATGAAAGCTCAGAGGTGAGGATGGTGGATGAGAATGAGTAAATGGCCTATCATGATAATAGTTGTAAATATCTTAATTTGGATAGGCCATGAGAGGAAAGAATTTTAAAATGATAGAAGGGTAGAAGGATGGATGAAAATGATTTTTTTAACTTATTTTTATTTTTGTTGCACATACAAATGACTCAACCAATCAATTGCAATCAAGGTATCTTGAATTTAATTTAAAGGTAATCAGTTTTTTTTCAACTACTAATCTAAGAGAATAGAATTCTCCCTAATTAGACAGCTCCTAATTAGGTTGGAAGGATAGTGGTTTACCAGTTAAACCGTCAAACAAGCGATTCGGCTCTCTCCCAGGCTGGGCATTTACTAAATTTAGCCACCCTTCTTAGACAGGAAAGTTCCTCGGTCCTTCTTCCAGGCCAGGCACCACTGCAATAGTTAAGTCACCATTTCTAGATAAGAACCCTCTTTCGCGAGCTTGAAAGTGTTCACCGGAGTCTTCCCAAAATAGTTCCACTTAAATGAGCTCGAAATTCTAGTGGCTGAGTTTTAATTGATTTTAAATTAGTTCAAGCTTGGGAAAAAAACTTATATACGGTTGTGATTTTTGAGTCAAGGAACGGGTGATGAAATCCCAACCTTATGTAAGGGAGGACAGCTCTTAAGATCTTTTTATGCAAGTATGCACTAATGCAACACAAAATTCAATCAATAATCACCTCCAAAACCCTACTAATAAGAGATTCGTGGGTAGAGTTAGAAATACTAACCTTTCCGGCGACTCTGAAGCAAGCAAATTTTTATTTATTTTTAACAAAGCAATATGTCATAAACAAGCAAGCTTCTTCTTGTTGTGCAAATCTTCTTTTGTTCATGCAATATCCTTGCAAAAGAAAATTTGAAATTAAATCTTATGGATGAAAAGAAAAATAATAAAAAGAATTTTGAATTTTTTTTAGATTTAACTTTCTGAATTTTTTTAATTTTTGATAATTTTTTTAATTTTTTTAATATTAAACTAGAAAAAGATTAGATGTTGATTTTTTAAAACCAAAAATTTTCACGAGTCCCCGGCAACGGCGCCAAAAACTGTTCGCGCTTCGAAGTTCATGAAAAACTCCATCGTTGTTGAATCACGTACAAGTTATAAAACCTAAACTTGCTAGAATCTTTTTAACAAAGTGTGTAGTGGCAAGTATAGGATCGAATCCACAGAAACTTATTCTTGAAACTTTAGTTATTAAAAATCTCATTTTATCTTATTCTAGTTGAGAAATCCCTTAGATGAATGTTGAAATTTTGATTTTTAAAAATAAATAAATAAATAAAGATCTTGTAGGAGAAAGCAAAAATACGAATAAAGTAAAAGAAAAATAAAAATATGAAGAAAGCAAAAGAAGAAAGAAATACTAAGCTTTTTGCGAAGATTTGAATAACCAAAATTAAAAAAAAGAAATTAAGAGATAGGTACGAGGGGAAGAGGAAGAAGAACCGGTGAACTTGTTTCTTGTCGTGGCCTTATTATCTCCCTCCTCCAAGCGATGCTGAAAAAAAAAGAAGCTAATAAAAGAAAAGAGATGACTTCATGGAATCAAATATGAAAGAAAAGAATAGCATAAAAAATAAATAAAGAGAAATTAAAGAAAAACTTAGACTGAACGCCAAAAAAATCGTGAAGAATTCTGAATTTTATTCAATAAGCATCAAATACAAAGCCCTTGACCTCTCTAATCTCGCATTACAACGCTCAAAACTCTCTTTTTCTGGCTCTTCAGCCCTCTGGTGTCCTCTCTCTCTCAATGAATAAAGGTATTTATAGGAAAATAGTGATAAGGGAGAGTGTAGGGAGATAGGAAGAATTGGCTATTTTTGAATTTCAATCTTCCCCTTATCTCCAAATTTGATTATCTAGAATTCTGATCTGCAGCTTGATGACGTGTTGATTGCTGAATATTGCTTAATAGATGATAGAATTTGAAACAGTGATCAATATAAGAGTTGTAACCCTTTAAATCTTCTTTCTGTATCATCTTGAATCATCAAATTGAGATTCGGTAGCGAAAATTATGATTAAAATGCTAAACTGTATCCAGTCTGAATCTAAATCTAAATTGCTTCATCTCATCCGTTGATCTTCTCTCTATCCATTATCCTCAGCAAACCCAATAGGGTCTTCAAAAAATTCATTTTTCTTTTGAATTTTTATAGTATTATCTTATCTGGTAAATCCAATCCTCAGATAAGATAGACCAAAAATTCTCTGAATTTGAATCGATCTCTGTTTGATTTGAACTTTTGGGTTTGTTTGGATAGGATTCATGTTTATCTTCTCTTTATCATCCTGCAAGGATTAGGACATTAAGACAAGTGAGTTTGTAATGATTTATTATAGAATATATGTAGGAATATAATAATATTTATGCAATATATGTGTACAAACACCATGTTTTTGACATTTGATCCAAAACTAAGTTTGTTAAAAATAAAACTAGAAACCATGAACTAGAATCATCAAAATAAGTTTTTTGACAATATGAACTAAACAATGTATATGGATGAAATACAATATACATTAAACCATGTAAAACTTATTTTGATCAATCTATTCATGAAAACTAAAGAAATATTCTTGAAAATCTGAAACCGATTAAACCGAACCAAAACTATTTTAACTTTTTATATGTGTGTGTGTGAACTTGAGCATATCAAGACTAATCAATTTTACACAAGATCTAAATTAAAACAAATTAAACAAATTGAGGTCCTTTTGTCGATTTTCATCTTCAAGACAACTCGATCCAAATGAGTTAGACTCCAATTTGAGTGCGAGATGCGATCTTGACGCGCGAACTCTTGAATCATTATGTGTTAGCTCCAAAACTTACTTTAAATCTTTTGTTAAAGTTAATCACTTACTAAGATCTTGATCAATATCTAAAACTCATTAAACGCAAGATCATTAGCAAACTAACCTTCATAAGTTAGTCATCATTAAAACTAAGGTGAAAGGCCTCTGGGCCAACACTAGTGACATTATGTTGCATGGGCAAATCTTATAATTTGATCTCAATATAAATAAATATATTAATCTTAGTCATGTGCAGGGTGATCAATAGCCATGTGCGGCTTTGCCCCCATCCAATGCTAATTAGGATCTATTAAAGATATATTACCCTTTAACTTATAGTTATCAAGTTTTGAATTTGGTCCTATGAATATTTTAGAAACCAGACTTCAATTTTGACTTTACAAATTATAATTTCCTCCTAACTAAGTTTAGAGATAAAGTAAATATCTATTTTGATATTTTCAAAGTTTATTTTAATTTTCGAGAATTTGACTAAGATACTTAGTTAGAAATTTTAATTTAGTTTCATCTTACATGAAAAGTTATCTATTTTAATATCTCGTGCAATAAATAAATTTTATTGAAATTATCTTATTACTGAAAAATTATTTAATTTTCTTATTTCATTGCTAACTTTTATTCAATAAGATATTTATTATTATTATGTAGTGATGTAATATATTATTTATTAAATGTATATTTATAATTGAAAATTTATACACCTATTATTTAAGTGTTTTCATGATTTTAATAATAATAAAATTATGAGGATATTCTTATCTAAGTTGTAAAAAAATATTAAACTTCAAATTTTACTATTCATTAAAGTGTACATATATATACATTATAATTCCAAAATTTGAAATTATAAGTGCATCATTCTATAGTAAAATATTTTGAAATGATTGCTCTGTTTTACATAGTCATGCACACAACTCTTTCTTTAAAAGGGTTTGTGTCTTTAGAAAGGATATTATAACTTTCAATATTAATTAAATTATAAATATTTTTCAAAATCATTTAAACTTTCTTTTAAGATTTTAATTATGACATTTTTCAAAATTAAAAGACATATAATGCATACATGATATGCATGGATTATTTGTGAAAACATGAACAAGTTAGATGCATAAAAAAGAGATTAAATTATATATCCAAATTACTAAATTAAGACAATGGTGATTTATCCAACACGAAAACACAGATACTACTAAGAATATAAATGGTAAGGAAAATTAGCATGTCTTACTATCTTGCAAGAAACTAATTTGCAGCCATACTAAAATTCAATATGGGACGTCATCAATGTCTTAATAAGGTGAGTCAAATGAATAATAAATATTTTTCTCTATTACATATACAGTTTATAAAGTTTTGATAAATGTATGCTTAAATTATATCTTCATATATATATATATATATATATATATATATATATATATATATATATATATATATATATATATATATAATATATATATATATATATATATCAATTACTTGTTAAATACTTCAATTTTGACACTAAGTTTGCATTATATCATTTGACAAGCATAAAATTCTTAATTATTCTCCAACATATTAATAGATGTTAAATATTTCTCTATTACATATACAGTTCTTAAAGTTTTGATAAGTATATGCTTAAATTATATCTTCATACTCACACACACACACACACACACACATATCAATTACTTGTTAAATACTTAAATTTTGACACTAAGCATGCATTCTATCATTGACAAGCATAAAGTTTCTTAATTATTCTCCAACATATTAATAGATGTATATGTATTATGTCGTCATAAATCATTATGAGATAATTTACTCGTGTTGAAACTAAGGTAATATGAAAAATTTATATTTACTTTATGATCCCAATGGAGGGGAGATTCTGACAATTACCCAAAGGCTTTATAGGTTGATAAAGGTTGCCAAGAGTCATAATAATGTGCTTATGAAGAGCTAAACCTCTGACTATTACCATTTGAAAAATAAAACATTGTTAAGCCATTTTCTGACCGTGAAAACATAAAGTCATCTGGCTAAGAGTCTTTCTAGGAGTTTTGGTCATAAAATCATCGAGGGAGATGGGGTTAAGCCCATAGTAGAGTTCACTGACAGCGAAAACTTAATCTACTTGATTGGGAGCTGGTTTTATAAAAGAGATTCAATATAGTAGAAACAAACTGGACTGGTGATACTCATATGGAGTGACGACTCGACTATATTTGTATTCTATATGTAGCATTGTAGCTAACCCCTTTCTCTATGGTAATGATGTTCTTATGATACAATTAGGTAAGGATAAGTTTAACTCTTAATAAGTCCAGCACATGTAGTGTGGAGGGTATATCATTCAGCTGTAGTATCCTTGGAGGACTTACCTACGTGAGAGGAACTGTGATAGCCGCGGTTGAAGGGCAGGGTTGACCATAGAAACTCTCATGAGTCAATTAGTGTGAGCATGGCCATTAACACTCAACTCACTCACTCAATAGATGAGGGCTTACTCTATGTGTCTTCTATCAATATTTAGTAAAAGAGGCTAGTTTCACGCATAGTCCTGTTTTCTATTGAAAATTCAAAGGGCAAAACTTACAAAGAGTCGTAAAAAATTACAAGTAATTAAAAAGAAAAATTACAATAATTTTCTACTGAGATTTTGCAAAAGTGTGCCGGTGGAAGTCTGGTCAGCGCACGAGCACCTGGTTCCGGTGACGACGATCGAGTCTCAAACTCTGCTGCTTTGGAATTTCTTTCTCGTCTGGTTCTGAAAATTCTTTAAGAATGGAAGATCTAGGGTGTTAGCATACTAAAGTTGATCCTTGAAGAATGAGAGAAATGAATTTCTAAAAAAACTTGGAAGCTGAGTAAGATATCTGGTAATTCTTTTCAATCAATCCAATATGTAGCCCCTCAAATATGCAACCATCAAATATACAGCCTTAGACTTGAATCTCTTCAAGTCTCTGAGCTTAGCCTGCTAGTGGGCTATTTATAGACTCAACGAGGGTAATGGACCCTTAAAAATTAGCTCACAATCGTTGTGCCTGTAACGCCCTGATCCGGCGGGCACGAAGACGTTACTGCGACGTATATACGCAGGTCAGAAATACCCTCACGTTTATACGCTAAACATCAGTACAAGTAAGAATCAGAGTACGGAAGCACGTGGTACATTATACATTCCAACATATGAGTACAATTACAAAGTTATCACCAGATGTGACACAATATTATAATAATATTACATCACTAATATGACGCAAATGCGAGAATACAAGGAGATGTACAAGTATGAACAGTATAAAAATAGGCTCAGAGTCATAACAGAAAAACTCTAGAGCCGAGCAGGGGGGCCAGGAAGGATGAGGCTCTGGACGGTCTGCTGGAGATCCACGCTATCGCTGCGCCACTCTAATCAGCAACTGGGAGGATTGATCGAGACGGAACTAGCACTCTTAAAATGTGTTGTTTATGAATTCAATGAATATGTATATGTGCTAATGTTCCCTCGATACTTCCGTTATAGCATTGGCTCAACGGGTCGAATCCATAGGGACGGGAGGCGATAGAAGCATTAACAATTCTTATTCATGTTGTATGTTAACAGTTCTTCTTTGTAAAAAGAATGAAAAAGAAAATAAAAGAAAAGAAATCAAGCATATGGTAGGTGGAGAAGGCGATGAAAGCGGCGATGTGAAAATAAAATAAGAAGTGGTTTGGAAAACAAAATAGAAAAGAAGATGAAACAAAGATGAACTAAGAGGATGGTAAAAACATCGATGAAAAGATAAAAGAATTGATTTTTAAAACAAGATAAAATAAAACTTATGGCTACTAACTACTAATTGCTCCACTAATTATGCTAACCTCTTAGTGATAGTTGCCTCGCATGGATCCTTGGCCATCACTAATCCTTGGCTTCAAGAGACGATACAAAGCATGCTCATAAGATTGTTCTTCTACATTCAAACAACACATCAATACCACATAACAAGTTGCAAGCTACTGTTAAATCATCAAAACCGGTTAGAGGTGAGCATGAAATAAAGAAGACATTGGAAGTTAGCAAGTTAGTGAGCATGAAATAAAGAAGACATTGCAAGTTAGCAAGGCCTTGTAGAGGCTATTAGATTCATGTGGATTATTAAGTAAGTGGTTAGATGGTTAGTGGTTAGTAGTTAGATTGCCATGAGAAGAAATGAGCCAAGCATCATATAGAAGATGGAGAAGATTACATTGGAGAAGAAAGGAGGAATCTTTACATAGATTGTCACCATCTATTATATCAATCTCTCTCTATCTCTCTCTGAATCTCTCAGCCCTACTACAAGATCTAAAAATGAAATATAAATACAAAATACAAGAAATGAAGAACACCTACCTACACTGCACTAAAACAAAGAAATCCTAACCTAAAATCAAAAACTGCTTCGTTGTGGACCTCTACAAGGGCATTTATAGGCAAATACAGCTTCTAGAAGACGAGACGGGGCCACGCGTTGAAAATCGACATGTGGCCCCACCACATTGCCGCGGATTCACGATAATACCAGGGACAAAAGTCCCTGGTTTTGGTGCGGGGATGCGTGACGCTTCTAGGAGCTTCCTAGTATATCCTAATTCTGGTAATTTTGTCCGAATATTCGTCTGACGTGAGCAAAGGTCTAGGTTCGACGTATCTTCTAGAAGATCCCTTGCTTGGCCTCCAAGTAATGTGGATTTAATTACCAAAATGGGTTTAATTAAGCTCTTATTACTCTTTTGCCCTTAAACTCTTGATTTACCTACAAGAGAGACCAAAACACGGTTTAGACCGATACTTTATTCATAAATCGGTAGGGAAATGCGATATAATAAGGCAGACTTGTAGACTAATTACACCCCCACACTTATCTTTTACTCGTCCCGAGCAAAATAAGAAAAGAAAAACTATACTACAAAAGTTATTACACCACTTTCGCAGATAACGCGATTGTACTGAGTGTGTGCAACAAGCCGTTAAACCTCTAGGTTACCCTAGAGGAGGAGTGTTGTCTTCTGAGGATTTTCAGCGGATTACACCCACAAAATCCATAAAGAAAGAAGACAAATGTTAGTATTTTGAAAATACATTTTGAAAGAGAGACAAGTTTTCAAAATATTTTTGCATAAATATAAGCGATCTAAGATCATAAGTCCATCAAAAATTAATCTTCCTTAAACTTAGTCTCTATGCAAGATCTTGTTTTCAATTAAGGTAAGAATTCAAAATTGGATTGAATATTTTATCTTTCATAAAACCTAGATAATATGCACTTTGTGATAGTGAAGATTTCTGGGATTTTAACTCTAACCATTAAACCATTTATTTTTATATATATATTTTCCTTTTTTTCTTTTTTTCCCTTAATTTTCTTAGGTTTTCTAGTTTACCCGGGTAATAAGCCTTTAACCGATGACTCCCAGACTAGATGGTTTTAGGGCACCAGATGAGAAAACATCCCTCAGGTTTAAGGACTCGAGTAAACAAGGCCACAAAACTAAGGGGGATTTATTTGTTTATTTTGACCACCGTTAGGCGTGAATAATCATATTTCTTGAGGCATAATTATCCAGCTTAATAAGTGATGTTTATTTATACCATATTTATTTTTTTCTTTTTAGTTATTTTTGCTTTATGGCATTTTAGGTCTTTGTTTTCATCCTAAAAATTGTTTAAGTGTGAAGTGCATACTATCTAAGGCAAAAATTCAAGATAAAATTATCTCCCCAATTTATCTTACTTAGCTTATAATTTTAAAAAAGATCCATTATTTCGACTGGGTTTAAGATGTCATAATTAAGGCTTTCTTAATTTCTATGATCATCTTAATTTTCTTAAAATAGATCAAAACTTTGTCTCTTATTTAAAAAAGTTTTTAAAGAAAGAGAAAATTCCTATACAAAAGGAAAGATTTCTAAAAGTATCCTAAAAGAAGTGTAAAAGAAAGAAAATCTAAAAATTCTATGTTAGTAAATCCTCCTCCACACTTATCTCATGCATTGTCCTCAATGCATCGTGATGTATGTATGCATGAAACAAATAGAGAGGGAAGAAAAATCACCTCAAGGTGGTGGTTCCGGTGGTGGTCTGATTAGTCCACGAAATGCGGCCCAATCCAATGTACGTGGAATCCAGAGGAACCCACCAGAGACCTCCAAAATACAACCCACTAAAATGATATGTATATTTATGATTTTTATTAAGAATTTAACCCTATCTAATTTTCAAAATTTCAAAATAATTTCATAGTCAAATTTATAAAGCCCCTTGTCCCAGAATGGAATGATTGATTTGAACTCAGGAAATACAGGAACTAATACCGACTCAGGAAAAAGAATTAAGTAAAGTAAAGGTTCGGGAGTCGAGATTGGTTCAGGAAGTGGATCCAAATCAAGAAGATGAAGCTCAAGTCCACACATTTTCCCACGATGGAATGTGACTTTCTAAGATTGCTGATTCAAGTTCAAGAATGACAGGTACGTGAATCAAACTGACTTTAAAATGTTGCTCAAATTGGGTAACATAGCAGGAGTCAATATTGATTTAGGAATTTGAACTGGATCACAAATTTGAGGATCAAAGTCACATTCCTCATTGAGTTCAATTCTATAAAAATGAGAACTTACCAATTTATCAATGGAGCTTTCAAAAGTATGAAATGGTCAAGTTCAATATGATGATCATAAAAAATTGATGATTCAATTTCACAATGAACTGGCATTGGATCCAATATGGACTCGAGAAAAGGCCTGAATTCAAGTAAAAACACCTCAGTCAATATTGAATCAGGAAGTGAAATTGAATTACCAAGTGGAAGTTCAGGATCATATTCATGCTCAAGTTCAATTTTAGGAAAAGGATAACTTGCCAAAATGTCAATGGGATTTGAAGTTTGGACAAGTTAAGATGGATGTGCTGAAATTAAAACTTGATTTTCAAAATGACAAGAGTCCTGGGTCAGATCAATAGAGTTTGGGATAACTGAATTGGTTAAAGGTGTTGGCCCAAGGTTACAATCACCCGTGTTTAGTGTGTTTGATGATTACAAAACATATTAGTTATTTGTACTAATAGAGTTTGTTGTTTAAGTGTGTTTCAGGGATCTAACTTATCTAGAAGGTTTATTCCCTATAAGAAAATATTTTGGATTCAAGTCAACTCAAATTGGGCTCAAGAATCAAGTTTTGAAGATCATGTGGTGAAGCTCTCTTGAAGAACTTGAAGTCTTTAGTATCATTGTAAGAATAGAATGTTAAAGTTTGAGTGTTGGATATTGGCTCTAGTATACACATACACAATTTGGTTTTGTTAAAATGTGAGTCTTGTATTTAAGTTTTCATGTTTTAAATTTGGTTCATGTCTTAGTAGATATTTACATGACCCTAAGTTTTACAAAATAAATATCATGTTTAGATCATGTTTATATACTCCTACTAGCATGTTACTTAAGTTTGTTCAAACCCAAAACTATTTTATAAAGTTTTCTAATTCAAAAAAAATACTGATTTTCCTGTTTCAGGCAGACCGGCCGACCGGCCCGGTCGACGGCGCCAGTGCCAGGACGTGCACATTTGTGCACGTCTGTCGGTCGACTGCCCCGGTCGACCGACTGTAAGCAGTTGCTCTCGGGTTTTCTGGGTCGACCGCCCCGGTCGGCCGCCAGAAGACCCGAGCCAATGGCTCTTTGCCAGCTGAGCTGGCGGTCGACCGGCCCGGTCGACCGCCAAGCCTGCAACAGCCCAACGGCTCTTTCCTCTTTTGTGCAATTCTGAAATCTGTTTTTGGACTGCTTTTGGCAGACTTTTTCAGGGTTTTCCAGAACTTTTTCAGAGCAAATAAGGTCAAAATAAATTGTTTTTAACTTATTTCTCTCCCTATAAATAGTGGAGAAGAGTTACTTGCAAAACACTAAGAAAAATCCTCAAGTTTTCAATGTTTTCAAAGAGAAAAGAAAAGTGTTAAGCTCTCCATTTCCAACTCTTTCTTGAGCTAGTTTTCAGTTGTGTTCCCTAGCAAAAATCATCTCTACAACTGAGTTTTTCTCACTACACTTCTTAGAGCCAAGAATTTCCTTACTCATTCTATAAGGAAGTTGTAAAAGAGTGAGAGTTTGTAAAAGAGTTTAGTGATCTTGTTGTGATCACTTTTGTTACTTGTTCCTCTTCTTGTTCTTGTGGAGACACCTCTTCTGTAGAGGTTATTGTACTTGGTGGAGCTCGGTGCTCGGGTCTTCGGTAGACCGTTGTAATCGTCCTCGGTAGATAGTGGAAACCCTTCACGGAGGTGAAGGCGGGGAGTAGAGCGGTGGCTCGAACCTCGAAACAAATACTTGTGTTTGCGATTGTCTTTTGCTCTCACTCTCTATTTGCTTTTAATTTCTATTGCACTCTAAGATGACCGTTTTCTTGCAATCTCTAGGTAGTCGAGTTGCAAAGGCCGTGACCAAACCCTTTAGTGCACCCCCGGTGATGAATCCACTTGGTCCGAAATAGAGACCAAAGAATTTGATGCAAATGCTAGGGCTCATTATGCACTCCTTCAAGCCCTTAATGATGATGATATAGCTAGAGTTATTCATTGCAAGTCCGCATATGAAATTTGGACACATTTGCTAGTTACACATGAAGGGACCTTACAAGTGAAGAGGGCTAAAATAGACCTTCTTCGGTCCCAATATGAGAACTTTTGCATGCAAGAAAATGAAACCATAGATGATATGGTTACAAGATTTACAAAGATCACTAATGGACTTTCTTCTCTAGGTGATGCTATCTTCAACGATCAAAGAGTAAGAAAGATCATCCGGGCTCTTCCTCCTTCATGGAAGTAAAAGCAACCACCTTGAAGGAACTCAATGACAAGGAGGAGATGGAGCTAATTGGTCTCATTGGGAACCTCAAAACCCATGAGATGGAGAGGAAAGTGAGGGAGGACATGGCTCCTTCCAAGAAGAAGACAATAGCCTTCAAAAGTCAATCCACACACTCCGACGAAGACGATGAAGAAGAAGAAGATGACGAAGAGCTCTCACTTCTTGTGAAGAACGTCCGGAGGATGTACAACAAGGCTAAATTTCAAGGAAGAAGGAGATGGCAAGGAGGTAAAGAAGAAAGGAAGATTATTTGCTTCAATTATCAAAGGCCGGGACACATAGTGGCGGAGTGTCCGGATAAAGTAAAGCCTTCCACCTCCAAGAAGCCCTACAAGAAGAAGGCAATGAAAGCTACATGGGATTCCGAGAGCGAATCCGAGGAGGAAATCGACACCGCTAACATGTGCTTCATGGCAAATGAAAGCACAAGCAAGGTAACCCCTTCCACTTCTCCAAATGATGAACTTTCCATGGATGAGTTAGGAGAAGCTTTTGTAGAATTATCACATAACTATGATTTTCTTAAGAAAAAGTATTTAAAAATGAAAAGGAAAATGAATCTCTTAATCATCAAGTTTTTACTCTTTCTAAAGAAAAAGATGAATTACTTTCCACTCTTGTTTCCACCCAAAAAGATTTTGACAAGTATAAGATTTCTTGTAAAGGCAAGTCCCCACTAGTTGATTCTAATGAGATTACCATGCTTAAATAAAGAATTGACTCATTAGGATTGGTTTTAAAAAATTGTGAGTTTAATAAGAAGAAGATTGAGGCTATGTTTCCTAAGAAACAAGCCCCTAAGAAAAATTACCATGCTCATGCTCATGTTCATACCACACAACCTTTACATCGTGGCAAACCCCCAAAACATGCTCACACTTCACGCTCACATCATGCATTCATGTATGGTAAAGTGTATTCATGTTCTTATTGTGGCCGTAAAGGGCACTTAGCTAATTTTTGTTATGATAGACTAAGTGCATCTCATCATAATGTTTGGGTTCGAAACACTAACTTTCAAGGACCCAAGAAAATTTGGGTACCAAAGTCAACAACTTTGTTAAATGATGTAGGTACCTTCCAAGGCCCAACGACGTAGAGGATTGTGGTATCTTGATAGTGTTTGCTCAAGGCACATGACTTGGGACATCAACAACTTTGCAACCCTATCAAGATACCATGAAGGTGGCACCGTCACCTTCGGAGATGATGCCAAGGGTAAAATCATCGGTATTAGTAATGTAAAACTCGGCACATCCCGTTTAATTGAGAATGTTGTTTTAGTTGATGGCCTCAAGCATAACCTCTTGAGTGTTAGTCAACTTTGTGATAAAGGTTTTGATGTAGTTTTTGATAATGTAGCTTGTAAAGTAATTGATAGAATTTCTAATACTTGTGTGTTTTCCGGTTTTCGAGAAAGTAATGTTTATATAATAGATATGTCTAATATGTCTTGTAATATTACTTGTTTAAAAGCCCTCGATGATGACTCTTGGTTGTGGCATAGAAGATTAGGGCATATTTCTTTTAACCATATTTCTAGGTTAAACACAAAGGAAATGGTGAAAGGTATTCCTTGTTTGAGTTTTGAAAAGGACCGAATTTGTGACGCATGTCATTTGGGAAACAAACTAAGTCTTCTTTCAAGTCAATTAATGATATCATGACATCACGTCCTTTGGAGCTAATTCATATGGATCTTTTTGGCCCTACACAAACCAAAAGTCTAAGTGGGAATAGATTTGCATTTGTTTTAGTTGATGACTTTTCACGATTTACTTGGGTTTTCTTTCTTGAACACAAAAATCAAGCACTTTCATATTTCCAAACTTTTAAGAAAAGAGTTGAAAAAGAAAAAGATGTTTCAATTTTAAGAATAAGAAGTGATAGAGGTGGTGAATTCATTAACCTACCCTTTACCACTTTTTGTGAAGAACATGGAATTAAGCATGAACTTTCTTGTCCTAGAACTCCACAACAAAATGGAGTAGTTGAATGGAAAAATCGAACTTTACAAGAGATGGCTAGGATAATGCTAAGTGAATATGGTCTACCACATTATTTGTGGGCCGAGGCCGTAAATACATCATGCTATATATCAAATCGTGTTTTCTTGTGTAAAAATACTTCAAAGACTTCTTTTGAAATGTACTTTTCTAGAAAACCAAATGTTTCATATTTTAAAGTTTTTGGATGCAAATGTTTTGTTTTAAATACAAAAGATAATTTAGGAAAATTTGATGCTAAAGCTTATGAGTCAATTTTTGTGGGTTATTCTAATACTAGTAAAGCTTATAGAATCTTCAATAAATCATCTTTGACTATTGAGGAATCTATACATGTTAAGTTTGAAGAATCTAACTTGTTTGTTAAGAATGTTGTAGAAATAGATGCTTTGGATGAAGGCTTGGAGAAAGTGACCTTGGAGGATACACCTACTATGGGAGATAAGCCAAAGGATGATGAAGGAAGTGAAGCTAAAGTAGAAGAGGCTCAAGGACATGAAATTCAATCAATTGAAGTGGAGCCTACTCAACAACTTCCAAAAGATTAGAGATACAATCCTCATCATCCCAAGGACCTCGTCATAGGTGAAGTATCAAAAGGGGTAACCACTCGCTCTAAACTTCATGATTTTTGTGGACATTTTACTTTTATTTCTCATGTTGAACCCAAGAACGTCCTCGAAGCCGAGGCCGATTCATATTGGTTGCTAGCCATGCAAGAGGAACTCAATCAATTGGAGCGCAACCAAGTTTGGCACCTTGTTTCTAGGCCCCACGATAGACCAACAATTGATACTAAGTGGATCTTTAAGAACAAGTTGGATGAATCGGGTAACGTTGTTAGGAATAAAGCTAGGTTAGTTGCCCAAGGTTACACTCAAATCGAAGGAATCGATTTTGAAGAAACCTTTGCACCCGTAGCACGGCTTGAAGCCATACGGATGACACTAGCATTTGCCTCATATAAAGATTTTAAATTGTTTCAAATGGATGTTAAAAGTGCTTTTCTAAATGGTTTTATTGAAGAGGAGGTGTATGTTGAACAACCCCCCGGGTTTGTTGATCCTACACATCCGGATTTTGTGTTTAAATTAGATAAAGCTCTTTATGGTTTAAAACAAGCCCCTAGGGCTTGGTATGAAAGACTTTCTTCATTTTTGATTTCAAATGGTTTAAGAAAGGTAAAATTGACACCACTTTGTTTACAAAACATGTAGAAAATGACATTCTTATTGTGCAAATTTATATAGATGATATTATTTTTGGTTCTACTAATGAATCTCTTTGCCAAGCTTTGAATCATGCATGAAGGATGAATTTGAAATGTCTATGATGGGGGAGCTCAACTATTTCCTTGGACTCCAAATCAAGCAAAGGAAGGATGGGATCTTCATCAATCAAGCCAAGTACACAAAGGAACTCATCAAGAGATTCGGACTTGAAGGCGCTAAAGTGAGCAAAACTCCCATGGCAACAACTACCAAGCTTGATAAGGATGAACAAGGTAAAAGTGTAGACATTAAAGTTTATCGTAGCATGATAGGTAGTTTATTGTATTTGACGGCTAGTAGGCCGGATATCATGTTTTCCGTTTGTCTTTGTGCTCGTTTTCAATCATATCCTAAGGAGTCTCATTTAGTAGTGGTAAAACGCATTATTAAATACCTTAAGGGCACTATTGAAATGGGTTTGTGGTATCCGAAAATCGGACTATTTGATATGAAGAGTTTTTCGGATGCCGACTATGCGGGTTGTAGGGTAGATAGGAAGAGCACAAGTGGAACATGTCAATTCTTAGGTAATTGTCTTGTATCTTGGTCTTCCAAAAAGCAAAATTCGGTAGCCCTTTCAACCGCCGAGGCGGAGTATGTTGCGGCCGGAGCTTGTTGTGCACAAGTTCTTGGATGAAACATACTCTCCTCGACTATGATTTACACTTTGATCATGTTAAAATATTTTGTGATAACACTAGTACAATTCACATGACAAAGAATGCAAATCAACATAGTAAAACCAAACACATTGACATTAGGTATCACTTTCTTAGAGATTATTATGAGAAAGGTGATATTGATATTGATTATGTTTCCACCGATTTCAACTTGCCGATATTTTTACTAAACCATTGGATTATGCTAGATTTTCCTTTATTTGTGGTGAGTTGAATGTTTGCATTATGGATTCTTAAAGAAAAATCTCTTTTGTTTTGTTTGTTTAACCCTTTTTGATATATGACAAAAAGGGGAGAAAAAGTATGAGTTTGTTTGTTGTTTGTTTATTTATGGTGTATTACTTTGATGTATTTGAGAAGTTTTTGACAAAACTATGTGTTTCTAATGATTATGTGTTCTCAATGCCTTTTGTATTTAGCTCTTCATTGACATTATTGATACATAACATTATTTGAGGGGGAGCTTTTCAAGCTCTTCTTCCATTTTTGTTTAAATAACCTATATGTTTTGTCATCATCAAAAAGGGGGAGATTGTTGGCCCAAGGTTACAATCACCCGTGTTTAGTGTGTTTTGATGATTACAAAACATATTAGTTATTTGTACTAATAGAATTTGTTGTTTAAGTGTGTTTCAGGGATCTAACTCATCTAGAAGGTTTATTCCCTATAAGCAAATGTTTTTGGACTCAAGTCAACTCAAATTGGGCTCAAGAATCAAGTTTTGAAGATCATGTGGTGAAAGCTCTCTTGAAGAACTTGAAGTCTTTAGAATCATTGTAAGAATAGAATGTTAAAGTTTGAGTGTTGGATATTGGCTCTAGGATACACATACACAATTTGGTTTTGTTAAAATGTGAGTCTTGTATTTAAGTTTTCATGTTTTAAATTTGGTTTCATGTCTTAGTAGATATTTACATGACCCTAAGTTTTACAAAATAAATATCATGTTTAGATCATGTTTATATACTCCTACTAGCATGTTACTTAAGTTTGTTCAAACCCAAAACTATTTTACAAAGTTTTCTAATTCAAAAAAAAAATACTGATTTTCCTGTTTCAGGCAGACCGGCCGACCGGCCCGGTCGACCGGCGCCAGTGCAAGGACGTGCACATTTGTGCACGTCTGTCGGTCGACCGCCCCGGTCGACCGACTGTAAACAGTTGCTCTCGGGTTTTCGCCAGAAGACCCGAGCCAACGGCTCTTTGCCAGCTGAGCTGGCGGTCGACCGGCCCGGTCGACCGCCAAGCCTGTAACAGCCCAACGGCTCTTTCCTCTTTTGTGCAATTCTGAAATCTATTTTTTGGACTGCTTTTTGGCAGACTTTTTCAGGGTTTTCCAGAACTTTTTCAGAGCAAATAAGGTCAAAATAAATTGTTTTTAACTTATTTCTCTCCCTATAAATAGTGGAGAAGAGTTACTTGCAAAACACTAAGAAAAATCCTCAAGTTTTCAAAGTTTTCAAAGAGAAAAGAAAAGTGTTTAAGCTCTCCATTTTCAACTCTTTCTTGAGCTAGTTTTCAGTTGTGTTCCCTAGCAAAAATCATCTCTACAACTGAGTTTTTCTCACTACACTTCTTAGAGCCAAGAATTCTCTTACTCATTCTATAAGGAAGTTATAAAAGAGTGAGAGTTTGTAAAAGAGTTTAGTGATCTTGTTGTGATCACTTTTGTTACTTGTCCTCTTCTTGTTCTTGTGGAGATACCTCTTCGGTAGAGGTTATTGTACTTGGTGGAGCTCGGTGCTCGGGTCTTCAGTAGACCGTTGTAATCGTCCTCGGTGGATAGTGGAAACCCTTCACGGAGGTGAAGGCGGGGAGTAGAGCGGTGGCTCGAACCTCGAAACAAATACTTGTGTTTGTGATTGTCTTTTGCTCTTACTCTCTATTTTGCTTTTAATTTCTATTGCACTCTATGCTTTTAATTACTTGCTTGTGATCTTGTTTCTTTCCTTGTGCTATTACTTCAAGTTTGTAATACTTGTGATATCTTGTGTGCATCTCATCATTGCATATTATTCATCCTTTGTTCGATCAATTCTCATACAACAAGGTTGCATTGCGCACCTCTAACCCATTCAAGGGGAATTGGGAGGAAGGAGTTCAGAACCTCTCACGGGGTATTCGGCTCTTAGTCTTGTTTTGAGAGATCGTTGCATCATTCATCCATCTTAGTTTTAAAAAGATTGTTAGATTAGCAATAACACCTATTCACCCCCCTCTAGGTGTTTTTCAAAAGGTTGATAAGATAGAGCTTCCCCATTCCTATAAATGCTAACTAATTGACTTAATTGTGTTTCCAACCTATTGATAGACTCGGCAGAAGATTTTTGAAATTATAGTGCAGACTCTTGCAAGACTTCTATACTATTTTCTAGATGTGATGTATCTTCAAGTGGTTGTTCTAGAAAAGGAGTGCAGGAATCTTGGTTTCCAAAACAACAAGAGTCATGGGTCAAGTTGATGGAGTTAGAGATATTTGAATTCGTCAAAAGTGGAGAAGAGAGAGGTTCTTCATTCTTATAAATATTGACCAATTACTTAATTATGTTTCCAACCTATCAATAGACTGAGAAGAAATTTTTGAAATTATAACACAGAGTCCTGCAAGATTTCTATACTCTTTTCTAGATGTGATGTATCTTCAAGTGGTTGCTCTAGAATGGGAGTATAAGAATCTTGATTTTGAAAATTTTGTGAAGAATGTGAGTCCAAATATTTTGAGATTGAAGCTTGGAGTCACACAAGAGTTCCTTACTCGTTTCCAGGGCAGATGGTTGGTCATTATGAGGAGGTGGAACTGAGTAAGACTCTTGAAAATATTGTGGAATTGGAGAGGCTAACATTTTCTGAAGTTGTTGCTCGGCCTCTTATAGATTGGCTTCAATACTCTTTTCTAACTCATATTTTTCTTCAATTGGTGGTTCTAGAAAAAGAGTATAGGAAGGAAAATCGGGAATGAGATTTGTAGACAAGGTGGATATAGTGGACAAGGAGGTTGAAAATTTAACTCGGGGGAGGTGAATCCCATTAACTCTGTGAAAAGTTGAAATTATTTCGAAAATTATAGTTATAAGAATGAGGGTATGGGTTGTATTGATTCGGATAAGGCCAACTTGGTGTATTTGGTTGGTTCATATTGTGAAAAGCCGGCTTGAAATTATCCGAATCGAATGGGGTTGGTGTGAAATATAGATTCATATTCGAATTGAAAGAATTGTTATTGTTGAATTCCATTTCACAAACAATCACAAAAAGAAAAATCAAACAATAAACAAAAAGAAAGAAAATCAAAACCAAGCCTACACTAATGTTAACCTAGACATAGATAACTCCTAACTGGTCGATTACCCGGGGGAGGTTGTTGCTTGAATCCGACCACAAGCTAATCCGCCAGGTAGGGGTAAAATACGGTGGGAGGTATGCGTGCGTAAGCACGGGCCTTAATTACGCCAAACCACGGTATCTTCAAGGCGTAACCTCTTAATCCCCAACCTTAGACACCGATTTCACAAGAGTAAGATTCAAAACAAGTTTCACCTCAGTCAATCTCTTAATGAGTCTCAGATGTTCGTAGGGGCCAATGTCTATCAATTTTTATTAGGCTTGGGTTGTGTAAGTGGGGAGGTGTTTTTGGGCTAAAGAAGGGTAATGAAATCCCTACCTTATCTTGTATAGGTTTTGCCCTTAATTTCAATTCGTGAAGTGTGCAATATATACAAGAGTATAACACAAAGCGATAAATCACCCACGTGTTTGTCCTATGCTATATGCAATGCCATATGTACACCTCAATTCAAATCACAACAACAGAACAAAATACAGTATATTAGAATTGAAGTGACACGTGCCTAAATGCAAATATCTAAACCATTTTAAAAGCATCCAAATACCGTATTTTAGTTCCTTAGTTTATTGCGGTGTGTAGGCAATCAAAACAGGAAAGTAATAGTACAGATTCACTAGCTATTACAATGAACACATCCCAGCACAACAAGATATACAATTATCACAACATGGCCGCGTTTTCGCGGCAAAAGTCGTGTTTGCACGGCTTTCCTTTAGAAGCTGGGTCCCTGCTTTCTAGAGCAGGGAGATGCAAAGCTAATGTTTGTTCTGCAATGTTAAACTCCTGTAAAGATTATCCTGCACACCAAAATAGAGAAGAAAATATTAACAAAAACGTGAAATCAAAAACATTCCCGTTCCCTGGCAACAGCGCTAAAAATTTGATCGAGACGGAACTAGCACTCTTAAAACGTGTTGTTTATGAAATCAATGAAGGTGTATATGTGCTAATGTTCCCTCGATACTTCCGTTATAGCATTGGCTCAACGGGTCGAATCCACAGGGACGGGAGGCGATAGAAGCATTAACAGTTCTTATTCACGTTGTATGTTAACAATCTTCTTTGTAAAAAGAATGAAAAAGAAAATAAAAGAAAAGAAATCAAGCATGTGGTAGGTGGAGAAGGCGATGAAAGCGGCAATGTGAAAACAAAAGAGAAGTGGTTTGAAAAATAAAAACAAAAGGAAGATGAAATAAAGATGAACTAAGAGGATGGTAAAAAAATCGATGAAAAGATAAAAGAATTGGTTTGTAAAATAAGATAAAATATAACTCATGGCTACTAACTACTAATTGCTCCACTAACCATGCTAACCTCTTAGTGATAGTTGCGTCACATAGATCCTTGGCCATCACTAATCCTTGACTTCAAGAGACGATACAAAGTATGGCTCATAAGATTGTTTTTCTACATTCAAACAACACATCAATACCACATAACAAGTTGCAAGCTACTATTAAATCATCAAAACCGGTTAGAGGTAAGCATGAAATAAAGAAGACATTGCAAGTTAGTAAGTTAGTGGGTTAGATGTTAGAAATGTTAGAATGTTAGAATCCATCATTATGAGCCATCAATGGCTCTTGCAAGAGCAAAGCCTTGTAGAGACTATTAGATTCATGTGGATTATCAAGTAAGTGGTTAGATGGTTAGTGGTTAATAGTTAGATTGCCATGAGAAGAAATGAGCCAAGCATCATATAGAAGATGGAGAAGATTACATTGGAGAAGAAAGGAGGCACCTTTATATAGATTGTCACCATCTATTATATCAATCCCTCTCTATCTCTCTCTGAATCTCTCAGCCCTACTACAAGATCTAAAAATGAAATACAAATATAAAATATAAGAAATGAAGAACATCTACCTACACTACACTAAAGCATAGACACCCTAACCTAAAATCTAAAACTGTTTCGTTCTGGACCTCTACAGGGGTATTTATAGGCAAATACAGCTTCTAGAAGACGAGACGGGGCCACGCGTCGAAAATTGACATGTGGCCCCAACACATTGCCGCGGATTCGTGATAATACCAGGGACAAAAGTCCCTGGTTTTGGTGCGGGGATGCGTGACGCTTCTAGAAGCTTCCTAGTATATCCCAATTCTAGTAATTTTGTCCGAATATTCGTCTGACGTGAGCAAAGGTCTAGGTTCGACGTATCTTCTAGAAGATCCCTTTCATGACCTCCAAGTAATGTGGATTTAATTACCCAAAAATAGGTTAATTAAGCTCTTATTACTCCTTTGCCCTTAAACTCTTGAGTTACCTGTAAGAGAGACCAAAACACAGTTTAGACCGACATTTTATTTATAAATCAGTAGGAAATACGATATAATAATGTAGAATTGTAGCTAATCAAGGATCCACCAGCTCCAAGCTCCGAAACCTGGACATGAGGATCCAGAGGAGTCAGAACTCCCCTGCGAATGGTAATGCGAAAACCAGATGGCATGCTGAGATAAGCACATGTGTATCGATAAATTCAAGTCATAAATATGCATTGAAAATTGTGTCATGAGCACCAGCATGCAGGAACAAGTAGAGAGACAGTAATGGATATCAAGCTGGGAACATGTATGATATAAGATGATAAGAGCAGGTAACGAGGCGATGAATAAAGTAGATAAGGCAACACCAAATATCTCCTAAACTAACATAAAATCGATAAAACCAATAAAACTGAATAAAACCATTTACCAGCAAAACTGATCGCACAAGCTTAGGTCACGGCTCCATGAGACTAGTACATCGAAGGAATAAGGAAACCCTTATCTATATACCTTTATCTCATGTCACCGTAATCCAAGCGCATACAACCCGAGTTACAAAACAACCTAACAAATTGTATATTAGCATCTTATTTTAATTAGGGCTATCTAAGTTGTAGGCTTCAATATGCGTCCCATTCCATATACTTTCACTTACAACTTATAGAGCAAGTTATTTGAAAACTGATGAAATTCGACGTATCATGTTTCGGATGGGCCCGTACATGCCCGAGACAATGGTCCAGGAGTATCCAGTACTGAGCCAGAACATACCGCTAGGTACCGGGACTTATTTACGCCCGAACAGGAATAGAGTATCGCAGATCCCATAGAAATAGGCCTAGGGCGTGTGTATACCCAACAAGAATAAACAGGAGTAGGGGTGTCAGTACACCCCACGGAATCCCTAGTGGCAGCCAGGGGATCCCTCAAGTATGTGGCCACGCGTGACTCGATAAGACCACCATAAATATGATTATTCAGGACCCATCAGTTTCCCCCAAACTGGGTACAAGTTGTCTTATAATAATTTAGTAGGTAATTATAAATTTACGGGAATAGCAGGAGTAGGACATGATCAGGGAGTCAAAAGTACATAAGTACTATAGATTCAAGTCACGTATATATAATACAGGACAACAAGTACAAGATTCCCGTAAATGTGATAATCACTGGTCAAGTATTAATATGACGGGAGGCAGGTGATAGGTCATGTCAAAATAAGGAGCAAGTATTAATTAGTAGCAAGTCAGGTGTCAAGTGATGACACATCAGTTGTCAAATGATACAGACAGGTGTTAGGTATTAGCATGTAGATGATAAGTATCAAGTAATAGCATGTCAAGTGTTAATATATCAAGTATGTACTGGCAAGTGATAGAGTAATAGTTGAGCACAATCAAGCAGAGCTGAGCAAGTTAGGGCGAAGTTAATGTACAACACTAAATGCTATCACGCTCGGCGTGCTTACCGCTCACAACGTAGCTAGACACACATGTCGCAGCAAGCGTATGGACGCTATACTACCACTCACGGGGAAGCTATGCTCATGGGGTAACTACACTCGAACGGAGTAATCAGTAAAGTGTTGATGCTAGGTCCGCCTACCAGGTGTAGCATAGAAAAAGTCCAGAGAACTTTAAACCTCAAAATTTATACCCAGAGGTTAGGCCCGAGGCAAGGATACCTGCAGAAAGTGTTAGTTCCAAACAGCACAAATCGTGAATAATACAAGTCAACCCGATAAAAGGGGAAGTCTAAAGGAAAGCGAGAACACTCGCCTAAATACGGAAAATACTATGAAATCTCCGATCTCCAGAATCTAAGAACCAACGTGTAAACGCATTCAAATAAAAAGGAGAAGAGAGAATGAAGACGCGGGAGTCACAAACGCAGGAGTCGCATTGCGTAAATTTTCACAAACGCGGGGTTCGAGACCCGCGTTCAAGCAAGGAACGAGAAGAACGCAGATGCGAACATGAGCCCCGATTCACGTTAACACAAGAACGCGAGGATCGTGTTATACAAATATCAAGAACGCGAAGATCGCGTTAAGGATTTGCTTAAACGCGAGGTAAACTCCGCGTCTAGCAATTGACAAGAGAAAGAGAGTGACAGAGAGATGAGAAGTGAGAGACGCATGGATGGGGGAAAGTGAGATGCAGGGAAGGAGGGGAAAAGAGGGATGCAGGTTGGGAGAAAAACAGAGAAGAAAAGGAAAGGAAAAGGAAAAGGAAGGAAAGGAAAGAAAGAAAGAAGGAAAAGAAAGAAAGAAGGAAAGGAAAGAAAAGAAGGGAAGGGGGTTGGCCGGCTGGACCTCGCCGGCGGCGCCGGCGGCCGGAGGTTGCCAGCGGTCAAAGGCCGGCTGCCATGGGGCAGCCCAAACCCAAGGCAAAAAATGAGGTGCAAGTCTAGTTAAAAAGGGGAAAATTGGTGTTTTGCAAAAGGGGTTTCGGAGAGCGATGGTATAGCTCGTTAGAAAGAGCTTTCCGAGGGGAGGAAGATAGCGTAGTTGGTGGTGGCCAAGGCGGTGGGGGATATGGTGGTGAAGCTTTAGAGATTAATGGGTTTCTTCGTGGAAAAGAGGAAGAAGAAGATGGTGGAGATGGTGTTGTTGTTGTTGGAATGGTGGAGGAGATATAGGAGAGAAAGGTGGAGGAGTTGGTGGTGAAGGTGGTGGAGATGGACGGGAGAGTGGCCGGCCAAAGAGGGAGGCACGGTGGCTTTGGGCTGCTAGTTCACTTGTTGGAAATGGAGAAGGAAAGAAAAAAAATGAAAGAGAGAGAAGAAGGGGATGTGTATATACAAAGGGAGATGGGATATTTACAAGTTTGCCATCCCATAAAATGAGTTGTGTCTCTTTTAAAGAAAAAGAGAGCCGTGTCCTCATTCAACAAAGATTCGCGTCTGGTAATTGCCCAGAAGCGAGGATGAAACTCATGTCCAGGGAAAAACGCGAATGTTGCACTTAATAGAAAGGATAAAAGTCATAAGACTTGATCAGAATTGATCAGAAGTGCATTAAATGCAGAATGAATACGAATCTTCGCATTGAAGACCAGATCAGAGTCTGGTGAGACTCGCGTCTAAGGAGGAGAGAGAAAAAATGGAAAAAGAAAAAAGTAAAATATCTGGATAAAATTCCAGTATCTGGGGAAAACACCGAGAACTCTAGAAAAACCCGAAAAATGAAGTAACTCAGAAAGCTTTTCAAAAATTTTTAGAAATAATAAATATAGTTTAATAAGTTTGGCGAAATCGATTTTCAAAAATTCAATTCTGTTTTCAAAATAAAAATCCTGAAGTCCACCGTCAATTCTGGTCTACACTGAGTCGGCGGGATTTTGATAAATTCAGAAAAATCTCAAAAAGGTATTTATATAGAAAATATAATTTTAAGAAGTTATGAGAAGCCGTTTCTAGAATTTCAACTCTGCTTGTAAATTAGAAATCTGAGAATCGGTCAACGGCACTGGTCAACACCTATTTTGAAGATTTCCAATTTAATTCAAAAATTTCAGAAAATCATAAAAATCTAAAATATCAGAAAATGATGTTTGAAACTGATGTCGGTCAAATCTAAGTACCAGAAAGACCAAGACGAGTCATACTCTTGGATCGGGTCCTCGGTTCAGATTAGGGCTGAACTCCGAGTCTACGAATCCAGATCTACGGCAAAACGATCACATAAATAATTCATAATATAAAATAAATACAGGAAGTAAATCAAAAAATATAATTAAAATATATGAATACGTAACTAAGTACGTATTCCGGGAGCGGGGTGTTATATTCCATCCACCTTACAAAAATTGCGTCCTCGCAATTTCGATAAGGGGTAAAATGAACACAAAGAGGACATGCACAGGAATTATACCAATCAAGATATGAATAACTAAGAGTAACGTTTCCATATTGACTGAATAATGATCGGAATATAAATATCTTCTGCACTTTCTGCCGTATAAATCTTTAAAACGATGCCAAATAATACTGATCTGATGTTGTTGCTTTGCAATAGAACTCCAGCTGCGCTGCATACTTGATAGCTCTCCGAGAATAGGCCAAAATACTGAAGATAAAGAAACCCTTATAATACTGAGTATAATAAAGAAGACCGATAATTAAGAATTTTGAAGACCAGGCATCAATCACTTTGAAGGATATAGCCAAGAATAGAGAATAACCGTAGAAAATTCGGATTCCGCCTTCTGAAAGATAACTCGATCGCTGATCAATTCTGAGAATGCCCGAGCACCATAGAGTTGACCGAAGAGATCATATAATAGCTTCATTTAGAACCAGCCGCTACCTCTCTAGTTTATCCATTTCTTAAGTTGGTACAAAGGCTACGAAAAATCAAAACAGTAGAAAGATGGAAAGGATTAGGAATCAAAGGAAGGATGATCAAGAAAGAATAGATAACTTTGTATTTGTAGTTGGATTGTAAAACCAGGACTCATGCATTCCAGTTGCAAATTTCTTTAGCATTAATTTGCCGTCTGAACTTACTGAGGATGTGAGAGCCTAAGCTCTGATACCACCCTGTAACGCCCCGATCCGGCGGGCAAGGAGACATTACTGCGATGTATATACGCAGTTCAGAAATACCCTCACGTACATACGCTAAGCATCAGTACAGGCAAGAATCAGAGTACGGAAGCACGTGGTGCATTATACATTCCAACATATGAGTACAATTACAAAGTTATCAATAGATGTGACACAATATTATAATAATATTCATCACCAATATGGCACAAATGCGAGAATATAAGGAGATGTACAAGTATGAACAGTACAAAAAGAGGCTCAGAGTCATAATAGGAAAACTCTAGAGCCGAGCAGGGGGCCTGGAAGGATGGGGCTCTAGACGGTTTGCTGGAGATCCACGCTACTGCCGCGCCACTCTGATCAGCAACTGGGAGGATCCACCAGCTTCAAGCTTCGAAACCTGAACATGAGGATCTAGAGGAGTCAGACTCCCCAGCGAATGGTGATATGAAAGCCAGATGGCGTGCTGAGATAAGCACATGTGTATCGATAAATCCAAGTCATAAATAAATATTGAAAATCGTGTCATGAGTACCAGCATGCAGGAGCAAGTAGAGAGACAGTAATCGATATCAAGCTGGGAGCATGTTTGATATAAGACGATAAGAGCAGGTAACAAGGCGATGAATAAGGTAGACAAGGCAACACCAGATATCTCCTAAACAAACATAAAATTGATAAAATCAATAAAACTGAATAAAACGACTTACGAGCAAAACTGATCGCACAAGCTTAGGTCACAACTCCATGAGACTAGTACATCGAAGGAATAATCCAAACAAGGAAACCCTCATCTATATACCTTTACTCATATCACCGTAATCCAAGCACATACAACCCGAGTTACAAAATAACGCAGCAAATTGTATATTAGCATCTTATTTTAATTAGGGCCATCTAAGTTGTAGGCTTCAGTATACGTCCCATTCTACATACTTTTACTTACAACTTATAGAGCAAGTTATTTGAAAACTGATAAAAATTCAACAAATCATGTTTCAGTTGGGCCCCGTACATGCCTGGGACAACGGTCCAGGAGTATCCGGTGCTGAGCCAGAACGTAACGCTAGGTACCGGGACTTATTTACGCCTGAACAGGAATAGAGTATCGCATATCCCATAGAAATAGGCCTAGGGCGTGTGCATACCTGGCAGGAATAAACAGGAATAGGGGTGCCAGCACACCCTATGGAATCCGTGGTGGCCACCAGGGGATTCCTCAAGTATGAGGCCACGCGTGACTCGATAAGACCACCATAAACATGATTATTCAGGATCCATCAGTTTTTCTCAAACCGGGTACAAGTCGTCTTATAATAATTTAGTAGGTAATTATCAATTTACAGAAATAACAGGAGTAGGATATGATCAGGGAGTCAAGAGTACATAAGTATTATAGATTCAGGTCACTGTATATATAATATAGGATAACAAGTACAAGATTCCCGTAAATGTGATAATCACAGGTCAAGTATTAATATGACGGGAGGCAGGTGGTAAGTCATGTCATAACAAGGAGCAAGTGTTAATTAGTAGCAAGTCAGGTGTCAGGTGATGACACATCAGTTGTCAAGTGATACAGACAGGTGTCAGGTATTAGCATGTAGATGATAAATATTAAGTAATAGCATGTCAAGTGTTAACATATCAAGCATGTACTTGGCAAGTGATAGAGTAATAGCTGAGCACAATCAAGCAGAGCTGAGCAAGCTGGGGCAAAGTTAATGTATAATACTAAATGCTATCACGCTCGGCGTTGTTACCACTCGCAACGTAGCTAGACACACGTGTCGCAGCAAGCGTATGGACGCTACACTACCACCCACGGGGAAGCTATGCTCAAGCCATAACTACACTCGAACAGAGTAATTAGTAAAGTATTGACGCTAGGTCCGCCTACCAGGCGTAGCATAGACAAAGTCCAGAGGATTTTAAACCTCAAAGTTTATACCCAGAGGTTAGGCCCGAAGGTAAGGGTACCTGCAGAAAGTATTAGTTCCAAACAGCACAAATCGTGAATAATACAAGTCAACCCGATGAAAGGGGAAGTCAAAAGGAAAGCGAGAATACTCGCCTAAATACGGAAAATACTGTGAAATCCCTGATCTCCAGAATCCAGGAACCAACGCGTAAACGCGTTCAAATAAAAAGAAAAGAGAGAATGAAGACGTGGGAGTCGCAGATGTGGGATTCGCGTTTCTTAGATTTTCACAAACGCGGGGTTCGAGGCCCGCGTTCAAGCAAGGACACGAGAAGAACGCAGACATGCGCATGAACCCCGCGTCACATTAACACAAGAACACGAGGATCGTGTTATACAAATATCAAGAACGCGAAGATCGCGTTAAGGAATTGCTTGGACGCGGGGTGAACTCCGCATCTAACAATTGACAAGAGAAAGAGAGTGACAGAGAGATGAGAGAGTGAGAGACGCATGGAAGGGGGAAAGTGAGACGCAGGGAAGGAGGGAAAAAGGGAGACGCAGGTTGGGAGAAAAACAGAGAAGAAAAGGAAAAGGAAAAGGAAAAGGAAGGAAAGGAAAAAGAAAGGAAAGAAAGAAGGAAGGAAAAGAAAGAAAGAAGGAAAGGAATGGAAAGAAGGGAAGGGGATTGCCCGGCTGGACCTCACCGGCGGTGCCGCGGGCCGGAGGTGGCCGGCGGTCAAGGGCCGGCTGCCATGGGGCAGCCCAAACCCAAGGCAAAAAATGGGGTGCAAGTCTAGTTAAAAAAAAGGGAAAATTGGTGTTTTGCAAAAGGGGTTTCGGAGAACGAAGCTATAGCTCGTTAGAAAGAGCTCTCCGAGTGGAGGAAGATGGCGTCGTTGGTGGTGGCTAAGGTGGTGCAGGCGGTGGTGGATATGGTGGTGAAGCTTTGGAGGTTAATGCGTTTCTTGGTGGAAAAAAGGAAGAAGAAGATGGTGGAGATGGTGTTGTTGTTGTTGGAATTGTGGAGGAGATGGAGAGAAAGGTGGAGGAGTTGGTGGTGAAGGTGGTGGAGATGGAGAGGAGAGTGGTCGGCCAAGGAGGAGGCACGGTGGCTTTGGGCTACTGGTTTGCTTGCTGGAAATGGAGACGGAAAGAAAAAATGAAAGAGAGAAGAAGGGGATGTGTATATATAAAGGGAGATGGGATATTTACAAGTTTGCCATCCCATAAAATGAGTTGCGTCGCTTTTAAAAAAAAAGAGAGCTGCGTCCTTATTCAACAAAGACTCGTGTCTGGTAATTGCCCAGACGCGAGGATGAAACTCAGGTCCAGGGAAAAACGCGAATGCTGCATTTAACAGAAGGACAAAAGTCATAATGACTTGATCAGAATTGATCAGAAGTGCATTAAATGCAGAATGAATGCGAATCTTCGCATTGAAGACCAAATCTGAGTCTGGTGAGACTCGCGTCTAAGGAGGAGAGAGAAAAATAGAAAAAAGAGAAAAGTAAAATATTTGGATAAAATTCAGGTATCTGAGGAAAACACCGAAACTCCGGAAAAGCCCAAAAATGAAGTAACTGGAAAGCTTTTCAAAAATTTTCAAAAATAATAATATTAGTTTAAGATGTTTGGTGGAATTGGTTTTCTGAATTCAATCCCGTTTTCAAAATAAAAATCCTGAAGTCTACACCGGATCGGCCGGATTTTGATAAATTCAGAAAATATCAGAAAAATTATTTAGATAGAAAATGTAATTTTAAGAAGTTATGAGAAAGTCATTTCTAGAATTTTAACTCTGTTTGTAAATTAAAAATCTGAGAATCGGCCAGCGGCACTGGTTGACACCGGTTTTGAAGATTTCCAATTTAATTCAGAAAAATTTCAGAAAATCATAAAAATCTAAAATATTAAAGAACGATATTTGAAACTGAAATCGATTAATTTTGAATACTATAAAGACCAAAACGAGTCATACTCTTGGATCAGGTCCTCAGTTCAGATTAGGCCTGACTCCAAGTCCACGAATCCAGATCCACGGCAAAACGATCACATAAATAATTCATAATATAAAATAAATATAGGAAGTAAATCAAAAAATACAATCAAAAAATATAAATATGCAACTAAGTACGTATTCCAGGAGCGGGGTGTTACAGTGCCCGTTAGGCAAGGTTATATAGCCTTTGACGAGGCTAACTTGCCAATTGGTGAGGATAAAATAGCCTTTGTCGTGGCTAGCTCGACCACGCTGTGAATAGCTGCCGGCTTAGGGAGTTAATATCCCTTAATTTCTCCCTTTAATTGGGAGATAATAGGGTGTAACCACCCATTTATAGTAAACATTAACTCCATTAAGGTATTTGATGGTTATTTCATTAATCTCGTTTAGGGATTTGAAATGGTCAATATGACCAAAATCACCATGTTGAGCTAGCCCAGTGCAAGGATAAAGCTTCATGTGGGGCCAGCTAGTGCAGGGCTAAAGCTTTATGCGGAGCTAGCCCAATGTAGGGTTAAAGCTTCAGGCGAAATTAGAAGTTAGCTCTCGACAGAGCTATGAAAAGCTTTTCATGTGAAGCTAGAAGTTAGCTCTCAGCGGAGCTATAAAAAGCTTCAAGGGAAGCTATAGCCTATTGGGCTCATGCGAGGCTTCAAGCGAAATTAGGAGTTAGCTCTCGTCGGAGCTATGAAAAGCTTTTCATGTGAAGCTAGAAGTTAGCTCTCAGCGGAGCTATAAAAAGCTTCAAGGGAAGCTATAGCCTATTGGGCTCATGCGAGGCTAAGTATTGAACAAACTTAGCCTCATAGGCTTGGCTAGACCTTTTCAAAGGCCACACTTGGCCTACTGTCTTCTTCAACTTCATGCGGAGCTAGCCCAGTTCAGGACTAAAGCTTCATGCGGAGCTAGCCCAGTGCAAGGCTAAAGCTTCTGGCGAAGCTAGAAGTTAGCTCTCAACGGAGCTATAAAAGCTTCAGGGAAGATATAACCTATTGGCTCATGTGAGGCTATGTGTTGAACAAATTTAGCCTTATAGGCTTGCCTAGACCTTTTCAAAGGCCACATTTGGCCTACTATCTGCTTCACTAAATCAGTAGAGTCCAAGCCACTGCTTTGTCCCTCAGGGATGGGCCAAAACTGATCGTCAGCTTGTCTGTGACTTGTCTTTTGGAAGAATTGACAAGTTGGACATCGTTCAGACTGGTTGAAGAGTAATTTGGGAGTTTGTCTTTTCGGAATGTCAACAAAACTCCCTTCAAAGTTTTTGTAAATTCATAATGGAGTGGTACGAATTTCAAAATACTTTAAACTTGCAACTTAAATTTTAACATTACTTAGGTTAAAAAAGTCAATTAGACTTAGCTGAAGTTCCATGTGGAGCAAGCCTCATGCGAGGCTAAAATAGCTTGCCTATATAAGGCTAAGCTTAACATGCAAGTTCTTAAAAAGAACTGAGAAGGTGAAAATTCATCAAGTAAAATTCCTGAAGGAATTAGGGGTGTGACTGAAATTATTCAGAGGCAGAAAAACCTAATAAAATCAGTCCAAAGTGAAAGAATCTAGTAGGGATAAAAGAGGGTAAATCTAGGGATCCGCTTGTTCAGAGCTGATGGACTGAACATGACAGGTTAGGAATTGGTAGGAAGAGGGTTCACTGTTCAGAGGTGATAAACTGGACATAACACTAAAGATAGTCCCTACTGGACTGAAAGTGAAATCTAGATATCCGTCAGTTCAGAGGTGACGAACTTGACATAACTGATTAAGAATTACCAAATTTGAAACTTTGTTGTTCAGAGATAACAAACTGGACATAATGACAAGAGGAAGGATGAGGCCTGGGTATTCATCGGTTCAGAGGTGACGAACTGGAAATAACTGATTTGAAATTACCAAAATCAAAACTGTTTGTTGTTCAAAGGTGAACGACTGGACATAACAGCAAACAATAGGCGAACCCATCCTTAGAGACCTGTCTATTCAGAGGCGTAGCAATGTGATAGACTAAGGCACGCTAAATTCAGAATTCACTGTCAGAGGTAGTCGTATTAACTTGACAGCTAGCCTACTGGGGACTGCAAAGGTGAATTGAATCTAAGCACCCAACAATTTAGAGATAATATTGACATGATCAAGTAAGAGACACTAAGCTAGCAATTTGCTGTTTAGAGGTAGTCGTATTACCTTGACAGCAAGAAATCCCGGCCCTGATGGGGGAAGGAGAATAAGGCTATGGACTCGTTTGTTTAGAGGTGGCGAACTGGACATGCCAGTTTGAGTACCAAAAAAGGTTTTTGTTGGTCGTGCGGGCATAACAACTTGACTCGTCTGTTTAGAGGTAATATGCATATGAGTTTGAGTCATAAAAAAGAATATGTTGTTCAGAGGCCATGCAGGCATAACAGGGACTGAAAAGAGGAAGAGATCTAGGCACCCATCGGTTCAGAAGTGATAGACTGGACATAACCAACTAGGAGTCACCAGACTCAGAGCCCTGTCGTTTAGAGGTGATGAACTGGACGTGACAGTAAGACGAGAGTTATTTCATTAAGGAATGTGATTTGATCATAAACTCCATGGGGAAATTAGTGCTTCCTCAGAGAAGTTTTTTTTGAAGGAATTGTCAGAGGTAATATGTTAACATGACAACCCAAGAGTCCACTAGGGGCTAAAAAAAGTTATAGACTCCGAGGGGAATCTATGAGAATTATCAGAGAAAATCGTTAACGTGATTTGATCTGCCTTTACAACTACCATTTGAGTTGGGCTAGCCATATTATTCCCTATAGCATGATGAGTTGTCGAGGAATTTTTGTTGGGCTTAAAAGCCAACTTTTTCCTCTATTTTTAGCCGTCGAAGGCACTGGATTGTTCAGTTACTGTAAGTAACATGGTGTACTCTCTGGCTTTTTGCTCTGCAAATGACTTCTAAAATCTCACAGGGGATTAAAGAAATGAGTACAAACACCGCAGTGAATTTTATCGGGAGTGAGAATGAACTATCAGAGGTAATCATTTACGTGATAGTTGAATATCATTTTCTCCCCTTGAGATTGTGGAATTTCACCCAGAATCATTTAGGAAGAGAGAGATTCTATAAAGAATGAAGTAGTCAAAGAATTTAACTTGATGATCAGAGGTATATAGTGTTAACTTGATCATGGATAAATGCCCTTTGATTAGCATCATGACTGTACCTCTATTTTAATCAGTGAGGCGGCACGATTCATTTGAGTTGACTGTCTCTACTACAAATAGTTCTTCTCATTTGATTGGTGGATGACATACTCCAACCTCCTAAATCTTCCTGATGTTGCTGGCTGTTGTGTCTCATCGGGTGTCTGGTTATACTATCTTAAGTACTGTCTTCCAGACTGAGTATCTACAGGCTGTAAAATAGCGGTTGACATGATTATCTCCTCTTCAGAGCTGTTGATAGGAGTTGCTGGTGCAGTGTAATCTGCTGCGAGAGACATTGCAAGATTTTTCTTTAGCTTTTGACTGGCTTAAGTCCTGTTGCTTTGGAAGCAAAATGGTTTGCTTCCATTTTCCCTTCCAGGATAGGAGTTAGGCATTGGCCCTCTTTTATTCCGACTTCAGAGTCAAAACACCCACCTCAATTAGCTCTTGGATTTTATTCTTAAGGACATTGAACCTGCTGGTAGGATGATGACTCATCATATGAAAGAGACAATAGTTGGGATAGTTTGTTCATCCAACTTCGTCTGGGCTCTAGCTTCTAGCAACTTCAGCTTGCTGCCTTTTTGAGCAAGTGGAAGATTGTCAACACATTCTTATCTCCAAAGGAGTATTGTCTCTAATACTCCGGAGTTCTGTTGGAGCTATCCTTCTTTAATCGAGTTTTTCTATATACTTCCAATGCTAATGTATCAGAAGATTCAGTCGTATCATGACTTTTGCTGTTGATTCCCCACCTGCTTTTGGGAGTGGGGGACTCAAACTTTTTGCCGATTTCTTCGCTATCTCAGCGTACATGACAAGTCCTTCTGTATATGGGCCTTTACGACCCCCATTCAAACTTACAACTTGTCGAGAAAGTTATGCCTGCATGTTTGAAGCAACATGGGCAAAAACATGCTTGCAGGGCACATGAAAGAAAGGTTGTGAAACCTCTCTATATAATCCCTGACAGATCCTCTTCCTCTCTGGACTGTCGAGAGGAGCTTGTTTGTGGTAACCTAGGTGTCATCCTCGTAGAATCAAGAGAGAAACTGAGTTTTCAAGTTAACCAAGAATTGATGGAGCCACTTGGAAGGCTTCTGAACTAGTCAAATCTACCCCCTTGAGGGTGCCGATGAATAATCTGACCATAATTGCATCATTATCTATTACATTGTCAGTTTGCAACTAGAAGTAATAAATTTGCTGGTTCGACAAGCTTTTATCATCATACGTATGCAATGTAGGTGACTTGAACTTTGATAAGTATGGCACCGAGTCCCACTCCAGTGGGTAGGGACGAGTCATCTCTATTTTCTTTAGTTCATCCCTCTGAGTTAGGTATGTAATCTGAGCTTGGATGACTTTGATGATTTCAGCATCAATAGAAGAGCCTTCCTTAGACTATTCAATCTTAGGAGGTTCATTGTTGTTGTGATTTTCCTCTTCATTATGATGACTACCAGTTTCATCATTGTTCTGGTTTTTCAGGAAATGAGCCAACATGTTTTGGATGTTGTTCAAGCCCTCTTACTGAGCCCTAGAAGTTTGCTCCTGGGCCTCCATGCAACGACGGACGGAGATCATCATCATTATTGTTGTCGGCTATGTTGGATGATATGAGCCTTCTCTGGTCCTAGCAGAGGATGCGTAACCATATGCTTCTCCTTCATCATCAGACCATTGGAAGAGGCTTCCCAACGCTTCTTGTGACATCATCCCTATTGAAGGAAGGCTGTCTATAGTTATAGGGTATTGCTATCCTAGATCGGGTGCCTTGAAGATCACCCTTTTGTTCAACCAAGACCTGACTTAAGCTGGGGCTATAGTCAGAATCTGGAAAATTGAATGAGGGAGTATGAACCCCATGTCTCCTTCTTTGAGACCGTATCAAATCTCTTTCTCTGCCTATCATGTTGACAGATGCAGATGTAAGCTGAAGCACCTTTGTAGTCTTCTTCTTTCGAGACTTGGGTTTCTCTGAAGCTTGGACTGATGACCAATTTAATAGCAATTGCTGAATTGAAAGAGTTGGGAGTGACCCCAAACTGTAGATCACCAGAGGGGGGTAAATAGGTAATATGCTAATCTAATGCCAAATAATGAGGAATTAAAATTTATTAAGCAAACTAAAACTATAATGCTAACACACAACGTACAATCAAAGAGTGAAGCTGAATTCCTAGTGAAGGGCTTTAGACTTCTCCTCAAGATTCCTCTAGATTTAAGTGTCGAGATGCTACTAGAGCTCTCTTGGTTTAATATTAGTGTGAGCATAAATACAATATCAAGCAAGTAAGGAATAGGTAAGGGATACAAGCATGTAAGATATATATAAACAAACTTAAGAAAGTATATCTATGAAGCACAAGCAATATCAAGCATGTAATAGATGAGCACAATTATAATGAGCATGCAAGATGTAAACATACAAATAAGTTGAGAGAGAGATGAGCAGTCGTGAACATGGGAGATTTGTTTCGAGTTTTGAGCCACTTGCTCTACGTCCCCACCTTCACCACTATGAAGGATTTCCACAATAAATAATCCTGCAAGATTACTCGGTACCGCAACACCTACAACGAGCTCCCTCAGGAACTCTTAGACCCGCAAATCCCTCACTTGTTCCCGAAAGAACAATACACAACACGAACCCATAAGTTTGTCGGGGCCGCAACCTCCAACTCCTCCTCAATATAAAGATGAAAACTTTGTAATCACTTCTTGATCACAAACAAACACTCTTACATACAAGGATCCCTATAGGATGATATAGCAATGGATAGCTCAAGCTTGTGTGAGAAACAAGATAGATTTGAAAGTGAAAAACCTCTAGAAAAAGCTTTTGAAAAACTCAAAAGAATCACTCTTGATGAATTCTCTTTTGATATTGAAGTTAAGCTTAAAAAATTATTGAGAAAACTCTATTGAAGATGGGAAAAACTAGCTTTAAAAACTTGTGAAAATCTTCACAATAACTGGCCAAAAGACCCAAATATATAGGCTGCAGAAAACTAGCAGTTATAGACTCAGAATGACCTGTCGTTCGACTGACCGGTCGAGTGGCCAACAGTCAATTTTCAGACCATTGGTGTTGGCGGTCGACTGCACCCAAGCCAGGCTCTGTCGGTCGACCAGTCGGTCAATCGCGACCCAACAGAGACTACCTGTCTCTCAGTCGGTCGACCGACCCGGTCGACCGCTATGGGCTCGTGCACGTTGTGCACGTTGGTCGACCGCTCGGTCGGTCGAGCCCGCCTTTGGTCGGCCGGTTGGTCGACCGCAAGCAGCCTTAAAACCCAATTTTGAACATCTTATAAATACATTTTAAATCCTATAAAATCTCCATAAAATTCAAAAAAATAAGTTTATTGAAACACTTTAAAGTCCAAATATGTGTCATCAAAAGCAACATATATTATGAACAAGTGAACTATTTTTGAGTTAAAGACATTAAGACATAAACCAAAATCGGTATTTTTCAAAACCAACTTCTACATGAAAAACTAATTTTTCCAAAACTTATTCAAATATAAAAACAAGATATTGAAATATATTTGAAGCATAGTATGTGAAAATGATCCAATACACATAGTAGGTGAAATATGCTTGTTTTTCACAATAAGCTCTAAAATAAATTTTGATATATACATGAATTAAACTCATCAAAATAAGTTATCTAAACAATATGAAGCAACAATGTATATGGATAGAATCTAATACACATGCAAACTATGTAAAGATGTTTTGATAAAATCTGTTCATGAAATCGAAAGATGTATTCTTAATAAATCGAAACTTAAAAATCTATACATGATAAACCAAAAACATAATACTCAAAAAAATAAGTTTCTAAACAATTTAAGCTCTAATGTGTGTCTATAGAATCCAACACATATTGCAAACTATAAAAATTTATTCTATTTAAACATAAGCTGTATAATCATGAACATATAAATCCAAAATAGTTAAACCAAAACCAACACTATTTTAATCATGAAAGACATTCATAAATATTTTTTGTATGCGTGTAGAGCTTGAGCAATCCATAACTAATCTATCATTTACATTTTATCTAAAACAAAAATCTTAAACTTAAAAAGTAGGACTTAAGTCTTCTCTTGAAAATCTTCATCTCCATCTTGACTTGATCCAAACTTGGTCCATAAGCTAGACTCCTCTTTGAGTGCCTAATGCGATCTTGAAACGCGAGCTCTTAAATCAACATGTGCTATCTTCAAGACTTGACTTCAAATCTTTTGTTGAAGCTAAATATTGGCAAAGATCTTGATTAAAAATCTAAAACTTAATAAACACAAGATCATTAGTACAATAAATACATGAGTTAATCATCATCAAAACTAGAGTAATGGGCCTTTGGGTCAACAATCTCCCCTTTTTTGATGATAACAAAACTCATAGAGTTATATATGCATGGATTAAAGATAAGCCTCATAGAAGCTCCCTCTTAACTCATGCATAGCATAAAAATATAGATATTCAATGAAAACACATAGATTAAATATTAAACAAACATAAATGTATATGCATAGATAATCAATGAAAGCACATAAACGAAATTTTATAACAAATATAAACATATATGCATAAACAAATATTAACCATGCATATAAAAACTCTACTAAATTTCTCTCTCCTTTTTGTCAATTCATCAATAAAGGGGTAAATAAAATATGGTAAATGTATATGCGACTTAAATCCATGAAGAGAAGAGATGCAAAGTTAACTCTCCCTACATACATGCCTTACATGGAGAAGGGATGACCAAACTCTAACCCATATAAGCATAATATATAATGTATAGATGGAGATGTTAAGCTCCCCCTACACACGTGTACCATATAAAGAAAAGAGGTCAAGCTCTTCTTTATATACTACACTCATTAAGGAGATATTAAGCTCCCCTTGCGTATAAGCAATACATGTCAAAATAAATTTTGAAAACCGATTAAAATAAAATTTAATAACACTTGTAATCAATCAAAATAAATTTTGATATAACATGAAATCAATTAAACAAATTTTGATACCACTTGTAAATCACTTAAACAAATTTTGATACTTCTTAAAAAAAAATTAGATACGACTTGTGGATGCCACTTGTGGATAAACATAAATATTGTTTTATAGATAAACATAAATATGAAATTATTTTAAGTTAAAGAATTTTTCTCTTTTTTGAAATAATTACAAAACTAATGCATAAGCTTGTTCGAAACAAAAGCAAATGTCTTGAAGTAAAACCAAGCTTAGCATGAAATCAATTTATGGTATAAAATATATATGGTCAATATAAAATAAGCGCAATCAATCATATATATGTATATATGTTAATGAAAATTTCACTTGAAATTTAGCGTATACGTATATAGAAAAACTTGAATGAGTATATAAAAATAAAATAATATGGGAATATGTATAACTCATATCATCCACCATATCATACACATATTAAAAAGATATTCAATAAGGCACACAAGGCATAGTCGCCCAACCAACCGCCCATGTAGGATAGAAGTTTTTAAAAATAATGTTTAAAGATAATTTTAGCATAGGTTGAAAACTCTATCAATTGAAGAATAAAGAACTAGTTTAAAAAAATTGAAAACTAGTTAAAGATCCTGCAAACATGAAACCGATCATATATTTCATGAAACATGTATATTACACAAAAATTGACACTCAACATCTATAAAGCACATAAATGAGCTCTTGAAAATAAAACATGAGTAAACATAAAGATGAGTGCTCAATGTTCATATGAATAATATATTCATGAAGATAAAACAATAAAGCTCAAAAATTAAAATTATAATGAAATTCTTTTTCTAAAAAAATATGATATATCATATAATCATGCAAGAATCATCAAAACTAGGATATACAATATACAAACAAACATAAAATGAGTATACAAATGAAATAAAACATGTATAGCATGAAGATCAAGTCTAACTCAAGAATAGTACATGTATAACACAAGTTTTAAAAAGATTTATATATCAACATATGATATAAACAAATAAATTAATATATGCTTTAAAATAAAGAATATAAAAAACATGAATCTACTCAAAGAAATAGGCATGTAAAACCAATCGAAAACATGAAGAAAGTTTTTCAAAAATACATGCATAGCTTACAACCAATCAACTAAACATTAAGGACAAAACAATATATGTTTAAGTCTAGGTTACTACACTAGCATATAAGCATTTAAAATATTTTTAAAAGTGAAAGATGAAATAGTTATCAATACCAATGTAACCAATCTTTTTCTTCAAAATAAGGTGATCCTCCCACCAAGATTCCTTGATAGTGATGCATCCATGATGTGTCCGTCAAGCTTCGATTGCATCTACTACCAAGGCACCAATCCTCTCACATTTTGTGAGAGCCCGCACCTATATCAAAAATAAGTAGTGGAGATTTTTGTACACATATTTTCTTAGGTTTATTGGTTTAGTACCTCTCCTAACCCAAATATTCTTATTTACAAAATTTAAAAATTTTAATCTATCAAAACAAAATTTTACAAGATGGTCTTTGCGGCCATAATGTGTACATATATACACTCAAGTATACATGTGAGCATGGATATGAACATGGTGTGCATGTGGTGTATGTCAAAGGGTATGTGCATGAATATGTCGAATTTATTTCTTATGAAATATAGATTCCAATTTAGAGTGATTAATAGCACATTGGCTCAAAGTGGAGCCCAAACAATCAATATTCTTCTTCAAAATATATATATTATTACTAATATTGAAAGAAGAATCATGAGCATGAGAAACATGACAAGCATCAAAATTATTTTTCTCTTTAGAAATAAAAATCTTTTCTTTTTCCTTTAAAACAATTTTCTTTTTCAAAGAATTATTTTCCTTCAAAACAATCTCCTTTTCTTTAGAAATTAAAACAACTTGGTTTTTCAAAAATTTATTTTCTTTTGAAACAATTTCAAATTTATTTTGAAAAGAATATTTTTTCTTTTAAAATGAAATCATTTTCTTTATTCAATCTTTATTTTCAATCTTTAACAAATTATATTTTTCAAGAAGTTTTTGACAAAATAATGCAAGCTCCTCATATGACACCTCATCATTGTCATCAAGCTCGGAATCCAAATTTACCTCAAGGGGTCATCCCCTTGGACCATGTAACACGTGTTGGAAGTAATACTTCATTCATCCGAGTCACTCTCCTTGTAATATTACGTTTGTTCACCAAGAGATATGAGTGTTCCATACTACAAAAGCTGAATCAAAGTTAGAAACCCTAAATAAATAATCATCATTTTGGGTTGACTTTAAAGCATGGATAGCTTTTGCATTAGCCTCATGATATTCGCCATTTATAATATATGATTCTTTAATAGTGACAAGATAAACATGTATACCAAGAGCTTTGAGATACATATACATCTTAACTTTTCAAGTTTGAAAGTTAAGAGTATCAAACATAGGAGGTGCAATGAAATTCATTTGTGTATGCAAATATTGTGATTAGTAAAAATAGGATCTTTAACTCTATATTGTTAGACCCAAATTAAGAGCACCAAGCTCTGATACCACTTGTAGACCACCTAGAGGGGGTGAATAGGTGATATGCTAATCTAATGCCAAACAATACAGAATTAAAACTTATTAAGCAAACTAAAACTATTATACCAACACACAACGTATAACCAAAGAGTGAAGCTGAACTCTCGGTGATGGGCTCTGGACTTCTCCTCAAGATTCCTCTGAACTAAAAGTTGAGGTGCTACTATAGCTCTCTTGGTTTAATACTAGTGTGAGCACAAATACAATATCAAGCAACTAAGGAATAGGCAAGGGATACAAGCATGCAAGATATATATAAACAAACTCAAGCAAGTATATCTATGAAGTACAATCAATATCAAGCATGTAATAGATGAGCACAATTATAATGAGCATGCAAGATATAAACACAAGTAAGTTGAGAGATAGATGAGCAATCGCAAATACGGAAGATTTATTTAAAGGCTCGAGCCACTAGCTCTACGTCCCCGCCTTCACCACTATAAAAGATTTTCGCTATAAATGATCCCTCAAGATCACTCGGTGCCCCAACACCTACAATGGTCTCTCTCAAGAACTCTTGGACCCGCAAGTTCCTCACTTATTTCCACAAGAATAATACACAATACGAACCCGCAAGTTTGCCGAGGCTGCAACCTCCAACTCCTCCTCAATACAAAGATGAAAACTTTGTGATCACTTCTTGATCACAAACAAACACTCTCACATACAAGGATCCCTATAAGATGGATATAGTAATGGATAGCTCAAGATTGTGTGAGAAAATAAGATAGCTTTGGTGAAAAGCTTAAGAAAATTTTTTGAAAACTCGAGAGAACCACTCTTGATAAACTCTCTTTTGATATGAAAGTTAAGCTCAAAAACTTGTTGAGAAAACTCTGTTGAAGATAGTAAAACTATCTCTAAAAACTTATGAAAAACTTCACAAAAACTGGCCCAAAGGATCAAAATATATAGGCTGCAGAAAACTAGTTGTTATAGGCTCAGAATAACCTGTCGGTCAACTAGCCAGTACGGTCAATTTTCTGACCGTTGGTGTTGCCGGTCAACCACCCGGTCGACCACAACCAAGCCAGGCTCTGTCGGTCGACTGCGACCCAACAGAGACCAGCTGTCTCTCACTCGGTTGACCGACCCAGTCGTCGCTATGGGTTCATGCACTTTATGCATGTCAGTCAACCGCTCGGTCAACCGAGCCTGCCTTCGATCGACTGGTCAGTCGACCGCAAGCAACCTCAGAACCCAATTTTGAACATCTTATAAATAAATTTTAAATCCTAAAATCTCTGTAAAATCCTCAAAGTTAAATTCATTGAAACTCTATAAAGTTAAATATGTGTCATCAAAAATCAGCACATATTACAAACAAGTGAAATATTTTTGAGGTAAAGATATTAAGACATAAACCAAATCGGTATTTTTCAAAACCAACTTTTACATGAAAAACTGATTTTTTTAAAAACTTGTTCAAGAACAAAAATAAGGTATTGAAACAAATTTGAAGTCGTGTGTATGAAAATGATCCAATACACATAGTAGGTGAAATATACTTATTTTTGACAATAAGCTCAAAAATAAATTTTGATAAGTACATGAACTAAACTCATCAAAATAAATTTTCTAAATAATATGAAGTAACAATGTATATGGATAGAATCCAATACACATAAATCATGTAAACTTATTTTAATGAAATCTATTCATGAAGCCGAAAGATGTATTCTTGGTAAATCAAAACTTAAAATGTATACATGATAAACCGAAAATATAATACTCATAGAAATAAGTTTCTAAATAATTGAAGCTTAAATATGTATGGATAGAATCCAACACATATTGCAATTTATAAAAAACTTATTCTATTTAAACATAAACCGTATCAGCATGAACATGTAAATCCAAAATGGTTAAACCAAACCAACACTATTTTAATCATGAGAGGCATTCATAAATATTTTGTGTGTGCATGTATACATCTTGAGCAATTCACAACTAATTTATCCTTTACATTTTAACTAAAATAAAAATCTTAAACTTACAAATTAGGACTCAAGTCTTCTCTTGAAAATATTCTCTTGAAAATCTTCATCTCCATCTTGACTTGATCCAAACTTGATCTATGAGATAGACTCCCTTTGAGTACTTGGGGCGATCATGAAGTGCGAGCTCTTAAATCAACAATGCTAGCTTCAAAACTTGACTTTGAATCTTTTGTTAAAGCTAAACACTGACTAAGATCTTGCCTGAAAATCTGAAACTTAATAAACACAAGATCATTACTACTATAACTATATGAGTTAATCATCATCAAAACTAGAGTGATGGGCCTTCAGGCCAACACAAACTGTAGTGGACAGAGTGAACTGCAAGTTGACACCCCTCTAGTCTGCATTGGGATGGCGAGATGTGAACGGGCTCTTCAGAGCGGAGTTCTTCTTGTTGCTCAGATACTCCCTCAAGTCTGTATTTACTGGACCCAACCTATCCAACATAGAGACTCGGGGAGACTGGATGGTAGCCCTCTTGAGTTCGAAAACCCTGGGCTTAGCCTTAAAGGCTTTTTTCTTAGTCTCAGGAGAAGCTAAGCTTTGCATGGTGAAGCTAAGTTAGCACATGGTGCTTTAGTTTCACTGCTGGAGGGGAAGCTAGCAGTGTAGAGCCGCGCTGGTGCTTTTAGCAAAACTATATTAACTTTGATGCGTAGCTGGGCTGGGTTAGTGCCACATGGCGCTTTAGCCTTAGCTTCACTGGATAAGCAAGCTTGGGTTGTGCTAGTGCCGCATGGTGCTTTGGCCTTAGCTTCGTTGAATGAATGAGCTTGGGGTCTAGCTCTATTGAGAGCTATTCTATACATTTCAGCCTTACGGCCAGAGTATGCAGGAGTAGCTTTGTCAGAAGCTAAATGAAAAGATCCATCTCTAACTTGACGCGAGGCCAAGTTAGCCCCAACAGGGACTGTTGCGACTCAGGCAGAGCTAAATTAGTCTCGTTGGAGGATACTATAATAGGTCCGCATAGAACCTCAGCTTCGCATGAAGCTTGCTGAGCCTCGCATGAGGCTAAAGTAGACTCATATGGAGCCATACTAGCCTTTATAGAGACTACCTTAGGCTTCTAAGTCTTGACTAGAGGGCTTCTGGCCAAAGAGATCCTCCTGTGCTTGCGCACATTAATGGGGCTCGAGCTGCACTCAAAGAGAAGTAGCTCAAACTTCTTTTGGTCACTAGATGACCACTGTTTCCATCATAGACTTGAGGGTCTAACCGTCGCATTGTGACACTGTCTTCTTAGTGTTGAAGAAAACCTTCCCCAGCGAAGCTGTCATCTTGTTTTTCATTAAAATTCAAAGGAGAATGCTTACAAAAAGTTGTAGAAAATTACAAGAATTCTCTACTGAGATCTTGGGAAAGTGTGTCGGTGGAAGTTTGATCAGTGTACGATCACTTTTTTCGTTGACGATGTGAGCGATCAAGTCTTGAACTCTACTGCTTGAGAATTTCCTTCTCACCTGATCCTAAAAATTCTTTGAAAATAGAAGATCTAGGGTGTTGGCACCCGGAAGTTGATCATTGAAGGATGATAGCAATTAATCTCTAAAAAGCTTGGAAGTTGAGTAAGATCTCTAGAAATTCTTTTTAGCTAATCAAATATGCCACCTCACAAATATGCAACCCCTCAAATATGCAGCCTTGGACTTGAATCTCTTCAAGCCCCTGAGTCTAGCCTACTAGTGAGCTATTTATAGGCTCAGTGATTGATAGCGGATCCTCTAAAAATCAGCTAATAGTCGTTATGCCCATTGGGCAAGGTTAACTTGCCAATTGGCGAGGCTAAATTAGCCTTTGGCGAGGCTAGCCTGCCAAGTTGTGAATAATTGCTAGCTTAGGCAATTAATATCCCTTAATTATTTCCCTTTAATGGGCACATAATGGGGTGTAACCACCCATTTAAAGTGGGCATTCACCCCACTAATGTAGTGAATGGTTATCCCACTAATCCCATTTAGGCATTTGAAATGGTCAATATGACCAAAATCTCCATGCGGAAGTAACCCAGTGCAAGGCTAAAGCTTCATGCAGAGCTAGCCCAGTGTGGGTTAAAGCTTCATGCGGGCTAGTTCAGTGGGGGGCTAAAGCTTTATGTGGGGCTAGTCCAGTGGGGGGCTAAAGCTTCATGTAGGACTAGCCCAGTGTGGGGCTAAAATGTCACGCCCTGCTTCCCAAAATACATGAAAATAGAGTCACGATGAGAGTCGGCGACGTAAATACGCGAGAAAAATACTCCACGTATACACGCTAAGCCTAAAGTAACATGAACAAGCTATATAATCACTATGATAATATGATAACACTGCAACAGTACATATAAATATCTATACATGATAACAGATGAATAAAGGAATGAAACAAGTACCGAGTCCAATGCACAGAATTATGGAAGGAACAAGAATAAAGAAAAAAAACAAGAAAAGATACCGAAATTGGAGAATCAAGCAAAGAGAACTCTGGCTCTGATGAGGTGTGGTCCTCTACAAATATCTGATCAGCAATAAATAGCCACAGATCTGGATATACAAATTCAGGGAGTCAGAACTCCTAGTAAATGTGTAAGAATAAAGGGGAAGGGGCACGTGCACATAACATGTGAGCAGATAAAGAAAATATGTACTAGAATAAATAGAAATAATATGCAAACATAAATGGACAATATAAGGGTAGTAAATAACAGAATTAGATGTCTAATCAAGTCATGTGTATCACCAAGTGTCCAACATAGCATACGTGTATAAGGTGTCTATCATATCATATGTATAAATATGACAAGTGAACACAGTCAGTCGCAGTATATAATTAAACAGTTTATCATTATTAATTTTGTCAGCGAACACCAATTGCCACCCGTAATAGATGCATCTCATATTACGTCTACCACATGTGTCCATTGGAGTTCTAAGTTATTGAAACTGATTGGTTGTAAACATTGTCCATGTTTTAGGTGGGTCCCGTACATACTTAAGACCACGGTCATGATGCCTAGCGCTGAACCAGACTGTACCGCCAGGTACTATTGTAAAAGTATGACAGTAATAGTATGAGATGTCAATCATCCCTGAGAACCCTGCAGTGGAACCCTATCTCAGCTACGTAACCTATATCCTAGCTCCACCCAAAATACAGACGTTGTCTCCCTCATCAATTTTTTCAATCCCAGTGTAAGTTGTCCATTTACATTATTAATTAATTCAGTTAAAACAATCAATATTCCTGTTATTTAGAATACTGGGATGATACAGTGATAATAACAGTACAGTATATCAGTAAACAGTAATCGTATACATGATGAACAGTAACAAGAATAGTGTACAATATCAGTAACCGTATATATGATGAACAATAGGACTGTATATGATGTTACGGTCTAATAATACTTTTCCAGTGATTCTCAGTAATATGAATTAATACTAATAATAGTCATGTCCTACCTAGTCAAAGTACAATCTCATATAGAACTGATCAAGATCTCATATACCCGTACTGTATATAACAGTAACTAATCATCGACTTATAGTCTCAATATTACCGTGAACATCATAACTCAAGTCCATGCCAAAATATCTGATACTGTAAACCACCAGACTAGTAAGTAGTTAATCAGCTCTTTTATCATTTCTAATCTACTCTAATCCTCTAGGTCACCAATAACTGAGATTAAATGATAACTGTTGTCAAACTCTGAATATATAATATGGTTACTTATATCAATAAAATCACTCTCACAATAACTCTATCTCTATTACCAAATGACTGAAGTAGTCAAGAACCAATTATGAAGTATTGAATATATTCTCGAGATTAACTAAAACAACAAATATCGAGATCACAAATAAAGAATGGAATATCCTCAAAATTAGACTTATCCACCATAATTAAGATCATAACTAAAGAGTGTCACATTCTAAATCAATATGAAATTTAGATCATCTCTACATCTAGTAATCAATATCAATAAGGTCATCAATATATCAGTCAAACTCATCAATAGGATAATCTAGAATATAATAGCTCCTAACAGTCCAAAATCAGTCCCATTGTATACGTCAGAGTCAAGGGTATTATATTCACACATCTGATCATCATCCCACCATCGTACATCTCATCTACATATCAATCAAGACTCTAATAAAAGAATATGAAGCTCAGGTCAATCCAACTCTAAATAAGTCTACACCAACCTAAAAAATCAGGAAAGTTAGTCTATCGATACAGCAGTGTCATATCTACCTATCTACATTATCTAAAAATTTCGGTTGGAATAATCACCAAAAACTGCCGATAAATACTTTACATAAAATATGAAGTAGGCCAACTGATTAGTAGATCAAATTAAGTCACAGTCTAAGGTATACGACAACTAGTCCTGAATCTAAACTGATAACAATTACCCTGAAATGATATAGAAATAACGTCCTCATGATAGAACATCGAATCCACAATCATATAAAGGTCAAGATACACCTAATTAATCATCTGTAGTCTATATAAACTCTCTCTCGGTATTGACAATATAGGTCTAGTAATCCACTACATATATTTAAGACTTACTATTCGACTAGTCTGATCTGTCCCTACCTCGAGTCAACTCAACTTCAATTAAGTCCACCAAAATATCTAAGACAGTATAAATTTAGGTAGTCCTAAACTATAAGTCAATCTCCACTGACTGGTCCCAGTATCCGGTCCCAGTATAAAAGATCCAATTTATCAATGAAACATCTTATTTAATTAATCTTCAAATTTACAATTAAATTCTCATCCGGTTATCACCAATAAAGAAAGTCATAACTAATACTCTTTTACTCAGAATATTGGAATGAATCAATAACAATATTGATAACACAGTAAATGATATATCAATGAAACAGTACCAGGACATTACAGTATAATAGCAGTTGCCATCATGAATAGAATAATGCAGAAATCATAAATACACTCGCATGAAATGATAAGATAAAGCTTTGAAATTAAAATAGACTAATAAATAATCACTCACATGAAATGACGTGATTTTGTGTCTGAATCGCCATCTGTTCTTCACTGCACGAACCGGTATGGATCGCTGGATCATCTCATGGATCGGTCTTCGAATCCCCAGTGTATTGGGTCTATAACGGGTACAAATTTGAATCTCCCATTACTAAGTTCGGATCGCATGAACGAGTCCATAACACTCTAACACCAACCATACACACATGCATATACACTAGTATTCACACACACACACACACACACACACACACACACACACACACACACACACACACACACACACATATTACTATACACATACACTACACACAAAACTCTCTCTCACACACATGCAAGCACATACACATACAAGCGAATATAACACACACACACGTACAGACATTCATTCACATATCCACACATCATTATACACAAAACAGATGCAACATACAACAACAGAGAGATAAAGAGAGTGAATGAGAGGGCGGTGCAGGGGAACTCATGTAGAGGGCTTAACTTTGAGGCTTACGCACAACGGCACGGCAAGAGGACGGCGACCGCGCGGAGGCTGAGATGGGTTGCCGACGATGGAGCTCGCCGGCAGCGAGGTGAGAGGGAGTGTTGGGTGCGCGCGAGGAGTTGCCTGGGCTCACGCAGGAGATGATGGTGGGGCGAGAGGGTGGTGATGGGGGTCCCGGTTGTGGAATCTTACCGGAAAGGTGGAAGAGGCCAGCGGCGAGGAAAAGAAGGAGAAGGCTCGCATGGGTTAGGTGCACGCGGAGGTGAAGAGGTTGGAGCTCGGGTTCACTAGAGATGATAGCGGAGGCGGCTACCGAAGCATGGCAGCATACGCAGGAGGAGATCAGAGATCGGCTCGACATTGAGGAGAAGGCTGGGGGGCTGGAGGCGGCTGCATTGATAAGGAGAAGGAGGATGCCGCTGTGTGGGAGAGGAAGGGAGAGATTTGGGTTAGGCTTAGGTTAGGTTAGATTAGGACTATATAGTGGATTAGAGATAATAGGTTTTGGGTTAATGAGTTTGGGTATTGAAATTGGTTTAGGAATAGGAATGGGTATATGGGTATAGGGTTATTGGCTTGGGTTTGAGAAATAACAAGGAAATAATAACAAAAAAACAATTTAAACATTAATAACAATTCTCAAACAAATAATTAACAATAATAATATATATTGCTAACAATTCATAGTAATAGCCTATATGAAAAATGATTTAAATATCATAATACAAATAAATAGATATTAACAATAAGAATTATAAACTATAACTAATAATAAAATAATAGTTATTATCATTAATAACTTTAAATTATATTTATAAGAAATAGTCAAAAGGATGAGTCATAAATCAATTTAATTTATAATAATAAATAACTTATAATATATATACACAAATCACTTATATTTGTATAGATACAAAGCATGAACATATATCTATTATATATAAACATGTATTTATATACATACACAGAATAGATTATCAATAATAATAAGTAAATCTAAATAAAATTAATAAAAATAGAAATACAGTATTATTAGTTAGGAGATATTACATAAAGCTTCATGCGGACCTTGCAGGGCTAAAGTTTCATGTGGAGCTAGCCCAGTGCAAGGCTAAAGCTTAACGCGGACCTAGCCCAGTGCAAGGCTAAAGCTTCCGGCGAAGTTAGAAGTTAGCTCTCGACGGAGCTATAAAAAGTTTCAGGCGAAGCTAGATGTTAGCTCTTAGTGAAGCTATAAAAAACTTCAGGGGAAGCTATAACCTATTGGGCTGATGCGAGGCTAAGTGTTGAACAAATTTAGCCTTATACACCTTCCTAGGCCTTTTCAAAAGCCATACTTGGCCTATTGTCTGCTTCACTGAATCAGTAGAGCTCAAGTCACTACTTTGTCTCTAGGAGATGGGTCGAAACTGGTCGTCAGCTTGTCTACAACTTGTCTTTTGGAGTATCGACAAGTTAGACATCATTCAGACCGATTGAAGTGAAATTCGAGAGTTTGTCTTTTTAGAGTGTCAACAAAACCCATTCAAAGTTTTCGTAAATCTATAATGGAGTAGTATAGATTTCAAAATACATTAAACTTGCAACCTAAAATTTAACATTGCTTAGGTCAGAAAAGTCAATTAGACTTAGTTGAAGTTCCATGCGGAGCAAGCCTTAGGCAAGGCTAAAATAGCTTGCATATACGAGGCTAAGCTTAGCATGCAAGTTCTTAAAAAGAACTGAGAAGGTAAAAATTCATTAAGTAAAATTTTCGAAGCAATTAAAATTTTCGAAGCAATTAGAGGTGTGACTGAAGTTATTCAGAGGCAGGAAGACATGATAAAACCAGTCCAAAGTGAAAGAATCCACTAGGATAAAAGAGGGTAAATCTAGGAATCTGCCTGTTCAAATGTGATGGATTGGACATGACATGTTAGGAATCGCTAGGAAGAGGGTTCACTGTTCAGAGGTGATAAACTGGACATAATAGCAAAGAGAGTCCTACTGAACTGAAAGTGAAATCTGAATATCCGTCAGTTTAGAGGTGAAAAACTGGACATAACTGATTAAAAATTACCAAACTAGGAGCTTTCTCATTTAGAGATAACGAACTGGACATAACAAAAAAAAGGAAGGATGAGATTTGGGTATTCGTCGGTTCAGAGGTGACGATCTGAACATAAGCGATTTGAAATTTGGGTATTCATGGATTTTAAATCTTGTACCACTCTATTACAAATTTATGAAAACTTTGAAAGGGGTTTTGTTGACATTCCGAAAAGGCAAACTCCCAAATTGCTCTTCAACCAGTCTGAACGATGTCTAACTTATTGACACTTCCAAAAGATAAGTCAGCGACAAGCTGACGACCAGTTTCAACCCATCCCTGAGAGATAAAGCAGTGGATTGGACTCTACTGATCCAGTAAAGTAAACAGTAGACCAAGTGTGGCCTTTCAAAAGGCCTAGGAAAGCCTATGAGGCTAGGTGTAATTCCCGACCCTAGATGTACATCTCACAGTATCAGTACTTGATTTGGCATTCAATTTAATTTGATCTTTTTAGTAGTCAGATTGAACTAGTTTGACCTCTAGATATTATTTTTCAATATTTTAGATTTTTTAGAATTTTTAGAATTTCTCTGGATGTTTTTGGAAGATCTCCGAATTCGGTGGGGACCGATACCGATAATTGACTCTAAAATTTTTAATTCACAAACAAAGTTGAGTCTCTGGGATCTTTTTTCAAATTATTCTTTAAAATCATATTTTCTATTTTAGTGTATTTTTGGGTTTTTCTGAATTAGTCAAAAATCAGGACGAACTGGTGTCGACCAGTATCGCTGATACATTGCAGGATTTTTAACTTGCAAACCTAACTGAATTTCTTAAATCTGATTTCATATTATTCCTTCGAATAATATTTTCTATTTTACAGAGTTTTTGCGAACCATTCTGAACTAGTCAAATTTGGACCCAATAAAATAATATGAATTAATTATTTTAATCATTTCTTCTTCACTAATCTTTCTCTTTTCTTCCTCCCCAAGCCAACCCAATTTCACCGCCTTTTCCACTGCATTCTTTCTCTCTTTCATTCACTCCCATATTCTCTCTCTATCAGATTCTCTCACTTCCTCTCTGACACTCACCTTTTCTATAATCTCTTTTCTCTTCTCTTCTCTCTAATTTCCCCTCACTCATCGTCTTCTTCCTCTCCCCAGCATCAACCACCGGAGACCATCCTCACCACCACTTCCCCATGCCCACCTAGTCGCTGGCAGGCCATCCTTGGTTCCCTCTCTTTCTATTTCGCTCTCACACAGTTTCTCTCTCTCGCACACATACAGTTTCTCTTTCTCTCTCTTTCATCATCACTCCCCTAACTCACTCAATCACTCATCATACTCTCTCTGCTTGTAGCCGACTGGCGATTAGGACTGCCACCTGTCGCCGTGTCCAACCTGGGTCACCAGTCCACCCCCTGCTCTCTCCTTCTCTCTTCTCTTTCTTTCTTTCTTTCCTTTCTCTCTCTTCTTTCTCTTTCTCTCTCATCTCTCACTCCCCTCTTTCTCTTACCTCCTCCACTCCCACTGTCGCCTGCCGACCACTGCTGGTCAGGGTCACCCGCCCGCTACTGGCTGGCAGCCATGGCCGCTTCTCACCTGTAACGCCCCGCCTCGCCAAATACAAAAACGTTACTGCAACGAATATACGCCGAGTATCCTACTCGGTGTATATACGTTGCAGTAATATTTCCGTACATGGTGGAACGGGGCGTTACATTCCCTCTCCTGCTCCTCTTTCTTCTCTCTCGTTTTCTCTCTCTAAAGCAAAACCCAACCCATTATCTTTAAATCCAAACCCAATAACCCATTAACCCTATAACCCAATAAACCCACTTACCCATTTACATAAGTTTTGGGTTTGGGTATGGATCTAAACCTGACCCACTGGGAGTCCAAACCCACTTCTAAACCCAATAAAGGTAATATACTTAAACCCCCTATCTATTTATACTATTTATAATTTAGACTTTTTTAATTATAGTTTTAACCCATTTTTTATTTGAATTAGTGTTCGGGCGATATCTAGAGCATCCGGAGTCCGATTTGGATGATTCTCGAGCCGTAGCGATCGTAAAAAAAATGAACTATGTCCTTGTAATATCTATGTGAGTATTTTTCTTTAACAAATTATATTTTATCATGTTAAATAAAATTAATTGATTGTTTTATTTAATGAATGGTGATTATCGCTAAATCACTATAAATATCATTTAATAAAATGTAAGTATCAGAAAATCACTGTAATTAAAATATGAATGATCTCTTTATGAACATAATAAATAAAATAATAATTTAATTTGTTTATTGATGTAATATAAAATGTAGGTGATTATCAACATATCGAGTAAACATTAAACAGTGAATTAAAGAAATCCTGGAATAATAAGTTAATAATTCTAATAAGTAAATGAATGAATAAATTGATAATTTTCACCATGTTTGTGGAGAATTTGAAAATAGATAATTATATATAATTATTTTATGATATTTATTATATTAATAATATTGTAATCATTATAACAAATATGGATATACTGACACATGATTATATTAGTGATATCACCTTGATATAGCCATCGTTACCTGACATACACTGGATACTATTACTTCTAATATCACTTTACATGGATTAAGTTATTAGCAAATTCATGTACACCCGTTACACAAATATTCCATTACACTAGACATTGTTATTTCATAAATGATATACGATTACATAGATTCACCTGAGTTCATAACTTGATTACTCTCACATCACAGTTACATGAATATTCACTGGATACTGATACATGACTGTTACCTATATCATTGTTATAGTTATGACAATTATGTTACGTTGACTCACACATATTGATGCTCATGTATTTATGTTACATGGATTACTATTACTTGAATATCCATGTATTACTATTACATGAGTATTTCTAGAGTACATTACATGACTATATCCTGTTACTGATATCGATATGATATACTTGTTACTAGACATGAGTGATGTTGATATGCGATGTGTGAAAATAAGTACCACGTGGATCTAAGCCACGGGGGGCCACCTCTAAAATCCCATATCTCTTGTTTCCCGTTTTACGTTATCTTTGTTTCATGATATCAACAAAACTCATGTTCTATTATCGTATTACATATACCATGCACTGTTCTCGTTTCTAATACACTGTGTAGTTTAAATATAATAAATATAATATGGTAATGGGGAAGGCTTGATGGTTGACTAGGTCCTGTCGGGTGGATGTCATGAATCCATATTTATCCTACTGTAGGGGACGATAGTGCTGGCTACCAATTATATATAACTCATTGAGCTTCTTGTTTCTTGCTCTTACCCTAGTGGGTAGCCCTGGTCTCAGCAGCCAGGGATTGTTTAAGGCTGTGGTCCCGGGTATGCACGGGATACACTTACCCGACCAAAGCTCCTTGACCATTGAGTTTCTAATTAACATAATAAAATAATATAAATAATAATGTCATCGAGAACACTTGTTATTTGGTCACTCTCTCATTTGAGTAAAGGTACTCATATGCCTTGTTCGGATGGGTTGGCTGGAGTAGGGCTCTAGTATAAACTGCCAGTGGAATTGAAACTGGAAGAGATTGATTAAAATATCCGGCGCTGCTGATTATTATTATTATTGTATAAGCCACATGACTTACTTAATACATGTATATTATTATTCATTTATACTTATTACGTTTTCTACTATCTTATTCACCATCATGTCACATGTATATTCTGAATTTCCTGTATTCGTCACAGACACATTATTCATGTACACATATACTCTGCATTCCATGTATTCTCTGTAGACATATTATTGCTGTATAATCACAATACTATTGTATGATTGTTCTGGGTAATTCATGTATAATTGTTCATATTAATTACGATATCATCTGCTATTGTGACTATTAGTTTAAATAATAAATATAAAATAATAAAACTTGATATATATAATACCTAAACAAATTGATTTTATTAGTATATCATAATAATATAATGTTTGGTGATATATAAGACTCTCCCCATAATATTAATTAATATTAATATTATATAGTGTATAATATTGTAGACCTAGGCATTTATAATGTTATAGTGCTAATATAACACTTGTTTATATCATACATACATATATATATATATATATATATATATATATATATATATATATATATATATATATATATATATATATATATATATATATATATATATATATATATATATATCGATTGTTAGTATAATTATATTGTATCACTGGTATTTAAACATGTATTACAAAGTATTGTGATTGTATTACTATTATAATATATATATATTATTACTTTCTTCATTTTACCATTCACTAGGTCACTTTCTTACGATCTTATATTTGCATGCCTAGGTTGGAGATCTAAGGTGTTGTAGTACCTGATATTTCTCAGATATTGTTAAGAGACCCGTCACCTTTAATATTGATAGATTTTTAATTATTCTGTCTTTATTTTATTATTTATCCTTATTTTCATATCTATTATAATCATTGACCCCTTTTGCAAGTATTTTTATACTTATTTAACGTTGAAATAATTTTGTATATTGTGTTTATTCACCCATACTGAGGATTAGTGTATGTGTGTGAGGGTATATTCGCCTTGCATATGTACGTCGCCATAGTGTCCCCATATCTGCGGGATCGGGGCGTTATAGTTTGTTCAACATTTAGCCTCACGTGAGCCCAACAGGCTAAAGCTTCTCCTAGAGCTTTTTATAGCTCCGCTGAGAGCTAACTTCTAGTTTTGCCTGTAACTTTTCATAGCTCCACCAAAAGCTAACTTCTACCTTCACCTGAAGTTTTAGCCTTGTACTGGGCTACCTCTGCATGAAGCATTAACCCCGCACTGGGCTATCTCCGCATGAAGCTTTAGCCTTGCACTGGGCTAGCTCCGCATGAAGCTGAAGAAGACACTAGGCCAAGTGTGGCCTTTGAAAAGGCCTAGGCAGACCTATGAGGCTAAGTTTGTTCAACACATAGCCTCGCATGAGCCCAATAGACTATAGCTTCTCCTAAAGCTTTTTATAGCTCTACTAAGAGCTAAATTCTAACTTTGCTTGAAACTTTTCATACCTACACCAAGAGCTAACTTCTAACCTCGCCTGAAGCTTAAGACTTTCATTGTGCTGCTCCGCATGAAGCTTTAGCCTTGCACTGGGTTAAGTTTGCATGAATCTTTAGCCCCGCACTAGGCTAGCTCTACATGAAGCTTTAGCCCCGCACTGGGCTAGCTCCGCATGAAGTTTTAGCCACACACTGGGCTAGTTCTGCATGAAACATTAAGCTTTAGTCTTGCACTGGGCAAGCTCCGCATGGAGCTTTTGGTCATATTAACCATTTTTAATCACTGAACGAGATTAGTGGGATAACCATCCACTACATTAATGGGGTTAATGCCCACTTTAAATGGGTGGTTACACCCCATTATCTCCCCATTAAAGGGAGATAATTAATGGATATGAACTTCCTAAGCCAGCAGCAATTCACAGCTTGGAAGGCTAGCCTCGCCAACGGCCGAGCTAGCCTCACCAAAGGCTAATTAGCCTCGCCAAAGGCTATATAGCCTCGCCCAATGGATATAATGACTGTTAGCTAAATTTTAGGAGTCTACTACCCCTCATTGAGCCTACAAATAGCCCACTAGCAGGCTAGGCTCAGAGGCTTGAAGAGATTCAAGTCCAAGGCTGCATATTTGAGGGGCTGCATATTGGATTAGCTGAAAAGAATTGCCATAGCACTTACTCTGCTTCCAAGCTTTTTAGAGATTCATTTCTCTTATCCTTCAAGGATCAACTTCAGGGTGTTAATATCCTAGATCTTTCATTCTCAAAGAATTTTCAGAGCCAGGCGTGAAGAAAATTTTCATGTAGTAGAGTTTTAGGCTCAATCGCTCGCATCAATAGACAAAGTGGTCACGCGCTAACCAAACTTCCACCGACACACTTCTCCAGAATTTCAATAGAGAATTTTTATAATTTTTATTTTTAATTACTTGTAATTTTCTGTAACTTTTGTAAGATTTCCCCTTTAAATTTCCAATGTGAAACAAAATGGCGACTCCATTGGGAATTGTTTTCATCAACACCAAGGAGACAATGTCGCAATGCGACGATCGGGCCCTAGGGTCTACGGTGAAAACATTGGTCATTTAGTTTGACCAAGAGAAATTTGAGCAACTTCTCTCCGAGAATAGCTCTCGAGCCCCATCAACATGCGCAAGCACAGAAGGATCTCTCTAGCCATAACCCTATGGTCAAGGCTTGGAAGCCAAAAGCAGTCTCTGTGAAGATTAGTATGGCTCCATGTGAGCCTACTTTAACCTCATACGGGGCTTAGCAAGCTGCATGCAACGCTAAGGTTCTATGCGGACCTACTACAGTCTCCTCCAGCGAGACTAATTTAGCTCTACCTGAGCTCACAACAACCCCTGTGGGCTAACTTGGCCTCGCGTCAAGTTAGAGATGGATCTCTTCATTTCGCTTCTGGAAAAGCTACTCTTTCATACTCTGGATGTAAGGCTGAAGTGTTTAGAATAGCTCTCAATAGATTTGATGCCCAAACTCGTTCATTTACCAAAACTAAGGCCAAAGCACCATGCGACGCTAGCACAGCCCAAGCTCGCTTATCCAGTGAAGCTAAGGTTAAAGTGCCATGCAGCGCTAACCCAGCCCAGCCACACAGCGGAGCTAATATAGTTTCACAGCGCTATACTGCTAGCTTTGCCTTCAGTGAAGCTAAAGCATCATATGCTAACTCAACTTCACCATGTGAAGCCCAGTCTTATAGCGAGGCTATCCTAACTTCGCCTGAGACTAAGAAAAAAGCCTTTAAGGCTAGGCCTAGGTTTTTCCAACCCAAGAGGGCTACCATCCAGTCTCCCCCAGTCTCCGTATTAGATCGGCTGGGTCCAGTAAACACAGAGTTGAGAGTATATCTTAACAACAAGAAAAATTTTCGATCCGAAGAGCCTATTCACATCTCGCCATCTCAATACAGACAAACGGGGTGTCAACTTATGACAGTTCACTCTGTCCACTGTTGTTTGGGGTTACTCCTTACTCCTTCAACTTAGTAATCGGTGTTCAATAGGTTATCAGTCCAAACTTCAGAGAAACTCAATTCTCGAAAGAAAAAAACTACAAAGGTGCCTCGTCTTATAGCTGCATCTGTTAACATGATAGGTAGAGGAAGAGATTTGATACAGTCTCAAAGAAGAAGACAAGAGATTTGCACTCCCTCATTCAGTTCTCTAGATTCTGACTATAGCCCTGACTTAGGTCAGGTCTTAGTTGAACAAGAGGGTACTTTCAAAGGCATCTGATTTAGGGTAGCAATACCCTACAACTACAGACAGCCTTCCTCTTCAACAGGGGTGATGTCACCAGAAACGTTAAGAAGCATTTTCCAATGGTCCGATGATGAAGGAGAAGCCAGTGGTTACGCATCCTCTTCTACCGTCAGCTCTATCCAGACAGGGCTCTTATCAGTTAACGTGGCCGATAACAACAATGATAAAGACCTCCGTTGTCACATGGAGGCATAGGAGCAAACTTCTAGGGCTCAACACAAGGCCTTGGCAACATCCAAAATATGTTAGCTCAACTCCTGAACGACTAAAACAATGATGAAACAGGTACTCATCATAATGAAGAGGAAAATCACAACAACAATGAACCTCTTAAGACTGAACAGTCTAAGGAAGGCGACTGAACAGTCTAAGGAAGGCTCTTTGATTGATGTTGAAGTCATCAAAGAGATCCAAGCTCATATTGCATCCCTATCTTAGAGTGATGAACTAAAGAAAGTAGGGATGAATCATCCCTACCCACTGGAGTGGGACCCGGTGCCATACTCACCAAAGTTCAAGCCACCTACGTTTCATATGTACGATGGCAAGAGCTCATCGAACTAGCACATCTATTATTTTCTCTCACAAACCAACAATGTAATAGATAATGATGCAGTCATGGTCAGATCATTCATCGGCACCCTCAAGGGGGTAGCTTTTGACTGGTTTAGAAGCGTTCCAAGCTGCTCCATCAATTCTTGGATTGACTTGAAAACCCGATTCCTCTCTTAATTCTACGAGGATGACACTGAGGTTACCATGGACAAGCTCCTCTCGACTGTCTAGAGAGGAGGAGAATCTATCAGGGACTATATAGAGATATTCCATAATCTCTCTCATGTGCTATAGGCATGCCTTTGCCCATGTTGCTGCAAACATGCAGGCATAACTTCCTCGACAAGATGGAAGTTCGAATGGGGTTGTCAAGGCCAAGACACAGAAGAAGCTTGTCGAGCAAACTGAGATAGCTGAGAAATCGGCTAAAAAGTTTGAGTCTTCCACTCCCAAAAGCAGGTGGAGAATCAATAGCAAAAGCCATGACACGACTGAATCTTTTGATGCATCAGTATTGGAAGTATATGGAGAAACTCGATCAAAGAAGGATAGCTCCAACAAAACCTCAGAATATCAGAGGCAGTACTCCTTTGGAGATAAGCATGTGGTGACAATCTTCCACTGCTCAAAAAAGGCAACAAGTTGAAGTTGCCAGAAGCTAGACGCCCAGACAAAGTTGGACTAACAAACGATCCCAACTATTGTCTCTTGCACAGGATGCTTCATTATCCTACCAGTAGGTGCAATGTTCTTAAGAATAAAATCCAATAGATACAGGTGTTTTTACTCTGAAGTCAGAACGAAAGAGAGCCAATGCCTAACCCCTATCCTTGAAGGGAAAACGAAAGTAATTCATTTTCCTTCCAAAGCAACGGGACTCAAACCAGAAGCTAAAAGCAAGTCTTGCAATGTCTCTCACAACAGATGACACTGCACCAGTAACTTCTCTCAATAGCTCTAAAGAGAAGACAACTGTCTCAGCCGCAATTTTACAGCCAGTAGACACTCGGTCAGAAGACAGTACTTAAGACAGTACAACCAACACCAGATGAGACACAAGAGCCAGCAACATCGGGAAATATTAAAGGGGTTAGAGTATGTCACTCCACCATTCAAATAAGAAGAATTAATTGTAGTAGAGAGAGTCTACTCAAATGAATCATACCACCTTGCTGATCAAAATAGGGGTACACTCATGATGCTAATCAAATGACATGCTATTCATGATCAAGTTAACATTATAACTCTAATCTGAAAAACACCTAGAGGGGGGGTGAATAGGTGTGAATGCTAATCTAGTGATCTTTTTAAACTGTAATTAAATGAGTGATTCAACGATCTCTCAAAACACGACTAAGAGCCGAATACCCCTTGCGAGGTTCTGAACTCCTTCCTCCCAATTCCCCTTAAATGGGTTAGAGGTGCGTAATGCAACCGTGTTGTATTGAGGTGTGATCGATCAATGCCAAGTATGATGATGAAGATGAAATGCTCACAATGTAAAACAACAAGTATAGCAAGTAAGGTAAACAACACAAGATTCCACAAGTAGAGGGTTAGTTCTCAAGCAATTAATTCAAGGCAATATAAAGCAATAGAAATTAAAAGCAAGAAGAACGCAAAGGCAATCGCAAACAAGATGATTTGTTTCGAGGTTCGAGCACACTTGCTCTAGTCCCCGCCTTCACCTCCGTGAAGGGTTTCCACTATCCACCGAGGATGCCTTTACAATTGGGTCTACCGAAGACCGAGCACCGAGCTCCACCGAGTACAAAGGACCTCTACCGAAGAGGTTGCTCCACAAGAAGGAATTACAAGAACAAAGTGATCACAACTTGATCACTACACTTTTCTCAATTTCTTTTACAAACACTCTCACTTCAATTACAACTTCACTATAGAATGAGTATAGAATTTTTTGGCTCTATGAAGTGTGGTGAGAAAACTTCAGTTGTAGAGTGATATAGAGAATCAAACACAACTGAAAAACAATCTTGAAAAAGTAGGAATTGAAGGCTTAAAACAATTTTTCTTTTCTCTTTTGAAAACAACAAAACTTGAGGATTTTTCTAAGTAATGAGGAAGAGAGACTTCTCCTCTATTTATAGGGTTAGAAAATAGGTTAAAAACAATTTCTTTTCACCTAATTCAACCTGCAAAAGCTTCCCAACCACTCTCCAAAAATCTGCTAAAACAGAAAAAGAAACAGTTTTTCAGAAAATCCCAAAGAGGAAAGAGCCGTTGCTGTGTTGCAGGCTTGGCGGTCGACCGGTCCGGTCGACCGCCAGCCTAGCTGGATATAGCCGTTGGCTCCCGGTCGACCGGTCCGGTCGACCGACCAAAAAGGAGGAAACACAGTTTCCTTCTTCCGGTCGACCGGTCCGGTCGACCGAAATTTCCCGAGAGCAGAAGGCTCTCTGTCGGTCGACCGGTCCGGTCGACCGACGGACATGCACAAACAGTGCATGTCCAGGCACAACGCCGGTCGACCGGGCCGGTCGACCGATGTTGCCTGAGGCTGAAAACTGGGCTGTTTTGAAGAGGGAATTTTTGTGAAAACATTTTGAAAATACCTATAGCTAAGTATTATGCAGAAAATAGTTTATATACATGTTTTAAACAAGTTTTTCAAGATATAAAGCTTTGGTACATGTATATATAAACTAAGGCATAAACTAAAACTTTGGTACATGTTTTTAAACAAGTTTTTCAAAACATAGGAAATACATGAAACAAGTGTGTGTGCAAATCCTAGAGCCAAATTTCCTATATTCAAACTTTAACATTCTAAACTTACAAACTTGCTAAAAGACTTCAAGGCTATTCTTCAAGGTGGGCTATCTTCACTTGATCTTCAATATTTGCAACTTGAGCCCAAATTGAATTGTCTTGAGTCCAAAAACCTTGTATTTGAGTGAGAGTACTTCTAGTGTGATGATAAACCTGAAACATACTTAAACAACAATTGTTATTAGTACAAATAACTAATATGTTTTGTAATCATCAAAATACACTAAACAAGGGTGATTGTAACCTTGGGCCAACAATCTCCCCCTTTTTGATGATGACAAAACATATAGTTATTAAACAAATAAAGAGAGGCAAAAGCTTGGAAAGCTCCCCCTCAAACAATGCTATGTATCTATCATGAATATGAAAAACTATGAAATCATACATAAAGCATTTGAAAAAGTCATCACCATAAATTTTGTCAAGGAAAACCAAATAATGAACAAATTTATTATTTTCAAGAATCTAAGTATATTCAAACTAGTATATTTTTCTCCCAACAATTTTAAACAACTTATATTCTTTTTCTCCAAACTTATATATTTTTCTCCCCCTTTTTGTCATACATCAAAAAGGGTTAAAACATATCAAAACACAAACATATCAAAACAAAAATATTTTAAGAATCAATCATACATACATTCAACTCACCACAAATAAAGAAAAATCTTGCATAATCTAAAGGTTTAGTGAAAATATCGGCAAGTTGAAAATCGGTAGAAACATAGTCAATATCAATATCACCTTTTTCAAAGTGATCTCTAAGAAAATGATACCTAATATCAATGTGCTTGGTTTTACTATGTTGATTAGCATTTTTGGTCATGTGAATTGTACTAGTATTATCACAAAAAATCTTAACATGATCAAAATGTAAATCATAGTCAAGGAGAGTATGTTTCATCCAAAGAACTTGTGCACAACAAGCTCCGGCCGCAACATACTCCGCCTCGGCGGTTGATAGGGCTACCGAATTTTGCTTTTTGGAAGACCAAGATACAAGACAATTACCTAAGAATTGACATGTTCCACTTGTGCTCTTCCTATCTACCCTACAACCCGCATAGTCGGCATCCGAAAAACTCTTCATTTCAAATAATCCGGTTTTAGGATACCACAAACCCAATTCAATTGTGCCCTTAAGATACCTAATTATGCGTTTTACCGCTATTAAGTGTGATTCCTTAGGACATGATTGAAAACGTGCACATAAACAAACGGAAAACATGATATCCGGCCTACTAGCCGTCAAATAAAGCAAACTACCAATCATGCTTCTATAAAGCTTAATGTCTACACTTTACCTTGTTCATCCTTGTCAAGCTTGGTAGTTGTTGCCATGGGAGTTTTGCTTACTTTTGATCCTTCAAGCCCGAATCTTTTGATTAGTTCCTTTGTGTACTTGGCTTGATTGATGAAGATCCCATCCTTCCTTTGCTTGATTTGGAGTCCAAGGAAATAGTTAAGTTCCCCCATCATAGACATTTCAAATTCATCCTTCATGCATGACTCAAAAACTTTGCAAAGAGATTCATTAGTAGAACCAAAAATAATATCATCTACATAAATTTGCACAATAAGAATATCTTTTTCTACATGTTTTGTAAACAATGTTGTGTCAATTTTACCTTTCTTAAAACCATTGGAAATCAAAAATGAAGACAATCTTTCATACCAAGCCCTAGGGGCTTGTTTTAAACCATAAAGAGCTTTGTCTAATTTAAAAACAAAATCCGGATGTGTAGGATCAACAAACCCGGGGGGTTGTTCAACATACACTTCCTCTTCAATAAAACCATTTAGAAAAGCACTTTTAACATCCATTTGAAACAATTTGAAATCTTTATATGAGGCAAATGCTAGTGTCATCCGTATGGCTTCAAGCCGTGCTACGGGTGCAAAGGTTTCTTCAAAATCGATCCCTTCGATTTGAGTGTAACCTTGGGCAACTAACCTAGCCTTGTTTCTAACTACATTACCCGATTCATCCAACTTGTTCTTAAAGATCCACTTAGTACCAATTGTTGGTCTATCGTGGGGCCTAGGAACAAGGTGCCATACTTGATTGCGCTCAAATTGATTGAGCTCTTCTTGCATAGCTAGCAACCAATATGAATCGGCCTCGGCCTCGAGGACATTTTGGGTTCAATGTGTGAAATAAATGCAAAATGGCCACAAAAATCTTGAATTTTAGAACGAGTAGTTACCCCTTTTGATACTTCACCTATGACGAGGTCCTTGGGATGATGAGGGTTGAATCTCCAATCCTTAGGTAGTGGTTGAGTAGGCTCCACCTCATTTGTTTGATGTTCATTTCCTTGGGCCTCTTCCACTTTGGCTTCACTTCCATCATCATCCTTTGGCTTGTCTCCCATGGTAGAAGCATCCTCCAAGGTGACTTTCTCCAAGCCTTCATGCAAGGCATCTATTTCTACAACATTCTTAACAAACTTGTTAGATTCCTCAAACTTAACATGAATAGACTCTTCAATAGTCAAAGATGATCTAATGAAAACTCTATAAGCCTTACTAGTGTTTGAGTAACCTACAAAAATAGCCTCATAAGATCTAGCATCAAACTTTCCTAAATTATCTTTTGTGTTTAAAACAAAGCATTTGCAACCAAAAACTTTAAAATAGGAAACAGTAGGTTTTCTAGAAAAATACATTTCAAAAGAAGTCTTAGTAGTATTTTTACACAAGAAAACACGATTTGATATGTAGCATGATGTATTAACGGCCTCGGCCCACAAATAATGTGGTAGACCGTATTCACTTAGCATTGTCCTAACCATCTCTTGTAATGTTCTATTTTTCCGTTCAACTACTCCATTTTGTTGTGGAGTTCTAGGACAAGAAAGTTCTTGCTTTATTCCATGTTCATCACAAAAAGTGGTAAAGGGTTAGTTAATGAATTCACCTCCTCTATCACTTCTTATTCTCAAAATCAAAGAATCTTTTTCTTTTTCTACTCTTTTCTTAAAAGTTTGGAAATACGAAAATGCTTGGTTTTTATGTTCAAGAAAGAAAACCCATGTAAATCTTGAAAAATCATCAACCAAGACATAAGCAAATCTATTCCCACTTAGACTTTTGGTTTGTGTTGGGCCAAATAGATCCATATGGATTAATTCCAAAGGACGTGATGTCATGATATCCTTAATTGACTTGAAAGAAGACTTAGTTTGTTTCCCAAATTGACATGAGTCACAAACTCGGTCCTTTTCAAAATTCAATGAAGGAATACCTTTCACCATTTCCTTTGAATTTAATCTAGAAATATGATCAAAAGAAATATGCCCTAATCTCCTATGCCACAACCAAGAGTCATCATCGAGGGCTTTTAAACAAGTAATATTACAGGACATATTTAACATATCAATCATATAAACATTGCTTTCACGAAAACCGGAAAATACACAAACATTGGAAGTTCTATCAATTACTTTACAAGCAACATTGTCAAAAGCTACATCAAAACCTTTATCACAAAGTTGACTACCACTCAAGAGATTATGCTTGAGGCCATCAACTAAAACCACATTTTCAATTAAAGGAGAGGTGCCAAGTTTTACATTACCAATACCGATGATTTTACCCTTGGCGTCATCTCCGAAGGTGACGGTGCCACCTTCATGATATCTTGATAGGGTTGCAAAGTTGTTGATGTCCCAAGTCATGTGCCTTGAGCAACCGCTATCAAGATACCACAAACCTCTACGTCATTGGGCTTTGGAAAGTACCTACATCATTTAACACAATTGTTGACTTTGGTACCCAAACTTTCTTGGGTCCTTGAAAGTTAGTGTTACGAACCCAAACATTATGATGTGATGCACTTAGTCTATCATAACAAAAATTTGCTAAGTGTCCTTCCGCCCACAATGTGAACATGAGTACACTTTTCTATACATGAATGCATGATGTGTATGTGTAGTAGTGTGAGCATGCTTTTGGGGTTTGCCATGTTGTTTAGGTTGTGTAGCATGAACATGAACATGAGCATGAGCATTTTTCTTTGGGGCTTGTTTCTTAGGAAACATAGCCTCAATCCTTTTCTTATCAAATTCACAATTTTTCAAAACAACACTTAATGAGTCTAATCTTTCCCTAAGCATGGAAACTTCATTAGAATCAATTAGTGGGGCCTTACCCTTGCAAGAAGTCTTATATTTTTCAAAATCATTTTTAGTAGTGGTCAAGGTGGAAACTAAATTATCCTTTTCTTTTGTAAGAGTAAAAACATGATGACTTAAAGATTCATTTTCCTTTTTCATTTTTAAATACTTTTTCTTTAAGAAATCATAATTTTGTGACAACTCAACAAAAGCTTCTTCTAACTCATCCATAGAAAGTTCATCATTATGAGAAGGGGAAGAGGTTACCTTGCTTGTGCCTTCATTAGCCATGAAGCACATGTTGGCGGTGTCTATCTCCTCTTCGGATTCGGTCTCCGAATCCCAAGTTGCCTTCATAGCCTTCTTCTTATATGGCTTCTTTGATGTGGAGGGCTTTGCTTTGTCCGGACACTCCGCAACTATGTGTCCCGGTTTTTGGCAATTGAAGCACACAATCTTCCTTTCTTCTTTGCCTCCTTGCCATCTCCTTCTACCTTGAAACTTTGCCTTGTTGTACATCCTCCGAACATTTTGACTAGAAGTGAGAGCTCTTCGTCATCTTCTTCTTCATCATCTTCGTCGGAGTGTGATGATTGACACTTGAAGGCAATAGTCTTCTTCTTGGTAGGAGCCATGTCCTCTCTTGCTTTCCTTTCCATCTCATGGGTTTTGAGGTTCCCAATGAGACTTATAAGCTCCATCTCTTCATTGTCGTTGAGTTCCTTCAAGGTTGTAGCTTTAACTTCCCATGAAGGAGGAAGAGCCCGGATGATCTTCCTTACTCTTTGATCATTGTTGATATCTTCACCTAAAGAAGAGAGTCCATTAGTAATCTTGGTAAACCTTGTAACCATATCATCTATGGTTTCATTGTCTTGCATGCTAAATGTTTCATATTGAGACCGAAGAAGGTCAATCTTAGCCTTCTTAACTTGTGAGGTCCCCTCATGAGTGACTATCAAGTGTGACCAAATCTCAAATGCGGATTTGCAATGTATAACCCTAGCTATGTCATCATCATTTAGGGCTTGTAGAAGTGCATAGTGAGCTTTGGCATTTGCATCGAATTCCTTAGTCTCTATTTCGGACCAAGTGGATTCGTCACCGGGGGGTACACTAAAGGACTTAGTCACGGCCTTTGCAACTCGGCTACCTAGAGATTGCAAAAACACGGTCATCTTAACCTTCCATATGGGAAAGTTAAGTCCATCAAACTTAGGAGGGGTCTTAATTCCATCGGCCATTTTTACTATATGAATATGAATGAAATGATTAGCAAATTAGGATCTTCTCTAAGGTTGTTAAACCAAATCCTAGAGTCCAAGCTCTGATACCAATTGAAAAACACCTAGAGGGGGGGTGAATAGGTGTGAATGCTAATCTAGTGATCTTTTTAAACTGTAATTAAATGAGTGATGCAACGATCTCTCAAAACACGACTAAGAGCCGAATACCCCTTGCGAGGTTCTGAACTCCTTCCTCCCAATTCCCCTTAAATGGGTTAGAGGTGCGTAATGCAACCGTGTTGTATTGAGGTGTGATCGATCAATGCCAAGTATGATGATGAAGATGAAATGCTCACAATGTAAAACAACAAGTATAGCAAGTAAGGTAAACAACACAAGATTCCACAAGTAGAGGGTTAGTTCTCAAGCAATTAATTCAAGGCAATATAAAGCAATAGAAATTAAAAGCAAGAAGAACGCAAAGGCAATCGCAAACAAGATGATTTGTTTCGAGGTTCGAGCACACTTGCTCTAGTCCCCGCCTTCACCTCCGTGAAGGGTTTCCACTATCCACCGAGGATGCCTTTACAATTGGGTCTACCGAAGACCGAGCACCGAGCTCCACCGAGTACAAAGGACCTCTACCGAAGAGGTTGCTCCACAAGAAGGAATTACAAGAACAAAGTGATCACAACTTGATCACTATACTTTTCTCAATTTCTTTTACAAACACTCTCACTTCAATTACAACTTCACTATAGAATGAGTATAGAATTTTTGGCTCTATGAAGTGTGGTGAGAAAACTTCAGTTGTAGAGTGATATAGAGAATCAAACACAACTGAAAAACAATCTTGAAAAAGTAGGAATTGAAGGCTTAAAACATTTTTCTTTCTCTTTTGAAAACAACAAAACTTGAGGATTTTTCTAAGTAATGAGGAAGAGAGACTTCTCCTCTATTTATAGGGTTAGAAAATAGGTTAAAAAACAATTTCTTTTCACCTAATTCAACCTGCAAAAGCTTCCCAACCACTCTCCAAAAATCTGCTAAAACAGAAAAAGAAACAGTTTTTCAGAAAATCCCAAAGAGGAAAGAGCCGTTGCTGTGTTGCAGGCTTGGCGGTCGACCGGTCCGGTCGACCGCCAGCCTAGCTGGATATAGCCGTTGGCTCCCGGTCGACCGGTCCGGTCGACCGACCAAAAAGGAGGAAACACAGTTTCCTTCTTCCGGTCGACCGGTCCGGTCGACCGAAATTTCCCGAGAGCAGAAGGCTCTCTGTCGGTCGACCGGTCCGGTCGACCGACGGACATGCACAAACAGTGCATGTCCAGGCACAACGCCGGTCGACCGGGCCGGTCGACCGATGTTGCCTGAGGCTGAAAACTGGGCTGTTTTGAAGAGGGAATTTTTGTGAAAACATTTTGAAAATACCTATAGCTAAGTATTATGCAGAAAATAGTTTATATACATGTTTTAAACAAGTTTTTCAAGATATAAAGCTTTGGTACATGTATATATAAACTAAGGCATAAACTAAAACTTTGGTACATGTTTTAAACAAGTTTTTCAAAACATAGGAAATACATGAAACAAGTGTGTGTGCAAATCCTAGAGCCAAATTTCCTATATTCAAACTTTAACATTCTAAACTTACAAACTTGCTAAAAGACTTCAAGGCTATTCTTCAAGGTGGGCTATCTTCACTTGATCTTCAATATTTGCAACTTGAGCCCAATTGAATTGTCTTGAGTCCAAAAACCTTGTATTTGAGTGAGAGTACTTCTAGTGTGATGATAAACCTGAAACACACTTAAACAACAATTGTTATTAGTACAAATAACTAATATGTTTTGTAATCATCAAAAACACTAAACAAGGGTGATTGTAACCTTGGGCCAACATAATCATCAAGTCAAATTCTTTGACTACTTCATTCTTTATGGAATTTTCTCTATTCCTAAATGACTATTAGTGCAATCCCATACTCTCAAGTGGAGACAATGATATTCAACTATTACGTTAGCGATTACCTCTGATAGTTCATTCTCACTCCGATAAAATTCCTGTGGAGTTTTACTCACTTCTTTAATTCCTAGTGAGATTTTAGAAGTCATCTGCAGAGCGAAAACCTAGAGAGTACATAATGTTACTTAAAGTAACATAACAATCCAACGCCTCTGACGAATAGGGATAGAGGAAAACTTGACTTTTAAGCCCAACAAAAATTCCTCCACAATTCATCATGTTGAGAATAATATGGCTAGCCCAACTCAAATGGTAGTTGGTAAAAGTAGATCAAATCTGTTGATGACTGAGAGATTGCTAAAAATCTTAAGGGACCTGATCCCGCTTTTTCCTCCAAAATCTCTGACTAATTCCCTTCCATTGAATCATAGGACCACAAAAAGATGTATTCATTTCCCCAATGAAATGAGTTACAGGTCGAATCTATCATGTTAACATTATACATCTGACAGTAAAAACTTTCATATCCCCAACGGATCAAATTTCACTTGTCATTCTCTTTAATAGAATGACAGATCCACTCAAATTATTGTTATGTTCAACATTCTACTCTAACAGTAAATGAATCCTGTCAAGTTAACATCACACCTTTGACAAATTCTAAATCTCTAGCGGAGTATTTGTCACGTTAACGATTACCTCTGACAAAACTTCCTCTTATTACCTAGCAAAGAATTTAGTTGTCATGATAATGATCACTTCTGACAACTTTCATAAATCCCCACAGGAGTCCTTTATGTCACGTTAATGATTACCTCTGACAAACTCTTGCAAATTCCAATAGAGAATGCTAAATTCTCTATAATCCCTCATGGGATTCCTTTTAGCTCCCCGACGAGTTTTCTAGTTATCACGTTAACGATTCCCTCTGATAATTCTCATGGATTCCCCTCAGAGTCTATAACATTTTTTAGCCCCTAGTGGACTCTTGGGTTGTCACGTTAGCATTATACCTCTGACAATTCCTTCAAAAAAAATTTCTCCAAGGAAGCACTAATTTTCCCACAGAGTTTATGATCAAATCACATTCCCTAATGGAATAATTTTCTTCTTCCCGTCATATCTAGTTTGTCACCTCTGAACGGCAAGACTCTGAGTCTGGCGACTCCTGGTCGGTTATATCTAGTCTATCACCTCTGAACCAACTAGTGCCTTCATCTTTTCCTCTTTTCAGTCCATGTTACGCCCACATGGCATCTGAATAGCGGATTCTTTTTTATGACTTAAACTGTCATGTCCATATTACCTCTGAACAGACGAGCCAAGATGTTATGCCTGCACGACCTCTGAATAACAACCTTTTTTGGTACTCAAACTATCATATTCAGTTTGCCACATCTGAATAGACGAGTCCATAACCTCATTCTCTTTTTCCCGGTCAGAACTGGGAGTTCTTGCTATCAAGATAATATGACTGCCTCTAAACAGCAAATTGCGAGCCTGGGTCTCTTAATTGGTCATATTCATATTACCGTTGAATCGACGGGTGCCCAAATCTAATTCATCTATGCAGTCCCCAGTGGGCTAGCTGTCAAATTAATACGATTACCTCTGACAGCGGATTCAAAATTTAACATGTCTTAGTCTATCACGTTGCTACACCTCTAAATAGACGAGTCCCTAAAACCTGGTTCACCAATTGTTTGCTATTATGTCCAATCCTTCACCTCTAAACAGTAAACACTTTTGAGTTTGGTAATTTCAAATCGGTGATGCCCAGTTCATCACCTCTGAACTGACGAATATCCAAGTCTCATCCTTCCTTTTGTCATTATGTCCAGCTCATCACCTCTGAATGACAGAGCTTCAAGTCTGGTAATTCCTAATCAATTATGTCTAGTTCTTAACTCTAAACTGACATATATTCATATTTCACTTCCAGTCCAGTAGGGACTCTCTTCGATGTTATGTCTACTTTATCACCTCTGAATAGTGAATCCTCTTCCTAGTGATTCCTAACCTGTTATGTCCAGTCTATCACTTCTGAACAGGCAGATTTCTAGATTACCCTCTTTTATCCCCAGTAAATTCTTTCACTTTGGACTGATTTTATCATGTTTGTTTGCCTCTGAATAATTTCAGTCACACCTCTAATTCCTTCAGGAATTTTACTTGATGAATTTTCATATTCTTAGTTCTTTTAAAGAACTTGCATGCTAAGCTTAGCCTCGCATAGGAAAGCTATTTTAGCCTCGCCTGAGGCTTGCTCCGCATGGAACTTCAGCTAAGTCTAATTAACTTTTCTAACCTAAGTAGTGTCAAAATTTAGGTTGCAAGTTCAAAGTACTTCAAAATCCATACCACTCTATTACGAATTTACGATAACTTTAAAGGAGGTTTTGTTGACACTCTGAAAAGACAAACTCCCAAATTGCTCTTCAATTGGTCTGAACGGTGTCTAATTTGTCGGCACTTTCAAAACACAAGTCACGTACAAGCTAATGACCAGTTTGGCCCAACCCCGAGGGACAAAGCAGTGGTTTAGACTCTACTGATTCGTGAAGTATGCAGTAGGCCAAGTGTGACCTTTGAAAAGGCCTAAGCAGGCCTATGAGGCTAAGTTTGCTCTGAAAATGCACCTAGAGGGAGGTGAATAGGTGACAAGCTAATATACTACACAATAATGCGAAACTAAAACTTAATTTGCAAACACACAATGTGTCACCAAGAATGAGTCTGAATTCCCCGTGAAGGGCTCTAAAACTACTCCTCTAGATTCCTCTATACTAAAAGTTGAGGTGCTTTAATAAGCCCTTTTGGTTGAACACTCGTATGGGCACATACAAACTATATCTAGCATATGAATATGAACAATATAAAGCAATACAAGATATAAAGAGAGATAGAGTTGAGAGATAGTGGATCAAATGGAAACACAAAGATATGTTTCAACATTCGAGCCACTGCTCTACATCCCCGCCTTCACATAGAAGGATTTTTACTACGTCCACACAGGACCTTCCACAAAGGAACCTCCACCGAGAAATTACAACCTAACACTGGGAGTGCACAACTCCTCTCTCTAACACAAACCTCTACACAAGAGGTGGGCACTAAGCCAAGCACAAAGCAAAGGAAAATACACTTTATGATCACAAAGATCACAAACTCTCTTTTGGTGATCTCAAGGATCACAAACAATTTTCTCACAAAAACAAGGTCCTAAAAATAGGATTAGAATTGAATGGCTCAAGTATATGATAAATCAAAGTGTTTGAAAATAAAACAATAAAGAAAATACTTGGGAAAAACTTCTTGATCGATATATAAAATGAAGAACAAAATAGAATTCCCAAAGACTTGGTTTTCTTTGATTTTCTAAAACTTTGAAAACAAATAAAGATAAGAGAATTTTTGACACAAAAACTCCTTTTTTAAAACTTGTTGAAAACACTTAAGAAGATGGAAAACATTGCTCTTAAAAAACATAGGAGAAATAGCACCCAAAGACCTATTTTATAAGGGTTTGAAAATATAGCCATTGGGGTCAAAACAAGTCCAGAATGACCTGTCGGTCAACACGCCAACTTTCAGATTTCTGACCGTTGGGACCGGTCGGTCGATCGGCTGGTCGACCGTCCCAAGGCAATTTGCCAGTCGGTTAACCGCCCGATCGACCGAGGCCAGAACCAGAGAGTGAACTTTCTGGTCGGTCGACCGGGGCCAAATCCAGAGAGCAAGCTCTCTGGATCGGTCAATCGTCTGGTCGACCGGCCCATTGACCAAGGCAATGTGCATGTCTATGAATATCGGTCGACCGCTGGGTCGATCAAGATCTGGTCCGGTCGGTCGACCGCCAGTGGTCTCAGGCTGGATTTTAAAGTTTGAAAACTTCGTCTTTTAAATACTTATAAAATCCCATAAAATCACATAAAATCCACAAAAATAAGTTCGTGTAAGCACTTGAAATACAAATATGTTTGATCAAAGATCAACCCATATTACAAACAATTTGAACTATTTTTGAGGCATTAAAAATTAAGATTGAAAGCAAAAACTGTATTTTCAAAACTTGTTTTAATTTTGTCTTCAAGAGTTTTTCAGAAGCCTTCAAAATGAAAAATTATTTCTCAAAAACTTGTATAAATACAAAAACATGATATAGAAATACTTTTGAAGCATTGTGTGTATGGATAGAATTCAATACACATGACAAATGATATATCTATGTTTTTGACAATAAATCCACAACTAAGTTTTGTTAAAAGATAATATGAATTAAACAATGTATATGGATGAATCCACTATACATTAAACCACGTAAAACTTTTTCTGATTCTATCTATTCAGGAAAACTATACATGTATACTTGAAAATCCAAAACGGTTAAACTGAAACCAAAAACTATTTTAACTTTTGTGTGTGTGAACTTAAGCATATCAAAACTATTCTATTCTTACACAAGATCTAAACAAAATTAAAAACAAACCTAGACCAAGGTCTTCTTGTAGAACTCCTTCTTCAAGATGACTCGCTCTAGATGAGCTTGTCTCCTTCCGAGTGCTAAATACGATCTTGACGCGCAAGCTCTTGAATCGTCACGTGTTAGCTCCAAAACTTGACTTTAAATCCTTTGTTAAAGTTAATCACCTACTAAGATCTTGATCAATATGTGAAACTTATTAAACACAAGATCATTAGTAAACTAACCTTCATAAGTTAGTCATCATCAAAACTAAGGTGAAAGGTCTCTGGGCTAACAATCTCGCTCAAGATACCAAATAAAAACAAGATATACATATGCATAAAGTCTTAATAAAACATGCATATATAATCCTAAATTCTTCTCCTCCTTTTTATCACTCATCAACAAAGGGTGAAAGACAAACAAATAACACCAATAACATAACATATTTTAAAATAAAATTTTGATACCAATAAAATAATCAATTGAAAGAACCAATTGAAAGAAACAATCTTTTTATGAATTGATACCAATAAAAGGACATAATATCAATTGAAAGTAAAAACTAATTTTTTTTTTTAGTAAACACTAAAACTATTATGCAATATAAATACCAAATTGAGAATAATACCAATTTAAGCTTATTGATACCAATATTGAAATGTTATCATATACCAAAATAAAAAAATTTTCATTATAAAAGGTGGGAGTAAGATACAAATTGAAAATAAAATCAACTGAAAGATAAAACAAGAATTTTTCTCCTCCATTATGAAATACCAATAAAAATAACGCATAAGCTTGTATATGATATCAATTAAAAACAATTGACAGTAAGGACTAAATCATGCTTAGAAAGAAATAATTTGTGCTAAAAATATATGGCGTATATGTTTAAAGCACAAGAAAACATCCATATATATGTATCAGAGCAATTTAATATTAATTTAGATATGATTCATACGTATATAAAAAACAAGAGTATACAAAATGAATTTTCATTGAAAGTTATGTATAACTCATACCTACCATATTCATGCATATGTTTACATAGATTTTCAATTTAATGGCATACAAGACATGGTTGCTCATCCAACCGCCCTTTGGTTAGTAGGGGTTTTCAAAAATATGATTTAAAAATATTTTAACATATTTGAAAACTCTACCAATTGAAGAATACGAAACTAGTTTTATGATAATTTTGAAAACTAGTACGAAATCCTTTAAGTAAGGAATAAAAATAAATTTATATTCATAAAATATTTATATCACACAAGAGTTGTCCCTCAAATTCTATAAGGCTCAAAAATGTGCTCATGAAATAAAGTCATGAGTAAATATAAAAGTGAGTGTATAAGAATCATGTGAACAACAAATTTATAAATAAACAATAAATCTCAAAGCATCAAAACATATGAAAATCATAAAAAATTAATTTCCATTAAAACTAAACAAGCTTCAAGGTATATTTATGTTTTGTCTAAACTAAAAGTATACATACATATCCCAAATATAAACGAGTCTATAATAGAATTTTACATGAAGGCAAGTGACTCAAGAACATACATGTATATTATTAATTTTAGACAAAAATAACTTATACTTGAAACTAAACATGTACAAAAATAGGAAAAACAAGTATAAATACAAAAATCATCAAAACTAGGTTATACAAGTACATGTAATGAGTACAAATGAGCCATGAAGTATAAACACATTAATCAAGTATAGCTCACTACTTGTACATTTATAAACACAAGTTTTAACAAAAACTACATTTAAATATGTAATCACCACGTGAAGCATAAAACAAATATGATCATTAGACTAAATGCATGTATTTTAGAACTAGTATATACATAGTAGTTAAATAATAGTGAGAACACAAAATATGAATGCATATGAATATGGGTGTATCTCAAAGACTATATATGTATATTACACGTCAAATAATATTGCATTTAACATAATGAACATTGAAAATAAGGACATGCTAAAATATGCATATGAAAGCATGTAAAAAAATGATATTTTAGAGATAGTTACCAAACTATATGAACTAGTCTCTATGTCTCCAAATCATGGTGGTTCTTTCTACCTAAATATCTCTTGAAAGTGATGCATCCATAGATATAATCTTTGGGCTCAGATCTCATCCACTATCAAGGCACCACTACTCTCACGTCGCGTGAGAGCCCACACCTACATCAAATACAATAGGAGTGGCTTTCACACTTTCTTTTTGGGTCCAACGGGATTAGCATATTTCCTAACCCATACAAACTTATTTGCAAAATTTGAGTTATGTATTCTATCATAACAAAATTATGCAAGGTGGCTCGTACGTCCACAATATGTACAAGTGTACACATGAGCATACATAGACTCATGTGTGTGAGCATGAGTATGTCGTGTTTGTGTGCATGAATATGTGGAGCATGTTTCTTATGAAACATGAATTCCAATCTCTTGTGGTTCATGGCACAATAGCTCAAAGTGGAGCCTAAACAGGCTACACTTTTCTTCAACATGCAAATATCATTTTTAATTATTGAAGAAAGTGAAGCATGTAACAAAATTCTTATCACTAGGAGATGTATCAATAGAATCATGACAAGAATGGGAACCAAAATCATTTTTTAAAGAAATATTTTCATTTGAAACAAAATCCAGTTTCTTTTGAAATTAAAACAATTTTATTTTTCGAAACATCATTCTCTTTTAAAACAAAATCTAGTTTGAAGACAAAACCTCACTTTTCTTCAAACAAAATCAAAATCATTTTTATTTCTCAAAAAATTATTTTCTTTCAAGACAGGGTCAAGTTGGGATTTCAATGAGTCCCTTTCATTAGAAACCTCAACCTTCTCTTACAAAACCATATCAAGTTTAGAAAATAAATTTTTTTCTTCTTTTAATTTATAACATTTTATTCAAAAGTTTGCATTTTTTTAGCAAGTTTTAATAAATAATGAAAGTTCTTCATTTAAAGCATGGGCATCCAAATTATTATCACATGAAGACTAGTACTATCATCTAGATGAGTGTCTGATTTTACCTCAAGGGAGTCATTCCCTTGGACCATGAAGCAAGCTTGTTCGGACTCATCCACCATAGGCTCCTTCTCCAAAACGTTTATCCTCTGTTCCTTGGGAGAAGTCAATGTGTTTCACACTACAAAAGCGGAATCATAATGAGAAATAAAATATAAATGATCTTTACTTAGTGTATTGTTTAATGCATCTAAGGCTTGTGCATTAGCCCCTAAATACATGTCATTACCAAAATATAATTTCTTGGTAGTGGCAAGTTAGAAATGCAATCGTAGGGCTTTTAAATAAGCACTCATCTTAACTTTCACAAATTGATATTAGAAATATCATATATGGGAGGGGAAAGAAAGTTAATGAGTGTAAACTAATATGTGTGCAATGCAAAACTAGATTAGATATCCAAGGATCTCACTCCTAGGTGGTTAAACTGAATATCAAGAGGGGAGGCTCTGATACCAATTGAAAGTGCACCTAGAGGGGGTGAATATGTGACAAGCTAATTTAATGCACAATAATGCAAAATTAAAACTTAATTTGCAAACACACAATGTGTAATCAAGAGTGAGTCTGAATTCTCCGTGAAGGGCTCTGGAGCTACTCCTCTAGATTCCTCTAGACTAAAATTTGAGGAGCTTTAATAAGCTCTCTTAGTTGAATACTAGTGTGGGAACATACAAACTATATCTAGCATATGAATATGAATAATGTAAAGCAATGCAAGATATAAAGAGAGATAAAGTTGAGAGATAGTGGATCAAATGCAAACACAAAGATATGTTTCGAGGTTCGAGTCATTGCTCTACGTCTCCGCCTTCACACAGAAGGATTTCCACTACGTTCACACAGCATCTTCCACAAAGGAACCTCCACCGAGGAATTACAACTCAGCACCGAGAATGCACAACTCCTCTCTCTAACTCAAACCTCTACACAAGAGGTAGACACTAAGCCAAGCACAAAGTAAAAAAAAAACACTTGGTGATCACAAAAATCACAAACTCTCTCTGGATCACAAACAATTTTCTCACAAAAATAATATCCTAAAGATAGGATTAGAATTGATTGGCTCAAGTATGTGAGAAATCAAAGTATTTGGAAATAAAAAACATAGAAAATACTTGAAAAAAACTTCTTGATGGATATATAAATTAAAGAATAAAATAGAATTCCAAAGACTTGATTTTCTTTGATTTTTCAAAACTTTGAAAACAAATAAAGATAAGAGAATTTTTGACACAAAAACTCCTTTTAAAACTTGCTGAAAACACTTAAGAAGATGGGAAAATTACTCTTAAAAATCTTAGGAGAAATAGCCCCAAATGACCCATTTTTATTGGGGTCTGAAAAATATAGTCGTTGGGGTCAAACAAGTCCAGAATGACTTGTCGGTCGACCACCCGGTCAACCGGCCAACGGTCAGATTTCTGACCATGGGGCTGTCGGTTGACCCGCTGATCGACCGCTCCAAGGCAATTTGCCTGTCGGTCAATTGCCCGATCGACCGAGGTCAGAACTAGAGAGTGAACTTTCTGGTTTCTCGACCGGTCGGCCGATCGGTCGGCCGACCGTCCGGTCGACCGGCCCATTGACCAAGGCAGTGTGCACATTTGTGCACATCGGTCGACCGCCTGATCGACCGAGATCTGGTCGGTCGACCGTCAGTGGTCTTAGGTTGGGTTTTAAGGTTTGAAAACTTGGTCTTTTAAATACCTATAAAATCCCATAAAATCACATAAAATTCAAAACAATAATTTCTTGTAAGCACTTAAAATACAAATATGTTGATCAAAGATCAACCCATATTACAAGCAATTTGAACTATTTTGAGGCATTAGAAATTAAGCTTGAAACCAAAAACTGTATTTCAAAACTCGTTTTAATTTTGTCTTCAAGAGTTTTGAGAAGACTTCAAAATGAAAAATTATTTCTCAAAAACTTGTATAAATACAAAAACATGATATAGAAATACCTTTGAAGCATAGTGTGTATGGATAGAATCCAATACACATAGTAAATGATATATTTTATATTTTTTGATAATAATCCAAAACTAAGTTTTGTTAAAAGACAATATGAATTAAACAATATATGGGATGAATCCGCTTTACATTAACAATGTAAAACTTCTTTTAATTTTATCTATTCATGAAAACCATATATGTATACTTGAAAATCCAAAATGGTTAAACTGAAACCAAAAACTATTTTAACTTATGTGTGTAAAGTTGAGCATATCAAAACTATTCTATTCTTACACAAGATTTAAACAAAATTAAAACAAATCTAGACCAAGGTCTTCTTGTAGAACTCCTTCAAATGACTCATTCCAAACTCGATCCAAATGAGCTTGACTCCTCCCGAGTACCAGATGCGAACTTGACGCGCAAGCTCTTGAATCATCATGTGTAAGCTCCTAAACTTGACTTTGAATTCTTTGTTGAAGCTAATCACCTACTAAGTTCTTGATCAATATTTAAAACTTATTAAATATAATATCATTAGTAAACTAAACTTCATAAGTTAGTCATCATCAAAACTAAGGTGAAAAGCCTCTGGGTAAACATGTTCAACACTTAGTGACGCATGAGCCCAATAGGCTATAGCTTCCCCTGAAGCTTTTTATAGCTCCGCTGAGAGCTAACTTCTAACTTCACCTGAAGCTTTTCATAACTCCACCCGAGCTAACTTGTAACTTCGCCTGAAGCTTTAGCCTTGCAATTGCTAGCTCCGTATGAAGCTTTCGCCTTGCACTGGGTAAGGTCTGCATGAAGCTTTAGCTTTGCACTGGGCTAGCTTCGCATAAAGCTTTGGCCTCGCACTGGGCTAGCTCTGCATGAAGCTTTACCCCCGCACTGTGCTAGCTCTGCATGGAGCTTTTAGTCATATTGACCATTTCAAATCCCTGAAGAGGATTAGTGGGATAACTACCCACTACATTAGTGAAGTTAATGCCCACTTTAAATGGTAGTCACACCCAATTACCTCCCCATTAAAGGAAGATAATTAAGGGATATTAACTCCCTAAGATAGCAGCTATTCACAGCTTGGAGGCCAGCCTCCCCAACAACTGAGCTAGCTTCGCTAAAGCTAATTTAGCCTCGCCAATGGGAAGTTAGCCTCGCCAGAGGCTATATAATCTCGTCCAACGGGCATAATGGTTGTTAGCTGATTTTTAGGTCAACTACCCTCGTTGAGCCCATAAATAGCCCACTAGTAAGTTAGGCTCAGGGGCTGGAAGAGATTCAAGTCGAAGGCTGCATATTTGATTGGCTACATATTTGAGGGGCTACATATTGGATTAGTTGAAAAGAATTGCCAGAGATCTTACTCAGCTCCAGGCTTTTTGGAGATTCATTTATCTCATCCTTCTAGGACCAACTTCAGGGTGCCAATACCCTAAATCTTTCATTCTTAAAAAAAATTTCAGAACCAGGCGAGAAGAAAATTCTCAAGCAGTAGAGTTCGAGGCTGGATCGCTCACATTGTCAATGGAACAAAGTGTTTGCGCGCTGACCAGACTTTCACTGGCACACTTCCTCAGAATCTCAGTAGAGAATTCTTGTAATTTTTCTTTTTAATTACTTGTAATTTTCTATAACTCTTTGTAAGTTTTTCCCTTTGAATTTTCAATGGAAAACACGTCTACTATGTCTATCAGATGGCGATGAATTCACTAAGAAAGGTTCCAGGCATAGTCACCTGTCTCGAATCCACAGTATGAGGTAGTCCAATCTTATTCGTATTTTATGTTTTCTGATTTATTTACATCATGTTGTTGTTGGTTCAGAGGCCTTCCACTCTAGTTTTGATGATGATTAACTCATGTAGTTATGTGTACTAATAATCTTGTGATTTTAGTTTCAGATCTCTAATCAAGATGTTAGTAGGTGATTAGCTTCAACAAGGTGTTTTGGAGCTATTCACATGGTGATTCAAGAGCTTGAGCGACAAGATCATATATAGCACTCATTGGAGTCAAGCTCAGTGAATCACGGTTTGGATCAAGTCAACTTGAAGACGGAGTTCATCAAGAGACCTCGGTACATAGTTTAGTTTATGTTTTAAATCCATGTGTAAAGATTAGATAGTGTGATATGCTCAAGTTCACACACATACACATTTCATGTTTTGGATATTGGTTTTCGGTTTTTGGTTTAACCGATCTTGTTTTCATGAATAGTTAATATCAAGCAAGTTTAATTAGTTTAATGTATATTAGATATGTTCTATATACATGTATGCTTTATATCTTAGACAAACTTATCTTGATATGCATATTCATGTGTTTGGGTGTTTTAGTATTTTTAACAAAACGTATTTTGGATTTATGTGACAAAAACATGGATATATATATGTTTCATGTATATTGGAGTATATCCATAATACATCATGTTAAAAATTGTTTAAGTATCATGTTTTTGTATTTGAATGAGTTTTGGAAAAATCGGATTTCATTTGAAAAATCCAAGTTTAGGAAATACAGTTTTTTGTTTTCGGTAAAATTTATAAGTCACAAAAATGGTTCAAAAAGTTTGAAATTTGTGTTGAAATTTTTCACACAAGTTTGTATATCAATGCATTATGCTAAAACTATTTTGTGGATTTTTAAGAATTTTATGAGATTTTTAAAATAATAAAAATCAACGTTTTCTGTCCCAAAACTGTTTCTGCCAGGCTCTGGCGGTCGAACCACACGGTCAACCGGACCAGTAGCCGGTCGACCGGAGCGGTCGACTGGACGTGCACACAAACGTGCACGCAGCCTGCCCCTTGGGCCGGTCGACCGATCGGTCGATCGACTGAAAGCAACCCACTCTCGGGTTGCTCCGGTCGACCGGGCGGTCGACCGGCCAGAGAGCCGTTGTTCTCTGGTTCAGGCCCGGTCGACCGGGCGGTCGACTGGTAGTTGGCAACGGTTAAAAATCGACCGTTGGCCGGTCGACCGGAAGGTCGAAACTGGCCATAATTGCTGCCAACGGCTAGTTTTTTCTAAAGAGCTATAAAATGGTTTTCTCTTAATAGTTTTGGATAAGTTTTTAGAGAGCTAAATTTCTGATCTTACTAGTGTTTTTAAAGCAATCAAAAAGAAGTTTTGGGCTCAAATCTTTACATTCTATTTGGTGTTTTCTAGGTTTTAGAAATCAAAGAAAAGTGATTTTTGGGAAAAGTGTTTTGATTCAACTTCTTCATCTTTACTTCTAGTTTTTTCCAAAAAATTTCTTTAAGTATTATTTTTCATTCCTTTGGTTTTTCTCACACTTGAGCTTCATTCTATCCTATCTATAGGATCTTTGTGTTTGTGGGAAAAGAAATTGGTTTGTGGTCTTTTGATCACCAAGTTAAACCCTCATCATTGCTTGGCTTTGTGCCTTTCCTCTTGTGTAGAGAAGTTGTGCAATTGGGTTGTATCCCTTAAGTTGTGAGGTGATCCTTGTTTAGCTTTGTGCTTATCCCTCAAGTTTGAGGTGATTGTTTTGTTGGCTTGGTGCTTGCCTCTAGTGAGAGGTTGTAGTTGTAAAGAGAGTTGGGTACTCCTAGTTATTGTATTGCCCAAAATCCTCGGTGGAGGTTCCTTGTGTGGGAGTCCTGTGTGCAAGCTAGTGGATTCGAAGTCCTTCTAGGTGAAGGCAGGATGTAGAGCTGGTGCTCGAACCTCGAAACAAATCTTATTGTTTGCGCTTGATCCATTGACTCTTACTCTCTCTCTTTTATATTGTGCCTTGCATCATTCATATTGTCATATCTCTATTATATGCTTTGATTGTGTTTGTGTGCCTTACTTGTACTTAACCACGAGAGCTTTATATAGCGCCTCAATCTTATTCAGAGAATCAAGAGGAGTTTGTCCAGAGCCCTTCACCGAGAATTCGGCTACACTCGTTGGTTGTATTAAGTGTTGTTGCAATTAGTTTTTTTTTAAATTCCGCATTTAGTTCATTAGATTAGCCTATCACTATTACCCCCCCTCTAGGTGATTTCATTGGTATCAGAGCCTACGTTCCTGATATGAGGTTTAACCACCTAGGAGTGTGATCTTGGTTTTGCTAATCTACATTTGCTTTTTCATTTGCACACATTTTGTTTGCACTCATGGATAGCCCTCCCATGTTTGATATCTCTAAAATTGACACATGGAAGATAGGGATGAGTTGGCATTTAAAAGCCCTAGGATATAATGTTTACAAGCCATTACCAAGGAATCTGACCCTAATGATAGCAAGCATATAGAGGCCAATGCAATAGCCCTAAAGGCACTTAGAGCATCTCTTCATAAAGAACTTTACATGTGTTTGCTCACTATGATTCGGCTTTTGCAGTATGGAACATTTTGACTTCTCCTGAGCTACCAAGATTATCAATAAGAAGAGGAGATTTAGAGAGACAAATCCGACGAGCATTGCCTCATGGTCCAAGGAATGACTCCTTGAGGTACAATCGGAAACTTAACTAGATGCTAGCACTAGTTCCTATTGCTATGGTGTTTAGAAGTACAAACCTTAAATGTAGAACTTGCTACAAAGTTTGAAAAATTTTTGAAAAAACATGATCTTTTGAAAAGAAGAATTTGAACTAAAAGAAGAAAATAAGGATTTGTGTTCAAGATTTGATTTGATTTTGCAAGAGAAGGAAGAGATTTCTAGTGAACGTGACTTACTTAAATCTCAACTAGACCTTGCCCTAAAGGAAAATAAATTTTTGAATAGTAAAAATGATTGTGATGATGTTTTGAAGAACAATGAGGTTATCTTCAAAATTAGATTTTATTTAAAAAGATAACCATTCTTTGAAAAATGAAATTGATTTTATTTCAAAAGAATTAGATTTAGTTTTGAATAAAAATAAATCTTTGAAAAATGATATAGATTCACATGTTTGCCATGCTAGTGTAGCTTCACCTAGCTTACCTATTGCATGTTCCACTTCTTCTATAATTGAAAATGATATATATTTATTAAAAGAATATGGATTGTTTGGGCTCCACTTTGAGCCATTGTGCCATTAACCATATACGCTTGGAATCTTTGTTTCGAAAGAAACAAGTTCCTATTATGCATGCACACAAACCACGGCTTACACATGCTCCTTACAGTCACAACATCACACTACGTATGCTCATGTGTACACTTGTACACATTGTGGACGTAAGGGCCCCCTTGCTAAATTTTGTTATGATAAGATAAATGATTCTAATTTAGCAAATAAGTTTGTTTGTGTTAGGAAAGGAACTAACCCCCATGGACCCAAAAAGTGTGCGTACCAAGACCACCCCTATGTATTTGATGTGGGTTGGGCTCTCACATGACGTGAGAGCGATAGTGCCTTGAGGTGGATGCGTTCCGAGCCTAAAGGTTACTATTTGGATGCATCACTTTCAAGGGGAGTTTGGTGGAAAGGCCACCTTGTTTTGGAGACATGGAGAGTTGCCTTCTAGGTTTTGGTAACGATCTCTTACTCCTCATTTTTGTTTACTTGCTCTTCATATCATTGTTTATAGCATATTTTGATGTTTATAGATTATTATGTTAAATGCCATGATTATTAGGTCCTTGACATACATGTATAGCACTTGAGATCACCAATGTTTATATGGACCCATATGTTGTGTTCTCACCATTGTTTAGCTATTATGTATATCATAGTTCTAATAGCATGTGGATTTACATAATGATCATATTTATATTTATCATGTTGATTTATATCTTGTTTTATGCTTCATGTTTTGAATATATGTTTAAATGTTAGTTTTCATTAAGATTAGGATTTATACTTGGATATATAGTGGGTCACAAATAAATTTTTATATGTTTGTACTTGAACGCTTATTTGTACCTATTAGATGTACTAGTATAGTCTAGTTTTGATGATTCATGCATTTGACTTGTATTCCTATTTATCCATGTTTTCATGTTTATATGTTTAACTTCATGTATATGTCCATCTTATCTAAACTATTGATTATACATATACATCCTTGAGCCACGAGCCTTCATGCATATACTTTTGTGGACTCGTTATGTTTTGGATATGTATGTATACTTTAGTTTGAACATGACATACATATGCCTTGAAGATTAAATAGTTTTGATGATTTTCATGTTTAGGAATATTGAGCTTTATTGCCTAGTTTCATGATGATATGCTTCACATTTTATTAGAACACTCACCTTTCTTGTTTACTCATGCTTGTTTTCATGAGTCATATTCATGCTTCATTGACTTTGAGTGTTGGCTATCATGTAAATTTTATGTTTCATGAAAAATATTTTTGTTTTATTCCTTACTTGAAGGATTTCGTACTAGTTTACAAGTTTTTTCTTTAACTAGTTGCAGTATTCTTCGTTATGGTAGAGTTTTCCAAACACACAATATTTTTTTCAAACCTATTTTTGAAAACCCCTACCTTCTAAGGACGGTTGGTTGGGAGACCATGCCTTGTATGTTCTTTATTGAAAATCATTTTAAACATGTGCATGAAATGGGTGGAAAAGTGATATGAGATATACACTTGATCTTATTATTGTTTCAAATTGGTATCATTGGATTTTTTTCAATTGGTTGAAACTTGTTTTCAATGCCTCATTTACTTTCAATTGGTAGGCATTTCTTAAATGTTTTTATGTTCACTTTCAATTGATATCAATTTGCACTTCATTGACATAATTTTTTTTAATTGGTATCATATTGGTTTTGATTGCACCCCTTTATTGATTCTTTGTTTCGAACAAAAAGGGGGAGAAGAATTTATTGGTTTTGTTTTTACTTTAACCCTTTGTTGATGATTGACAAAAAGGGGGAGAAGTATTTGGTATATATGCATGTTTTAGAAAAAGGATTTATATTTATGCACATATGTTTTATATGTTTTGTTTTGCAAATAGGAGAAAAAGGATTTGATGTGTTTCATGTGTTTCATGCTTGTTTATGCATGTTTATCTCCTTATTTGCATACATCTTTATGAGCTTTAATTGCATATTTATCTATCTATTGTTATGCATAAGTTAAGGGGGAGCTTCTTTGAAGCTTAACTTTAATTCATGCATATATAACTCCATGAGTTTTGTCATCATCAAAAAGGGGAGATTGTTGGCCCAGAGGCCTTCCACTCTAGTTTTGATGATGATTAACTCATATAGTTATGTATACTAATAATCTTGTGATTTTAGTTTCAGATCTCTAATCAAGATGTTAGTAGGTGACTAGCTTTAACAAAGGTGTTTTGGAGCTATTCACATGGTGATTCAAGAGCCCGAGCGACAAGATCATATATAGCACTCATTGGAGTCAAGCTCGGTGAATCACGGTTTGGATCGAGTCAACTTAAAGACGGAGTTCATCAAGAAGACCTCAGTACATAGTTTAGTTTATGTTTTAGATCCATGTGTAAAGATTAGATAGTGTGATATGCTCAAGTTCACAACACACACACATTTCATGTTTTGGATATTGGTTTTTGGTTTTTGGTTTACCGATCTTGGTTTTCATAAATAGTTAATATCAAGCAAGTTTGATTGGTTTAATATATATTAAATATGTTCTATATACATGTATGCTTTATATCTTAGACAAACTTATCTTGATATGCATATTCATGTGTTTGGTGTTTTAGTATTTTTAACAAAACGTATTTTTGGATTTATGTGACAAAAATATGGATATATATATGTTTCATGTATATTGGAGTATATCCATATACATCATGCTAAAAATTGTTTAAGTATCATGTTTTTGTATTTGAAAGAGTTTTGGAAAAATCAGATTTTCATTTGAAAAATCCAAGTTTAGGAAAATACAGTTTTTGATTTTCGGTAAAATTTATAAGTCACAAAAATGGTTCAAAAAGTTTGAAATTTGTATTGAAATTTTTCACACAAGTTTGTATATCAATGCATTATGTTAAAACTATTTTTGTGGATTTTTAAGGATTTTATGGAATTTTTTAGAATAATAAAAATCAAGGTTTTCTGTCCCAAAACTGTTTCTGCCAGGCTCTGCCGGTCGACTGCACGGTCAACCGGACCAGTAGTCGATCGACCGGAGCGGTCGACCGGACGTGCACACAAACGTGCACGCAGCCTGCCCTTTGGGCCGTCGACCGACTGAAAGCAACCCACTCTCGGGTTGCTCCGGTCAACCGGCCAGAGAGTCGTTGTTCTCTGGTTCAGGGCCGGTCGACCGGGCGGTCGACTGGTAGTTGGCAACGGTCAAAAATCGACCGTTGGCCGGTAGACCGGCCGGTCGACCGGAAGGTCAAAACTGGCCATAATTGCTGCCAACGGCTAGTTTTTTCTAAAGAGCTATAAAATGGATTTTCTCTTATAGTTTTGGATAAGTTTTTAGAGAGCTAAATTTCTGTGTTTTTATAGCAATCAAAAAGAAGTTTTTGGCTCAAATCTTTACATTCTATTTGGTGTTTTCTAGGGTTTTGAAAAATCAAAGAAAAGTGATTTCTGGGAAAAGTGTTTTGATTCAACTTCTTCATCTTTACTTCTAGTTTTCCCAAGGGTTTTCTTTGAGTATTTATTTTCCATTCCTTTAGTTTTTCTCACACTTGAGCTTCATTCTATCCTATCTATAGGATCTTTGTGTTTGTGGGAAAAGAAATTGGTTTGTGGTCCTTTGATCACCAAGTTGTAAACCCTCATCATTACTTGGCTTTGTGCCTTCCCTCTTGTGTAGAGGAGGTTGTGCAATTGGGTTGTATCCCTTAAGTGTGAGGTGATCCTTATTTAGCTTTGTGCTTATCCCTCAAGTTGTGAGGTGATTGTTTTGTTGGCTTGGTGCTTTGCCTCTAGTGAGAGATTGTGGTTGTAAAGAGAGGAGTTGGGTACTCCTAGTTATTGTATTCCCCAAATCCTCGGTGGAGGTTCCCTGTGTGGGAGTCCTGTGTGGACAAGCTAGTGGATTCGAAATCCTTCTGGGTGAAGGCGGGGATGTAGAGCTGGGTGCTCGAACCTTGAAACAAATCTTGTTGTTTGCGCTTGATCCATTGACTCTTTACTCTCTCTTTTATATTGTGCCTTGCATCATTCATATTGTCATATCTCTATTATATGCTTGGATTGTGTTTGTGTGCCTCACTTGTACATAACCACGAGAGCTTTATATAGCGCCTCAACTCTTATTCAGAGGAATCAAGAGGAGTTTGTCCAGAGCCCTTCACCGAAAATTCGGCTACACTCGTTGGTTGTATTAAGTGTTGTTGCAATTAGTTTTTTTTTAAATTCCGCATTTAGTTCATTAGATTAGCCTATCACCTATTCACCCCCCCTCCCCTCTAGGTGATTTCAGTTGTTTCATTCTATCTTCAATAAAACTCAAGCTTTTCGGGGGACTATTGGAATTTTGCATTAAAATCAAAAGAAAAGCTTTCATTTCAGTTATTTTTTTACCAAGTCAAAATAAAGACCAAGTCTCGGGATCCGAGTCGGTTGAGCATGTTTGTCAATTGCTCAGATTTTTTGATGGAGTTGTTATAACAACTGGGGACTTTAAGACTATAAATATAGCATCGCAGCTCAGTTTTCAAGTACACACAATATTCAGTCTTCTTTTTTTCCTCTAAAAAAACTGAAGCCTACTCTTCGTGAGAATGGTTTCAGTATTAAAGAAATTTTTTGTTATTTATCTATATTTTCTGGGCAATCGTTTCTCGTCTGAGCAGAATCCTGGTCTACTGTCCTAGGCCAGGTGCTGGTGATTTCGGGGGTGTTTTACTACCAAATGACGACTACAAGTTCAACGCCCGGACGATTGCGATGGGCTTTTGATCCTTTAGGTAGCGAGTATGCGACTGCATTTCTCAAATCAGATTTATTGTTTCCTTACTTTTATATTTGTCGGTAGCATGATAGAGATTTATTCATTTGTCTTTGTACAAAGTTTTATTTTGCATGTTTAGAAAATAATGTCAGAATATACCAAGAACATGTCCTCCCAAAAATGATTGACATGGTTATTGGTCCTCATACTTATCTAAATGGACCACCAGATTGAAAATATCAAGTGAGAGCTATATATATTTCATCATTAGAAGGTAAGTAAGGGTCTATTCAATTTAATTGTTAATTAATAATTAATTATTACTACTCGGCTGTGAGACACTAATACGTGGCCCTGATGCGGTTAAAGAGAATGGCCCCACACGTGGGCCCCACTTTTTGTCGCAATCCTATATTCAGTATTACTTAATTTTCCTTTTTTTTACTTTTTTTTCTTCTAGAAGGGTCATTTTGCTAATTATTTGTCCAGGTAAACTGCACCGCGACCTTTGCCCCCACTCACGTGCAGTGTTTCCGAAAGCAAAGAGCATCACCTTTTCATTTTCTCTTCTTTCTATTTTTTTCTCGGCCAATATAATTCTTGGTGAGGGGACCAATGGTGAATTTAGACAATAATAAGCTAGTCCACCTGGTCCACGACACGTGGGAAATTAAGTGATGCGGGACCATTCCACTTTGTCCGCTTGGTTTCTTGTGGTTGACTTTGAACGGGCTGTGTTTGGTCAAGGAAGTTCCGATCATAATAAGGAAGTAAAAGTTTCTTTGTGTTGTAAAAACTCCGAGAATACAACACCAAGACAGAGAATTCTAGAGACAGAGTAGAAGTAGGAATTCTTATTGATTTCTGAATTTGTGTGTACATTGAAATGAATCAGGAAGGGCCTATTTATAGGAAAACCTTGGGGGCACTATGCAGTCGCTTGCGTCATCGCTTGCATCAGCGCATAGTAAACTTATTAATGGTGCACAGTGAAGTTAGGTTTTGACGGAGGTGGGCAGCCATCGTTTTGGATTTTTGTTAACACTCCCCCTTGGCTGTCCACCATACATGATGTCTCATTAAAAACCTTGCTAGGAAAACCCAGTGGGACAAAACCATAGCGAAGGGAAAAAGAGTACATCATTTCTGTATACGTGTTCTATGCTGCCTCGTTAAAAACCTTACCAGGAAAACCCTGTGGGACAAAACCATAGTAAGGGAAAAAGAGTGCAGCCACGTAAGCTCCCCCTCAAGTTGACATAAGTATTTCTTCTTCATAAATCTCGCTTATGACGCATCCCAATATCATGAATAAGCTTTCTGAAAGTTGTAGGGGGAAGCGCCTTTGTAAAGAGATCTGCCACATTATCACTTGATCGGATATACTGAATATTAATTTTCTTATCCTTTTCAAGCTCTTGGCTGAATGAGAAGAACTTTGGGGGTATATGCTTGGTACGGTCGCTTTTGATGAATCCTTCCTTCATTTGAGCGACACATGCAGCATTGTCTTCAAACAGTACTGTTGGATCTCTGTTGACTGGTAATCCACAAGTTTCTTGGATGTGTTGAGTTACAGACCTTAGCCATACACATTCTCGACTTGCTTCATGGAGTGCTATGACTTCAGCATGATTAGAAGAAGTGGCAATAAGTGTCTGCTTTTGTGAACGCCAAGAGATCGCTGCACCTCCACATGTGAACACATATCCTGTTTGAGACTTGGCTTTATGTGGATCTGACAAATAACCTGCATCTGCATAACCAGTTATTTCTTGTTTTGATCCTCTGGAATAAAACAAACCAAAGTTAGTTGTTCCTCGAAGATAACGAAATACATGTTTAATACCATTCCAATGTCTCCGTGTAGGAGATGAGCTAAATCTTGCTAATAAGTTAGTAGCAAATGCTATATCTGGTCGGGTACAATTAGCTAGATACATAAGAGCTCCAATTGCACTTAGGTATGGTACTTCAGGACCAAGAACCTCTTCATTATCTTCGCGAGGGCGAAATGGATCTTTTTCCACATTCAATGATCTAACAACCATTGGAGTGCTTAAAGGATTTGCTTTATCCATGTTAAAGCGTTTTAAGACCTTTTCAGTGTAATTTGATTGATGCAAAAGTATTCCACTTTGAAAGTGCTCAATCTGTAAACCAATACAATATTTGGTTTTTCCAAGGTCTTTCATTTCAAATTCATTCTTTAAATATATCATTGCTTCTAGGATCTCTTTGTGAGTCCCAATAATATTTAAATCATCAACATATACAGCAATGATAATGAATCCGGATGTTGTTTTCTTTATAAAAACACATGGGCATATAGGATTATTTACATATCCTTCTTTTAATAAATACTCGCTTAAGCGATTATACCACATGCGCCCTGATTGTTTTAACCCATATAATGATCTTTGCAATTTGATCGAATATAATTCTTTGGGTTTTGAACTTAATGCTTCAGGCATTTTAAATCCTTCAGGGATTTTCATATAAATATCGCTATCAAGCGATCCATATAAATAAGCTGTAACAACATCCATAAGACGCATTTCTAAATTTTTAGAAACTGCTAGGCTGATTAAATATCTAAACGTAATTGCATCCATTACTGGAGAATACGTTTCTTCATAATCAATTCCAGGTCTTTGCGAAAAACCTTGAGCAACAAGTCGAGCTTTATACCTTACAATCTCGTTTTTCTCGTTGCGTTTTCGTACAAAGACCCATTTGTATCCTACTGGCTTCACGGCTTCAGGCGTGAGGATAATAGGCCCAAATACTTTGCGCTTATTAAGCGAACTCAATTCAGCCTGTATAGCGTCTTTCCACTTTGTCCAATCAGGTCTATTTTGACATTCAGTGACGGATCTTGGTTCAGGATCCTCACTTCCGTTAACAATATCACATGCTACGGAATAGGAAAATATTTCATCTATATTTTCCATCTTATTTCGATTCCATAATCCTCCTGTATTGACATAATCAATAGAGATTTCATGATTTTCTATATCTTCAGGATTTTCTATCTCTTGATTTGTCTTATTTTGTGTTCTTCTGGAACACATTCTTACTTATTTTGTGTTTCTTCTGGAACACATTCTTGCACATTGGGGTCATCGTGCTTATCTGCTCCTTTTCTTTTTCGAGGATTTTTATCTTTGGAACCGATTGGTCTACCACGCTTCAGGCGTGTCTTAGACTCATGAGTGACTTCATTCTCGGGTTGTCCTTTTGGGATTTCAATCCGAGCAGGAGCATTTACAGCTGGTATATATGATTTAGTCACTCTTTTTGTATCAGTGAACGCATCTGGCAATTGATTTGCTATTTCTTGTAAGTGCATAATCTTTTACACTTCTGTCTCACATTGTCTTGTGTGAGGATCAAGATGCAATAAGGATGGTTCACTCCATATAATCTCCTTCTCCAGCTGTTTCTTTTCTCCCCCTAATGCTGGGAAAATTGCCTCATTGAAGTGGCAATCGGCAAATCGAGCCGTAAAAATATCGCCGGTTTTAGGCTCAAGATATCTTATAATAGAAGGAGATTCATAGCCTACATATATTCCCAGTCTCCTTTGAGGACCCATCTTTGTACGTTGTGGTGGAGAAATTGGTACATATACCGCACAACCAAAAATTCTAAGATGGGAAATATTTGGTTCTTGACCAAATGCTAATTGTAGAGGGGAGTACTCATGATATGCACTTGGTCTGATGCGAATTAATGCTGCAGCATGTAAAACTGCATGACCCCATACAGAAATAGGAAGCTTTGTTCTCATTATTAATGGTCTAGCAATAAGTTGGAGGCGCTTAATCAGTGACTCAGCCAAACCATTTTGTGTATGTACATGGGCAACAGGATGTTCAACAACTATTCCAATAGACATACAATAATCATTAAAAGCCTGAGACGTGAACTCACCAGCATTGTCAAGTCTAACTCTCTTGATTGTATAATCAGGAAATTGTGCCCTTAATCTAATTATCTGAGTAAGAAATCTCGCAAATGCCACATTGCGAGTTGACAATAAACAAACGTGTGACCATCTACTAGAGGCATCTATCAATACCATAAAATATCTAAATGGTCCACACAATGGGTGTATAGGCCCACAGATATCACCTTGTATACGTTCAAGAAATGTAAGTGATTCTGTTTTTATTTTAGCTGGTGACGGTCTCATAATTAATTTTCCTAGAGAATAAGCTTCACATGGAATCTTACTAACTTGAAGGATCTTCTGGCCCTTTAATGTATGTCCATGTGAATTCTCAATAATTCTTCGCATCATCATTGAACCAGGATGACCTAACGATCATGCCACAGAGTTACTGTCTCTGTATCCTCTTTAACTACCATATGTGATTCTATCACATTTATATATGTATAATGCAATCCTGAGGAAAGCTTTGGTAGTTTTTCTAGTATGTACTTCTTACCTGATATATAAGTAGTAAGATATATATACTTCATATTTTCTTCAGTTGCAGACTGAGTATCATATCCATGAAGATATATATCATTAAAACTCAACAAATTTCTTTTGGATTTTGGTGAAAACAAAGCATCTTTTATGAAAAACTTTGTTTCATTTGGCAATATGAAGCTGGCTTTACCAGTCCCTTCAATCAAGTCTACAGGACCTGATATTGTATTGATGATTGCCTTTGTTGGTTTTAATTCAGAGAATACCTTTTATGTTTGAGAATAGTATGTGTAGTACCGCTATCCGGTATGCAAATCTCTCCACTTTTGGTCTTGACTTCATCATTAGAATAATCCATATCAAGCTTCATGCAAAATAAACAATTTGGTAAGAATAAATTTTGAAACATATTATTATAAGGGAAATATTTTATTCAAAGATAAATTTGAAGATTACAAATAACAAAATATGATAATACATAATCAAATGTCTAATTATCACCAGCGTCATGATGTATTGGAAGATCAACAAAATCATCAGTAAAATCTGAAGCATCAAGATGAGTTGAATCATCCGTAGGATCATCATGTTCAGTGAAATTCACTTCTTTCTCTTTTCCTTTTAAGGATGCTTTGTAAAGCTTGCAAAGGTGCTCCGGTGTTCGGCACACTCTAGACCAGTGTCCTTTGGAGCCACATTTATAACAGGAATCTTCAGGATTCCGAAGAGAACTTTCACGAACATCTTTTCCTTTTTCATGTCTTTCCACATGATGCTTCTTGTGGATCGCGTTATTCTGTGAAGGGTTGTAAAAACCACTTCGACCGCGTCCACGGCCACGTCCACGGCCACGACCACGACCACGTCCACGGCCACGGCCATAATTATATCCTCGTCCAAATTTTTAAAAAATGCAACATTTGCTTCTGGAAATGCTGCTGAACCAGTAGGACGGGACTGATGATTTTTGATCAAAAGTTCATTATTTTTCTCTGCCACAAGAAGAGATGAAATTAGTTCAGAATATTTCTTAAAACCACGCAACCTATATTGTTGTTGCAGTGTTATATTGGATGCATGAAATGTGGAGTAAGTCTTCTCCAACATTTCTTCATCTGTGATATCTACCCCACAGAATTTCAACTGGGATACTATTCTGAACATTGCAGAGTTGTAGTCGCTAACTTTCTTAAAGTCTTGGAAGCGCAAAGCATTCCATTCATCACGAGTGGCAGGGAGTACAACTTCCTTTTGATGATCAAACCTTTCTTTGAGGTTTTTCCATAAAGCACTTGGGTCTCTAACAGTGAGATATTCACACTTTAGACTTTCATCAAGATGTCTGCGGATAAAGATTGTCGCCTTTGCCTTATCTTGTGACGACGTAGAATTTATTTCTTTAATGGTCTCAGTGAGACCCATTGACTCAAGATGTATCTCAATATCAATAACCCAAGACATATAATTTCTCCCCGTGATATCAAGTGGAATGAACTCAAGCTTTGCAAAGTTTGACATGGTGATAACTATAACAAAATATAAAAATAATTAGAATCACAACATTTTTATTTCTCAAAGAAAACTTGCATGTCAACCATAATAGCTACAAGTAGAAGAGGAAAAGTGAACATTAAAATAAAAAAATACGGGTACAATTCACTTGGATCCATGTCTCCAAGAAAAAAGATAGAAGTGTTGATGATGATGACGGCAATAAGAAACATCAAAGCTGGACTAAACATCTTGCGAAAAATTCGAACGCAAAGCTTCTAGAGATGATGAAAATTTTGAGAATGAAGAGAGATTGAGGAGTGAGTTATGTGGTTTAGAATTCACCAATTTATAGGATGAAAAATAGCCGTTTATAGCCGTTGGGGTTTAGCCGTTGGGGGATATAGCCGTTGGGGTTTATAGCCGTTGGGTTTATAGCCGTTGGGGGGAGAGAGGAAAAACAATTTAGATTTTATATAATTAAATATTGTAATTAAGGAAATGGTAAAATAAATACATTGTACTATATATATTTACGAGCTATAATATATGCACGCCACTCTACTTGGTGGGTGTTTTGCAGGCATAATTAATAAAGCAGTAATTATTGAAATAAATATTGGCACACCACGCTACTCGGTAAACCTTTCAGTGGGTGTTTGTCCAGATATAATAGCAGAATAATAAAATATATAATGTTAGAAGCTTGGGGTTTAATCCACACAAGCATCAAGTTAGATGTTAGTAAAGATATCATAGTCACATCACTTTACTATAAATAGGTGGCAGAGCCTCCTTTCATTATAGTAATGATGTTATATGAATATAATTAGTATAATAATTCAGTTTTCGTAATCACATCACATTTCTATAAATAGGTGGCAGAGCCTCCTTTTATTATAGTAGTGGTGTTATACGAATATCATAAGTATACTAACTTGCCAATTTTACCTTGAGATTGCAGAGATAGAAGCTGGGACTTGTGATAGGACTCTTCCTTGAGCAATGGAAGCAGAGGCTCGTGACAAGTTTTACCTTAAGCTAATGGAGGCAGAGACTTGACGTGGTAGGCTTTTTCCCTGAGCTGACGGAGGTAGAGGCTGGGGACAGACTAGAGTGATCGTGCTGATAACGTGTTGTAAAAACTCCGAGAATATAACACCAAGACAGAGAATTCTAGAGGCAGAGTAGAAGTAGGAATTCTTATTGATTTCTGAATTTGTGTGTACATTGAAATGAATCAGGAAGGGCCTATTTATAGGAAAACCTTGGGGGCACTATGCAGTCGCTTGCGTCATCGCTTGCATCAGCGCATAGTAAACTTATTAATGGTGCACAGTGAAGTTAGGTTTTGACGGAGGTGGGCAGCCATCGTTTTGGATTTTTGTTAACACTTTGTAAGTATGAAGAAAAAGAATTTGGATTTTTTTTTTTTTTTCCTTTATGTTGTAATATTCACTTTAATTTGCAGAAAAACAGAGAAAGAAAAGAGAAAAAAGAGAAAATCACATAGATAAATAAAAATAAAATAATATACTTAATATTCTATTAGGCGCCTAAACTTTGTTTTGGAACAAGTTTAATAATTAAGTTAGATCAAAGAAGATACATTAGTGTATCGGGATGTCAATTAGGCCCGGTCAGCCAAGTCTAGCCCGGGTGACAGCCGGGTCGTGCGCGTGCAGGTTGCGGGGCCGGGCCGGACACAGCCTGAGTCTGGGTGGCCTGGGCCGACCCCAGGTCCGCCAAAGGCGGCCCACAGCCCGGGCGGGTCGTGCCAGGCCCATGCCGGCCCGCCCCCACCACCGAGGCCGTCCCCTCCACCCCACCGTAGGTCTACATAGCCTTGTTTTACAAAATTTTATTTATTATATAAATCTTAAGGTTCGAACCCAGGACCTCCACAAAAATTCACAAGTCTACTGACCAACACTCCAACAAAACACCTATGCCAAATGGGGAAGATAAAAATATTTAATATTTATAAAATAATTTCTTTATTTTTTTTGAATATCTTGATACAATTTTTTATATAAATCTTAAGGTTCGAACGGACCTCCACAAAAATACACAAGTCTATTGACCAACACTCCGACAGAACACCTATGCCAAATGAGGAAGATAAACATATTTAATATTTATAAAATAATTTCTTTATTTTTTTGAATATCTTGATACAATTTTTTTTTAATTTTTTTTTTTATAATCAACAGGCAGGCACGGGCCGACCCGGTCTGGCCCAAATCCAGGGCACCCGAGCCTTGGGCCATGCCCGGTTCAACAATTGGCCCGTGTTTGGCCGGGTGCGGTCCGGCTCGGCTCCTGGCCCGCCGTGCCCAGGTCGGGTTTGGCCTGGCACGGCCCAGTTGACACCCCTATTATGTAGCTGCATAGTAGTTCAGTGAAACTTCTTTGTAGTGGTAAGAAGTTTGGAGTTCAAATCTCGCTAACACTAAGCTACAAACCAATGAAAAAGTGCTACAAAAATAATGAAAGTGTCCACTCTGTGGAAAATATGCCTAAGATCATGTTGTGGAGCATTAAATGCTACTGCAGCACAAAATCCTCCGAAAATTTACTTTTAGCAACGAAAATCAGCTCGGTTATAAAACAGGGTGGACAAAAACTATCCGCCAATAAGGTAGCGCCTTACGCGTGCGTGACACGCATTAACGTGACAGTTATGTCGTTCTGCGTAAGCTCAGAGACGGACAATACTAACATTACGAAAATATGTAACAAACGGTATTCGATTTTAGTGGGACAAGGTTCTAATAAAACGGGATATTTAGTCAAGGGGCTTTTTGGTAAGCGAAAAAGGCTTAGGGGTTTTTCAAACCGAAACTATATTAAAGGGGGTTACAGACGTTTTTCCAATAAATAAATAGGCTTAAAATGTCATTGAAAAAAATGAAAGATAGAAAATGCCCTTGCTAATTATATTGATACTGGTCCTCCCAATAATAATTGACATGGTTATTGGTCCTCATACTTATCTAAATGGACCACCAGATTGAAATATCAACTGAGAGCTATTTATATTTCATCACTAGAAGGTAAGTAAGGGTCTATTCAATTTAATTGGTTAATTAATAATTATTTATTGACTAGTTGGCTATTTTAGACACTAATACGGGCCCTTAAAGAGGATGGGCCCACACGTCAGCCCCTCTTGTTAGGTGGCAATCCTATATTCATTATGACCTTATTTTCCTTTTTTTTTCCTTTGAAGGGGCATTTTTGCAAATTGTTTGTTCAGGTAAAATGCACCGCGACTTTTTCCTTTTTCCCCCTTTCCCCTCACGTGCAGTGTTCCAAAAGCGAGGAGCATTAACTTTTCATTTTCTTTTCTTTCTTTTTCTTTCTATTTCTTTCTCGGCCAATATAAATTCTTGGTCAGGGGACCAATGGTGAATTTAAAACAATAATGAGCTGGTCTACGTGGTCACAGACACGTGGGAAATTAAGTGATGTGGGACCAGTCCACTTTGTCCACTTGGTTTCTTGTGGAAGTACCGATCATAATAAGGAAGTCAAGTTTTTTTTTGCAAGTATGAAAAAAAAAGAATATGAAATTTTCTTTATTTTGTAATTTCACTTTTATTTGCAGAAAAACAGAGAAAAAGAAAAGAGAAAAAAGAGATAAGTACAGAAATAAAATAACATAAAATAATATACTTAATATTCTATTAGGTGCCTAAAACATTTTATTTTTGGGAACAAGTTTTAATAATTAAGTTACATCAAAGAAGGCACATTAATATAGGCACTATAGCGGTTCAGTGATAAAAAATTTTTTGTAGCGAGTAAGAAGTCTGAAGTTCAAATCTCGCTAACACCAGGTTACTAATTATATTTCAAAAAAAAAAAAGAAAAGGCATTAGTGTGAGTTAAGTTGAGTTTAGCACACCACTCGTCTGGATCAAAAAATAAACATATGGATATCAAAACACAATGTCTTGTCTGATTAAAAACTAAAAAGAATCAAAATCGAATAAATAGAACTCAGGTTTGAATTAATCCAAATATACTTGTCGATTTTTAGTCACCTGTATATCCATGTTAGATGTTAGTTCAACCGTGGGGATCACACACTTGAAAATTTCTACCACAAGTATAGACATTGCACCACTCATTCTATCATAAATAATATCTTTTACATTGATGAGTATTATATGGTAAATCAATCTTCTATTGATATCGAGCACACATTTTCTAGGAGAGGCAAGAAAGACGATGGGGGCGCACACAGATGGGGGGACATGTTTGACACCCTTTCGGAGGAGGTTGATGCTCGGACTTCGCCTGATTAGGGAGAGTGCGGACTCCTGTTTTTGGTGCTCAGGTTCCATCCTGACTGTTCGCTAGATATGCATCATGTATTTTGTGTCAGGGACAGTCTGACTTTTGTCTTTTTTTTTCTCTTTCTGCTTGTTTTCACACTTCTGCACTTTTTTCTCTTCCAGCACCGTCGTGTCCTTATGACTTTGAGGAAACGACAGCTTTGTATTTGCTTGTGTAGGTTTGGTTTTCATTAAAAACTTTTAATGAAGCACAGAGGACCCTTCAGGTTCATCGTATTCTCTCCCCCAAAAAAAAAAAAAACGATATCGAGCACGTTTCCTTCTTTGATTGTAAAAAACAGTTATCACCAATATTGTTAAGCTAAGTTAAATCTTTTAGTTATCCTTTCTGAAACTTTTGCTTGATTTTCAGCTTTGACTCGATCAGGCACTTTCTACCATGAATCATTTTGAGTTTTCTTGAGCATATCTTGAGTATTGTTAACAAGGCACATACTCAACATCTGCTACCTGATATATCCTTCATCTTTGTTTGGAAAGAGAAGCAAAATGCATATGTTTTCTAAAATCAAACATGTAGTCACATGAGCACGTTGCAAAAGATAAAAAACACTCTAATTTGTGTGTGAGACAACTGCATATAAGCAAGCAAGCTTTATTGCTTTAATTTATAGATTAAAGTAAATCGAAGCAGGAAATTCTGACAAGAGGTTTCTCTGTCGTTTGGAGATAAAGATATTGTGCTTTGTGCTTTTGTGGTTCATTGAACTGTTGAAGGGTCTATAAAAATTTTGGATCTAATTAAAGAACTCATGTACAATGTAATAATACTATTATTTCCCATGTGAAATAAGCCTAATTACTTAGTACATTCCCTTGAGTTCTTCCCATGATTAACACTCTCTCTCTACTTTCTCAGAGTTTTTTCAATTCTTAATCTAGAATCTCTACTTTAATGTTGCCTCCTAAGATGCCAACTACTTAATTTAAGTATAGGTTTCAAATCCTACCTGCTGTTGAAAAGAGAGAATATTGCTGAGGAAGTTGACATGGATTGCCGAGGGGTCGTCGAGGTGATCGCCAATGAAGTCGACGACGAAAGGCAAAAGAGACAGCAGCAGAAAATAGCAGCAGCAGCAGAACAGGTTGCCCGGTCGACCGGCCCGGTCGACCGGACGTGCACAACGTGCACAAGTTGAAGCTCGGTCGACCGGTCGGTCGACCGACTGAAAGTACCCAACTCTCTGTTGGGCACCCAGTCGACCGACCGGTCGACCGGTGGAAGAGGTCGGTCGACCGCCCGGTCGACCGACAGTCGGGTGCGGGTAATTTTCTGCTGTTTCAAAAATCTGTGTATTTAAGGGCTGTTGTTAATTTTTAGGGTTATGTATCTGATTACTGGAATTTTCTGGAGCTCTCTTGCACTCAAAGAGGCTGCTAGTAATTGTAATCATCTTTCAAGTAAATTAATCTCTCTTTCTATTGCCCCGAGGACGTAGGCATTGAGGCTGAACCTCGTTAAATTGTTTGTTTGCACTGGTGCTTTCTTCTGGTGATTGTTTTTGTGCTGTTTAGGATTGTTCTTCGTGTTTGGGAGATTCATGAGATCCTCATCAGGTTGTTGTCGTAGGCATAACAAGTGGTATCAGAGCTTTCAGGTTTCGCTTGGGATTTCTGGAGATTCAGAGGGCTCGAGGTCTGATTCAGTGGAGATCGTGTGTCGATCTCAGATCAGAGGTATTCGTGTTCGAGGGATCGTCTGTCGATCTCAGGAGGACGCAAGGAGGGCTCGTGGAATCTTTGGTGGAGTAGATCCGGTGAGAAACTTGATCTAGGTTTCAAGGGAAAGGTAAAAATCTAATTTTTATCTGAGTTGTGATCTATTTCCAGTTGGTTGTTCTTCCGCATAGATAGAGGATCAAGTAATCTCAATGGCAGAAGAAATTGCTTCGGTTAAGACCATGAATCCTCACCCGAGGATTGATGTTGTCAAGTTCAACGGTACAAATAACTTCGGGATGTGGAGGTGTGAGGTTATGGATGCACTGAATGCATCGAACCTTGAGGACACTCTCCTATTGAAAAAGAAGAGGAGCACGATCACTGATGAAGAGTGGGGAAAGATGAACAGGTCGGCGTGTAGGTTGATACGTTCATGCTTGTCCAAGACATAAAATATCTTGCACAACATGAGACGTCGGCAAAGCATCTGTAGGAAACCCTTGAGAAGAAATACCTGATGAAGAGTGTTGAGTCCAGGTTGCAGCTTAAGAGTAAGCTGTATCGATTTCAGATGAAGAAGGGGAGCACAGTGAATGAGCACATCAACCGATACACGAAGCTTCTTACAGACTTAGTGAACGTGGATGTCATTGTAGAAGAGGAGGACAAGGCGATCATCTTCCTGAACTCACTCCCAGAGGAGGAGTATGAGACATTCACACTGACCTTCATCAATGGAAGGCAGACCTTGGATTACAATGAGGTGTCGTCTGCACTGACAAGTTATGAAACGAGGAAGAAAGAGAGACATCCTTCTAAGTCAAGTTCATCGGCGGAGGCACTGGAAGTAAGAGGCAGAGGTTCATCAAGGAAGGGCAAGGAGGTTAGAGGAAGATCCAAGTCCAGGTCAGGGTTCAGGGATCTCAAAAGGAATCAGTGTGCTTTCTGCAGAGAGATTGGGCACTGGAAGGTGGACTGTCCGAAGTTCAAAGGAAAGAAGAAAGAATCGAAATCCGAAGCAAATCTCGCAAAGGTGGTTAACACTGCAAGCAGTAAATCACAGGCAGATGGATCAGACTCAGATTCGTCAGTGTTCTCTTTTTCAGTTACTACGCCCATCATAGGCTACTCGGGCGAAAACGAGTGGATCTTGGATACAGGTGCAACATATCATGTATGCCCTAATCGGGACTGGTTTACCAGTTTTGAGAAGCTGGAGGGGTGTTCGGTCGTCATGGGCGACGATCATCCGTGCATCATGGAGGGTGTTGGTACTATTCCAATCAGAATGTTTGATGGGATGGTGAGAGAGCTGAAGGAAGTGAGATATGTACCTCAGTTGAAGAGGAACTTGATTTCCGTAGGAGCTTTGGAGTCATTGGGCCTTGGGGTATCGATTAGGAAAGAGTCCTTAGAATGACAAAAGGTTCGATGGTGGTGTTGAAGACCGAGCGCCAGAACAACCTATACTACTTGAAGGGTAGTACGGTGATAGTGCAAGTGGCGGCTTCTACCAGTCCAAAGGAAGACTCAACCCAGCTGTGGCACATGAGGCTGGGACATGCAGGAGAGAAGTCAATGCAAGCTCTTGCGAGGCAAGGGTTGCTGAAGGATGCCGAAACTGCAAGATGGATTTCTGTGAGCATTGCATCATCGGCAAGAAGACCAAGGTGAAGTTTGGCACAGCTTCACACTGCACAGAGGGTATTCTTGACTATGTTCACACGGATGTCTGGGGACCTACCAAGACTGCATCGATTGGAGGTAACTATTATTTTGTATCGTTCATTGATGATTTTTCTAGGCACTGTTGGGTGTACACCATGCGACACAAAGGAGAAGTCCTAAAACTATTCGTGAAGTGGAAGACTAATCTAGAGAGAAGCACGGGAAGGAAGATCAAGGTCCTCCGTTCTGACAATGGAGGAGAGTACACATCGGATCCTTTCCTACAGCTATGCCTAGATGAGGGCATAGAGAGACACTTCACGGTACGAGAGACTCCGCAACAAAATGGGGTGGCTGAGAGGATAAACCGGACTTTGCTAGAGAAGGTCCGGTGTATGTTATCCAATGCAGGACTGTCAAAGAAGTTTTAGGCTGAAGTTTTGGCGTATGCATGCCACCTCGTGAATAGGTTGTCGTCGTCTGCAATAAGGGGGAAAACTCCTCTTGAAGCTTGGTCAGAAAAAGTTGCTGGTGACTATGATTTGCTACGGGTCTTCGGATGTCCAGCCTATTACCATGTCAGAGAAGACAAGTTGGACCCAAGGGCAAAGAAGGGGGTGTTCATTGGCTTCAAGCGAGGAACCAAGGGGTTTAAGATTTGGGACCCAACGGCCAACAAGTTCATACTCAGCAGGGATGTCACGTTCGATGAGGCTTCTTTGATGAAGCCCACGGTCTCTCAGCAGGTGGAGACTGACAGGACCAAGGAGCTATTGCAGCAGGTGGAGATTGATGCAGATCCACCATCTCTAGAGGAATCAGCATCAGTTCAGATCATTCCTGAGGTGACATAGGGCAGTGATCAGACAGTTGAAGAAGGTGCTGAAGATGAGGAACAGGGTCAAGAACAGGTCATGGGTACTGTTCCCGATCCAACTGCAGTTGAAAGACCAAGGAGGAACACTAGAAGACCAGGTTAGCTCACCACTGATATGGTCGTCGCGTATGCACTTCCAGTCGTCAAGAAGGCTATTCCATCTACCTTCAGAGAAGCTGAGATCAGTTCGGAAGCAAGGATGTGGAAAGCGGCCATGAATGAAGAGAATCAATCTCTCTACAAAAACGACACATGGGAACTCACCAAGTTGCCTAAGGGGAAGAAGGCGATAGGATGCAAGTGGGTGTTTGCTAAGAAGCAAGGATCTCTCCAAGAAGATGCAGTATGCTACAAGGCTCGGTTGGTGGCTAAAGGCTACGCTCAGAGGGAAGGAATTGACTACAACGAGGTATTCTCTCCTGTGGTTAAACATTCGTCAATTCGTATTCTTTTAGCCTTGGTTGCGCAGAATGAGTTGGATCTTGACCAACTTGATGTGAAGACCACCTTTCTTCACGACGATCTAGAGGAGGAGATCTATATGACACAGCCTACAGGTTACAAGACTACAGGGAAGGAAGAGTTAGTATGGAAGCTAAAGAAGTCGCTGTACGGATTGAAGCAGTCTCCTAGATAGTAGTACAAGCGATTTGATAGCTTCATCAGAAAGAAGAAGTACACACGTAACCACTATGACCCATGTGTGTACTATAACAGGCTACCATCAGGTGAATATATCTATCTACTTCTTTATGTAGATGATATGTTGATTGCTTCGAGGTCGAGATCTGCGATTGATGCTCTGAAGAAGAATCTATCGTTAGAGTTTGAGATGAAGGACCTGGGCGAAGCTAGGAAAGTATTGGGCATGGAGATCACTAGAGACCAGAGAGTTGGCAGAGTGAGTTTGACTCAGAAGGGCTATTTGGAGAAGGTACTACAGAGGTTCAATATCAGTAAGGATACCAAGTCTGTTAGTACACCTATGGCTCCTCACTTCAAATTGTCTGCAAAGATGTCTCCGAGGAGTGTTCAAGAGCGTGAGTATATGTCTCACGTTCCATATGCCAGTGCGGTAGGTAGCTTGATATATGCTATGGTGTGTACGAGATCAGATCTATCACAGGCTGTCTCCATGGTGAGCCGATACATGCATGATCCGGGACAGGGTCATTGGGAAGCTGTGAAATGGATATTGAGGTACATCAAAGGAACAATTGATGTAGGCCTAGTGTTTGAGAAGGACAATACTGGAAAGCAAGAGTGCATAGGGTATGTTGATTCAGACTATGCAGGTGACCTTAACAAGCGCTGGTCGACAACGGGATATGTCTTCACATTCTCACAGGCACCGGTGAGTTGGCGCTTCACACTGCAGTCTACCGTCGCTTTGTCGACCACAGAGGCTGAGTATATGGCTATGACAGAGACCATGAAGGAGGCGATCTGGCTTCAGGGGTTGCTTGATGACTTGGGCGTGGAACAGGATCTGCTGAAGATAAACTGTGACAGCATGAGCGCCATCTACTTGGCCAGGAACCAGGTCTATCATGCAAGGACGAAGCATATTGATGTCAGGTACCACTTTGTTCAGGAGATTCTGGAGGAAGGTGACATCGAACTGTTGAAGATTCACACTTCAGAGAATCCAACCGACATGCTTACGAAGGTGGTGTCGGGAGTTAAGTTTGCACATTGCAAAGCTTTACTTCATATCCTTCAGGTAGCTTGAGCTTGCTGAAGCTCATTTGGATGAACTACGGACGGCTTGATCCCTTGGGAAGGGTACATAGGCAACCACATTGGTGCAGCCGCTCTCGAGTCGATGGACAGTTCAGCTCAGATTTGGAATCTTCACCGAGGTGGAGAATTGTTGGAAAGAGAGAATATTACTGAGGAAGTTGACATGGATTGCCGAGGGGTCGTCGAGGTGATCGCCAATGAAGTCGACGACGAAAGGCAAAGGATACAGCAGCAGAAAATAGCAGCAGCAGCAGCAGAACAGGTTGACCGATCGACCGGCCTGGTCGACCGGACGTGCACAATGTGCACAAGTTTGAAGCTCGGTCGACCGGTCGGTCGACCGACTGAAAGTACCCAACTCTCTGTTGGGCACCCAGTCGACCGACCGGTCGACCGGTGGAAGAGGTCGGTCGACCGCCCGGTCGACCGACAGTCGGGTGCGGGTAATTTTCTGCTGTTTCGAAAATCTGTATATTTAAGGGCTGTTGTTAATTTCTAGGGTTATGTATCTGATTACTAGGATTTGCTGGAGCTCTCTTGCACTCAAAGAGGCTGCTAGCAATTGTAATCATCTTCCAAGTAAATTAATCTCTGTTTTTATTGCCCGAGGAGTAGGCATTGAGGCCGAACCTCGTTAAATTGTTTGTTTGCGCTGGTGCTTTCTTCTGGTGATTGTTTTTGTGCTGTTTGAGATTGTTCTTCGTGTTTGGGAGATTCGTGAGATCCTCATCAGGTTGTTGTCGTAGGCACAACACCTGCACCAGCTTGTATTCCAAGAAATAATTAAGAAAACTTATTTGCAGCGGGAAGAGGTATGGGATTCAAATCATTCTTGCACCAGCTTTTCAAAAAGGGGAAAAAAATAATACATTGTTGATACCCTCCTCCTACTCCCTGCCCACTCCCTAATCGAGCACAGAAAATGTAAGAAATTGGAATAGTGCTTGTGTGTGCTTTGACTTCTCTTAGTACTCCGCGATAGCAATAGTAACCATGCGGCTCATATCCATAAGGACGAGAGGCAATAGAAATTTTTCTAGTGATTCACGAAATCATTAACAAGTTCTTCTTTCTTTCAAAAGAAAAAAAAAAGAAAATAGAAGAAGAAGAAAACATAGTGGTGTGATGTGAGATGAGTGGTTTTGAAAATAAATCAAAGAAAAAGAAAAACTCATCATTGACTTCTTACTAATTAATCCTACTAACTATATTAACCTCTTTGGCTGATTAATGTCTCATCAGATCATTGACAAGTCCTACGTTTGATTGCAAAGAGCTTTCAAAGTATGACTCATAAGAAGAAATTGGCATTCAAACTTGGCAAATAAGGTGCAATCTTGCAATCTAATATTAACTTATCAAGACTACAAAGTGCAAGCATTAAATAAAGAATGATTTGCAAGTTAACTTGTTAGAAATTAGGAACCATGTTGGCCCAAAGGCCTTCCACCCTAGTTTTGATGATGATTAACTCATGTAGTTATGTTTACTAATAATCTTGTGTTGTTTAAGTTTCAGATCATTAACCAAGATATTAGTTGGTGATTAGCTTCAACAAGGAGTTTAGAAGCTTTTCATGCTGATTCCAGGGCCAAAGCGTCAAGATCACACATTGCCTAGCCCATGGATGGAGTTTTGGAGCAAGTCTACTTGAAGATGAAGATCGTCAAGAAGACTTAGGTATCCATTGTTTAGATAGTATGTTTTAGATCCAATTTGTAAAGCTTAGTATAGTTGATATGCTCAAGTGCACAAACACACACGTTTTCATGTTTTGGATTTGGTTTTCATGAATAGTAGATCAAAACAAGTTTACTTTATTTCTATGTATATTAGATATATTCTAGATATACATACATGGTTTAACTTGCTAAAATAAACTTATTTTGATATCCCTATTCATGTATTGAAAAAATCAAGTTTGATAAAAATACAAGTTTTGTTTTTGATAAAATTTGCAAGACTCGAAAATGAATTAATATGATTGATATATGTCTTGAAATTTTTATCACTTGTTTGTGTTTCAATATAAAATGTTAAAACAAGTTTTATGGGATTTTCAGAAAAGATAAAAGATTTTTATAAAACATTTTTCCCAGTTTTTCTGACCTAGGTTTGTGTTGACAGGCCGGTCGGTCGACCGTACGGGTCGACCGTACCAAGGGCCGGTCGACCCATAGGGTCGACCGACGTGCACAAACTTGTGCACGTCTGGCAGACACAAACTCGGTCGACCGTACGGGTCGACCGGGTCTGAGAGCTCTGCTCTCTGTTTGTTTGGGTCGACCGGGCGGTCGACCGCTGCAGAGAGTTCTGCTCTCTGTTTGTTTCGGTCGACCGGGCTGGTCGACCGCAGTTGCCCAACGGTCATATTTCTGACCGTTGGCGGTCGACCGGGCCGGTCGACCGTTGCCTGTCAGAGCTGCCAGCTCAGCTCTAACGGCTAATTTTGTATTGGGCCTATATAAACCCCATCTCTTTGGGTTTTTGGCCAAGGTTTTCAAGAAGAAAAATTTCAGTGTTTCTCTAGTGTTTAAACAAGTTTTCAAAATAGTTTTTGTGCTAAAAAGATTTCATCTTTATTATTTTTGGGTTTTGGAAAATCAAAGAAAACTAGGGTTTTGGGATATTGATTTGATCTTTAATTTCTATCATATCAAGAGATTTCCCAAGTAGTTTTTCTTTGTTGCTGGTTTTCAAAAACACCTAGTTTCCACACTTGAGCTATCACCTATCCTAATCTATTTAGGATCTTGTTTTTGTGGAAAAGAAAAGAGAAAAGAAAGAGAGATTGAGTTTGTGATTTTTGGAACCACTTGTTGTAAACACCCTTATTCTTGTTGTATCCCTCTTAGGTAGAGGTGATCGGGTGATTGGTTTGCTCCCTCTAGTGAGAGGTGGAGTTTGGTTGTAAACCCTCTTCGGTAGAGGTGTTGGTTGTTGTGGTTGTTTGGCTAAGGGCCTACCCCTCGGTTGTGAGGTGGTTGTTTGAGAGAGGAGTTCGGTACTCCATTGTTGTACAAATCCTTCTCGGTGAAGGTTCCCTCGGTGGGAGTCCTCAGTGGACGGTATAGTGGATTGGAAATCCTACACGGTGGTGTAGGCGGGGATGTAGAGCAAGGGTGCTCGAACCTCGAAACATATCATTGTGTTTGCGTTTGATCCACTTGTCTCTAAACTCTCTCTCTTTACATTTGTGCAAAGCATCATACTTCATTCATATCATATTTGCTTGTGTTGAGTATAATTCATATTGTCATATCATATCTATTTGCTTGTGTTGTGCCTTGCATAATTCACATTGTTATATCCTTGATTGCTTGGCTTGATTGTGTGTGCACATTGCTTGGATTGCTTGTGTGTGTGCGCCTAACTTATACTCATCCAACAAGAGCTTCACATAGCGCCTCAACCCATTTCAAGGGGAATCAAGAGGAGTTAGTCCAGAGCCTCGCAAGGGGAATTCGGCTACACTTGTCGTATTGTATTAGTTTGTGCAATATTTGCATTAGCTTCCGCATTTAGCGCACTTAGTTTTGCATTTAGTTTTAGATTAGCACTAACACCTATTCACCCCCCCTCTAGGTGTTCCCCTTTTCAATTGGTATCAGAGCTAGTGCTCCTGATATTAAGCTTAACATCCTAGGAGTGAGATCCATTTACTTGCTAATCTATTGTTTGCATTTGCTTGTTTTGCACACATATAGTTTATCATGGCTTTCATGACCCCACCTATGTATGACCCTTCCAACATTCATGTTTGGAAGATTAGGATGACCGTTTATTTACAAACCCTAGGTCATAAAGTTTATCTTGCCATTACCAAGGAATCCTTCCTTAGTGATAGCAATCATATAGGGGCCAATGCACAAGCCCTAGAGGCCATTAGAAGCACTTTATCTAAAGAATATCTTATGAGTGTTTCTAACCTTGATTCCGCTTTTGCAGTGTGGAACAAGTTGACAACAACCACCACCACCTCCGAGCTTCAAGTGCAAATTCAAGAAGAGGAATCTAGTGGAGAATCCGATTCACAATGCTTCATGGTCCAAGGGAATGACTCCCTTGAGGTACATTCGGAACCCCACTTAGATAATGATGATTGTGCTATTTCTTCAAATGATTATGTTGATCCTCATGCTTTGAATGAAGAACTTTCTATTGTTTGTGAAAAATTAATAGAAAAATATAATTTGTTGAAAAAGAAAAGTCTAGAAATTGAAAAATAAAATAAAAGTTTGCATTCTAGACTTGATTGTGTTTTGCAAGAGAAGGTTGAGGTCTATAATGAAAGGGATTCATTGAGATCTCAATTAGAACTTGCATTAAAAGAAAATGATTTTTTAAAATCTAAAAATGATTGCCATGCTATTTTGAAGAAAAATGAAAATTTATCTTCAAAAGTTTATTTTATTTTAAAAGAGAATGTTGCCTTGAAAAATAAAATAATTTCTATTTCTAATGATTTGAATGTTTGTTTAGAGAAAAATATTGCTTTGAAAAATAAGATGGATGCACATGTTTGCCATGCTAGGGTAGTATCACACACTTCACCCATTGCATGCTCCACTTCTTCTTCTAAGATTAATGATGATATTTGTTTGCTTAAGAAGAAGGTTGATTGTTTGGGCTCCACTATGAGCCAATGTGCCATGAACCATACACGCTTGGAAACCTTGGTTCGTAAGAAACAAGTTCCAACTTTTATGCATGCACACCCTCCACGGCATACACATGCTTCTCACGGACACACCCATCACCATATGTATGCTCATGTGTACACTTGTACACATTGTGGACGTAAGGGTCACCTTGCTAAATTTTGTTTTGATAGATTACATAATGTAAATTTAGCAAAGAATTTGTTTGGGTTAGAGAAGGGACTAACCCCACGGACCCAAAAGAGTATGGGTACCAAAGACCACCCCTCCTATTATTTTTGATGTAGGTGTGGGCTCTCACATGACGTGAGAGTGATGACACCTTGGAGTGGATGCGTTCCGTGCTTAAAGGAAATCAATTGGATGCATCACTTTCAAGGGAAGATTTGGTGGAGAGGACCACCATGTTTTGGAGACAAGGAGAATTGCTTCTTCGGTTTTGGTAACAATCCTTTACTCCCATTTATTGTTTACATGCTTTCCATGTTTACCTTTCATAGCATGTTTCATTGTTTAGTGATTAGTATGAAAATGCCATGCTTATTAGACTTGTGATATACATGTTTAGTTATTTTGAGACACCCATGTGTAATATGGATAAATTCATTTATGTTCTCTCTATTTGGTTGCTATTGCATATATCATAGTTCTAATAATATGTGGATATTCATAATAATCATGTTTTAGTTTTATCATGATGATTTTTATATTTGTTTTTGTTGCTTCATGTTTTGATTACATGTTTAGATGTTAGTTTTCATTAAAATTAGGTATATACTTGTGCATATAGTGGGCCACAAATAAATCTATATATGTTTGGCTTGATTGATTATTTGAACCCATTAGATGTGCTAGTATAGTCTAGTTTTGATGATTCATGCATTTTAAACTTGTATTCCTATTTTTGAATTTGTTTTATGAGTTTTCACTTCATGTATATGTTTGTATTGCCAAACTTTAAGATATACATGTATACCCCTTGAGTCTTTTGCCTTTCATGCAAATCTATATATGGACTCAATTATGTTTAGGGATATGTATGTATACTTATTGTGTTGACAATTCATACATATACCTTGAAATGAAATGTGTTTTGGTGAAGATTTAGCTTTTCTTGATTTTGTGTTTAGTTGTTTAACTTCATGTATATGTCTATCTTGTCCAAACTATTAGATATACATGTTTATCCTTTTGAGCCACGTGCCTTCATGCATATATAAATAGTGGACTCGTTGTGTTTTGGATATGTATGTATACTTTAGTTTGTATTAGACATACATATGCCATGAAGGTTAAATAAGTTTAGATGATTTTCGTGTTTTCAATGTTAAGGAATAATTGAGCTTTATTGAAAATTTTCATGATTATGATGTTCACATTGTATTTGTACACTCACTTTTATTGATTACTCATGTTTTGTTTTCATGAGTCAAAATTATGCTTAATTGAATTAGAGTGTTGATTATCATGTGGATTTCATGTTTTATGAAAATTATTTTTGTTGGCCCAAGGTTACAATCAACCCATGTTTAGTGTATTTTGATGATTACAAAACATATTAGTTATTTGTACTAATATAAATTGTTGTTTAAGTGTGTTTCAGGTTTATATATTAAAGAGATGAATTCTTCCCTAAAGGAAGGTACATTGGACTCAAGACAAGTCAAATTGGGATCAAAGTACAATATTGAAGATCAAGTGAAGATAGCCCATCTTGAAGTCTTGAAGACCTAGAAGTTTGTAAGTTTAGTTTGTTAAAGATTGAATATGTGAAATTTGGCTCTAGGATTTGCACACACATTTGTTTTGAATGTTTCTATGTTTTTGAAAATGTTTATTTCTAAGTTTATGCCTTGGTTTATACATACATGTACTCAAAGCTTTATATCTTCAAAAACGTATTTAAAACATGTATATAAACAAAGTTCAGCATAACACTTAGTTCCAGAGTTTTTAAAAGATTTTTTACAAATTTTTCTAACTCAAAAATCTGCCCAGAAAAAGACTATTTCAGGCAGACCGGTCGACCGGCAGTCGACCGGCTGCTGTGTCCGGACATGCACAGGTTGTGCATGTCTGTCGGTCGACCGGACCAACAGACCGGTCGACCGAAAATAGATGGTTGCTCTCTGTATCTTTTCGGTCGACTGGGTCGGTCGACCGATAGAAGGAAACTGTGTTTCCTAATTGAGATCGGTCGACTGGCAGTCGACCGGAGCCCCAACGGCTCTTTTGTCAGCAGGGACCCGTCGACCGACAGTCGACCGGTAGGCCTGCAACAGGCCATAACGGCTCTTTCCTCTTTTAGAGTTTCTGAAAATCTGTTTTTGGTTTTCTCTTTTACAGAGTTTTTAGGAGTTGTTGGGACTCTTTTTCTGATCAAATTAGCTGGAAAAATCAGAGTTTTTAACCTATTCTCTCCCTATAAATAGTGGGGAATAGGCCTTAGTTATTAACCAAGAAAAATACAAGTTTTCATTGTTTTCAAGTGAAAGAAAAAAATAGTTTAAAGCTTTCATTTCCATTCTTTCAAATTGGTTTTTCAGTTGTTGTTTGATCTCTTATATCACTCTACAACTGAAGCTTTTCTCACCACACTTCATAGAGCCAAAAATTTCATATTCTTTCTATAAGTGAAGTTGTAAAAGAGTGAGAGTGTTAGTAAAAGAGTGTTGTGGTCTAGTTAAAGATCACTATTTGTAATCCTTGTTCTTGTGGAGACAAGCTCCTCGGTGGAGTTTCTTTGTAAGGTGAAGCTACGGGCTTGAGGTCTTTGGAGGCCTAACTTGTATGGGATCCTAAGGGGATAGTGGAAACCCTTCACGGAGGTGAAGGCGGGGACTAGAGCAACGGGCTCGAACCTCGAAACAAATCATCCTTGTTTGCGATTGCCTTTGCGTTCTTCTTGCTTTCAATTTCTCTTGTTTTATATTGCCTTGAATTATTTGCTTGAGTAACTAACCCTCTACTTGTGGAATCTTGTGTTGCTATACTTGTTGTGTTACATTGTGAGCCTTTCATTTTCATCATCATACTTGGCATTGATCAATCACACCTCAATACAACACGGTTGCATTGCGCACCTCTAACCCATTTAAGGGGAATTGGGAGGAAGGAGTTCAGAACCTCGCAAGGGGTATTCGGCTCTTAGTCGTGTTTTTGAGAGATTGTTGCATCACTCATTTCATAAGTTTAAAAAGATCATTAGATTAGCAATTACACCTATTCACCCCCCCTCTAGGTGTATTTCAATTGGTATCAGAGCTTGGACTCTAGGATTTGGCTTAACAACCTTAGAGAGATCCTCATATTGCTAATCATTTAATTCATTTCCACATAGTAAACATGGCCGATGGTATTAAGACACCCCCTAAGTTTGATGGACTTAACTTCCCATATGGAAGGTTAAGATGACTGTTTTCTTGCAATCTCTAGGTAGCCGAGTTGCAAAGGCCGTGACTAAACAATTTAGTACCCCCGATGGTGATGAATCTACTTGGTCCGAAATTGAGACCAAGGAGTTTGATGCCAATGCTAGGGCTCATTATGCACTCCTACAAGCCCTCAATGATGATGACATAGCTAGAGTCATCCATTGCAAATCCGCCTATGAGATTTGGACCCATTTGCTAGTAACACATGAGGGGACATCACAAGTGAAGAGGGCGAAGATAGATCTTCTTCGGTCCCAATATGAAAATTTTAGCATGCAAGAACATGAAACCATAGATGATATGGTTACTAAATTTACTAAGATTACTAATGGGCTTTCTTCTCTAGGTGAAGACATCAACAACGACCAAAGGGTGAGAAAGATCATCCGGGTTCTTCCTCCATCATGGGAAGTGAAAGCTACAACATTGAAGGAACTCAATGATAAAGATGAGATTGAGCTCATCGGACTCATTGGGAATTTAAAAACCCATGAGATGGAGAGGAAGGCAAGGGAGGACATGGCACCCTCCAAGAAGAAGACTATTGCCTTCAAAAGTCATGCTACCTACTCCGACGAAGATGACGAAGAAGAAGATGACGAGGAGCTCTCACTTCTAGTCAAAAATGTCCGGAGGATGTACAACAAGGCAAAGTTCCAAGGAAGGAGGAGATGGCAAGGAGGCAAGGAAGAAAGGAAGATCATTTGCTTTAATTGCCAAAAGCCGGGACACATAGTAGCGGAGTGTCCGGACCAAGTGAAGCCATCTTCATCCAAGAAGCCATACAAGAAGAAGGCTATGAAAGCAACATGGGATGACGAAAGTGAATCCGAGGAGGAGATCGACACCGCCAATATGTGCTTCATGGCAAATGAGAGCACAAGCAAGGTAACCCCTCAACTCCTTTTGTTGAAGATTTATCCATGGATGAGTTAAGTGAAGCATTTATAGAACTTTCTCAAAATTATGACTTCATGAAGAAAAAGTACTTGAAAATGAAAAAGGATAATGAATCTTTGAGTATTCAAGTGTTAAATCTTTCTAAAGAAAATAATGACTTGCATTCTTCTTTAGTTTCCACTAAAAATGATTTTGAAAAATATAAGATTGCTTGTAAAGGAAAGACCCCATTTGTAGATTCTAATGAGATTGCCATGCTTAAGGAAAGATTAGACTCATTAGATGTTGTTTTGAAAAAGTGTAGTGAGTTTGATAAGAAGAAGATGGAGAATATGTTTCCTAAGAAACAAGCTCCTAAGAAAAATGTTCATCATGCTCATGCTCATGCTCATGTACATGCTACACAACCTATGCATCATGGTAAACCCCCAAAGCATGCTCACACTTCACATACACACCATGCATTTATGTATAGAAAAGTGTACACATGTTCACATTGTGGACGGAAAGGACACTTAGCTAATTTTTGCTATGATAGACTAAGTGCATCATCTCATAATGTTTGGGTTCGTAACACTAACTTTCAAGGACCCAAGAAAGTTTGGGTACCAAAGTCAACCATTGTTTTAAATGATGTAGGTACTTTCCAAAGCTCAAAGACGTAGAGGTTTATGGTATCTTGATAGCGGTTGCTCAAGGCACATGACTTGGGACATCAACAATTTCGCAACCCTATCAAGATATCATGAAGGTGGCACCGTCACCTTCGGAGATGACGCCAAGGGTAAAATCATTGGTATTGGTAATGTAAAGCTTGGCACTTCTCCTTTAATTGAAAATGTAGTTTTAGTAGACGGGCTCAAGCATAATCTCTTGAGCATTAATCAATTATGTGATAAAGGATTTAATGTTATTTTTGATGATATTGCTTGTAAAATAGTTGACAAAAATTCTAATGTTTGTGTATTTTCCGGTTTTCGTGAAAGTAATGTATATATGATAGATATGCTAAATATGTCTTGTAATATAACATGTTTAAAAGCCCTCGATGACGACTCTTGGTTATGGCATAGGAGATTAGGCCACGTTTCATTTGACCATATTTCTAGGCTTAACTCTAAGGAAATGGTGAAGGGTATTCCTTCATTGAACTTTGAAAAGGACCGAGTTTGTGACGCATGTCAATTTGGGAAACAAACTAAGTCCTCATTCAAATCAATTAAGGATATCATGTCATCACGTCTGTAACGCCCCGATTCCACGGATACGGGGACGTCACTGCGACGTATATGCGTAGGTCCGAAAATGCACCCACACATATACGCTAAGCAAAGGTACAACAAGAAATGATCAGAGTGCAACACAAAGCGTGGTATACACACATATATGCCAACATAAAGGTACAATACAAAGTCATCACAGTATATGATAAACATTACATATTACATATGTCTTTTATCATAACAAGTCCAAAAGTCAAATATACAATAAGAAGACAAAATGCTCACGAGTAGGATGAAGATCCCGTGAGTCAAAAGGAGTCAGGTGCGAGGAACTGGAGCTAAGATGCCTGCTCGCCAAGGAGAGCTCGATCTACGGTGGACAACTCCACTTCGATCCAAGCTCCGGAATCTGAATATGCAAATCCAAGGAATCAAGACATATAACAATAAATGAGCTACAGCCAAGTGGCTAAGAGACATGAACAGGGGTTAGAACACAAGTATGGAATATAAGGACAGGTATTAACATAATCATAAAACGGAAAATACAAGTAAAGCTGATTACAAGCAAAAGTGATTGTATATGCTTAAGTCACGGTCCCATGAGACTAATACATCGAGGGAATAATCCAAACAAGGAAACCCTCATCTATATACCTCTATCTCATGCCACAGTAATCCAAGCATATAGAATCAGAGTTGCAAATCATACTATAATCATAACGAGAATACATAACAAGAAGACATGAATCATAATGAGAAAGACGTAATCCAATAACCGGAGTCATCACTGGAATCACGACAAGTAAATAAGAGTCACAATATAACATGAGTCATAACAGGGACTAGGACTGGAATCATAGCTGGTACACATAACGGTAACTATAACAGAGAACATAACTGACATCTATTATTATTATTATTATTCGCCTAACTCATATATCTAGGTATGTGTTTCGGTATCGATCCCAACTCACATACATCCATATATAAGCTATTCGAGGTTTGTTAACGGAAGTAGATGGAGAACTGATAGAGCTTCTTATAGTGGTACTCATACACCGGGGACCAGTTTGTTGGTCCAACGGTTCCCACCACCTGGGACCGGTTTGGAGGCCCAAAGTCCCCCTATATGTAATCATGTGGGCCCTAAGTCCCACTATAACTTTCCGTCGCATATATCATATCCATCACTATAAGCAAGGTACCATTCCGGCATCCATCACTTCCTCCCATACCCATACAAGTTGTAGCTTATTAACATAATTATCTGGTTACGGGAATAAACAGTTATAACAGTGATAGCTCTACAGATTCAAGAGGTGGCCCCCACCGTGTAGTGTGGCACTTTGTTCTGAGGGAGTGGATTCTAGAGGTGGCCCCCACCGAGTATGGTGTGGCACTTAGTTCCATAAAACAAGACAGGGTTCCCGTAAACAAGATAACCATACGGTCAAGTGTGTCATGCTTGATTTTAAAAGATAGCATGTCGAGGTGGTGATGTATAACAAGAAATGAAACATAACAATAGATTGATAATAGACCGGGTCAGCCATGACATAACTATAGGGTCTAGTAAGGTGGTGGCATAGTTAGGTGATATACATGTGTTAAAAGAGAACATAAAGTTGACAAGTGGTTGATAATGTTACTTAACAAGTCATGTAGTAATATAAGGTAAGATCCATTAAGCAATAAGTCCTAAAGTACCAGTCATGAAGTACAAGAAACCATAAATGCATAACACATAAACCAACGACAAGATCTAATTTTTAGAAAAGAAATCATCTAAGACATTCAGGCAGAATTAGTCGACTAGGTGTAAGGATTAGTCGACTACTATAGGTTTCAAGTCGACTAACAGATACGCAAGTCGACTAAGTCTGGGATACAGAGAATTGGGGTCACTGTTTCAGGAAACATTAGTCGACTAAGGTAAAATGGTTAGTCGACTAGGGGGTTCAGGTCGACTGATAATTAGGCTTAAGTCGACTGGGGCAGAGAGTTGAGTTTCTGGTCCAAGGAGGGTTAGTCGACTAGATGAAATCAGGAGTCGACTAATAGGGATTTCCAGAGAGTTGAGATTTATTTCCAGAAGGGTTTAGTCGACTAATATATGGGGTAAGTCGACTAATACTGTGTTTTCCAGAAAAGCTAAGTTCCAGCTAAGGGTTCTAGTCGACTAGGTTCTAGGTCAAGTCGACTAATAGTGGTCGGGGAGCAGTTTACAGAACAGAACTTGGGGGTTGTTCTTGATGGTAAAAATGTGATTTTTATGACATGTGAGCATAAGATATGGGGATACAAGTATGCTAGGAAGGGAACATGTCTTGGTGAGTAAGGATACTCACTTGGAACCGTTTGATTGAATCTCTACGAGTCCGGGAAGAGGGTGGTCGACGAATAGCTCCCAAGCGATCCTTGGCGACGAAGAGAGCTACGATCCGAGCTCCAAATCAGAAGCTTGAGCTGGAAGAGAAGATCTGGTGGAGTTCTTGGAGCTAGGGTTTAGGTTGAGGTGAAGGAGAGACTTGGAGAGGGTTCTCTCTTTTGTTAGAAGTGGAGAAGAAAATGGAGTGAAGTGTAAAGGGAAAATATATATGATGGGGATTTTGTATAGGGGTGAAATTAGGATAGGAGGAAGGGTGTTCTTGCAAAAGAGGAGGAGGTGATGTGCCCCTCACTTGGCCACATGGCCGGTCATGGGAGAGAGAGAGAAAGAGATGCATTAAATGAGGGAGTAGGTGGGAAATGAGGTGGCATTTTGGAAAGGGTTTTGGAATTTGGAGAATTGGAAAAATCCATTTGTCTTGGAGAAAAAGGAAAGGAAAATAGAAAAAGGAAAAGGAAAAGAATTAATAAAGAGAAGATATTTTCTCTTGGACTCAAGATGAAACTGATGAAAAGACTGATACCTGGGTTAAAGTCAAAGATGTGGAAATCATTTCGGAAAATGCCGGAATCGTCCGAAATTCAAGTATTTCGGAACGACTCGAAAATTTACCCAAAAATCAATAATAATATATGAAGACTCATAGTGAAATCCTTTTTAAGAAATACTTTATAGTTTTAAAACTAAAAATCCCGGAATCAGTTACCTACCGGCTCCGTTGGAATTTTCATAAAATCATAAAATTCTCAGAAAAAGAATGTAGGTAGGAAATGCAATTCTAAAAGATAAAGTCTAAAGGACCATCATGAAATTCAAAACAATTTGAGAATTAAAAATCCAGGAATCGGTCAGCGGCACTGGCCGACACCGGTTTTGAAGAAATTCAATTTAATCCAAGAAAAATCCAGAAAATCACAGAAAATCTAATATATTGGAAAATAACATTTGAAACTGAAATCGGTCAAATCTAATCACCGGAAAGGCCAAATCGAATACTATACTATAATCGGGTCTTCGGTTCAGACTAGGGCTGACTCCGAATCCACGAATCCACAACCAAGATAAAACAATCATACAAGGAATTCGTAAAACAGCATAAATACAGGAAACAAGTCGAAAAAAATACGATCGAAAATCTGAATACGCAACTAAGTACGTATTCCGGGAACGGGGTATTACAACGTCCATTGGAGCTAATCCACATGGATTTATTTGGCCCTACACAAACCAAAAGTTTAAGTGGGAGTAGATTTGCTTATGTTTTAGTAGATGATTTTTCGCGTTTTACTTGGGTTTATTTTCTTGAACACAAAAGTCAAACCTTTTCACATTTTCAAGCCTTTAAGAAAAGAGTTGAAAAGGAAAATGACTCCTCAATAATTAAAATAAGAAGTGATAGAGGAGGTGAGTTCATTAACCTTCCCTTTACCACTTTTTGTGAGGAACATGGAATAAAACATGAACTTTCTTGTCCTAGAACTCCACAACAAAATGGAGTAGTTGAGCGGAAAAATCGTACTTTACAAGAGATGGCTAGGACAATGTTAAATGAATATGGTCTACCACATTATTTGTGGGCCGAGGCCGTTCATACTTCATGTTACATTGCAAATCGTGTTTTCCTATGTAAAAATACTACTAAGACTTCTTATGAGATGTATTTTTCTAGAAAACCTAATGTTTCTTATTTCAAAGTGTTTGGTTGCAAATGTTTTGTTTTAAATACAAATATTAATTTGGGAAAATTTGATGCTAGATCATATGAGGCTATTTTTGTAGGTTACTCAAATACTAGTAAGGCTTATAGAGTCTTCAATAGGTCAACTTTGACTATTGAGGAATCTATTCATGTTAAATTTGAGGAATCTAACAAGTTTGTTAAGAATTGTGTAGAAATTGATGCTTTAGATGAAGGTTTGGAGAAAGTGACCTTGGAGGATGCTTCTACCATGGGAGACAAGCCAAAGGATGGTGATGGAAGTGAAGCCAAAGTGGAAGAGGCTCAAGGAAATGAACATCAAGCAAATGAAGAGGAGCCCTCTCAACCACTACCAAAGGATTGGAGATTCAATCCTCATCATCCCAAGGACCTCGTCATAGGTGAAGTATCAAAAGGGGTAACCACTCGCTCTAAGATTCAAGATTTTTGTGGTAATTTTGCTTTTATTTCACACATAGAACCTAAAAATGTCCTCGAAGCCGAGGCCGATTCATATTGGTTGCTTGCTATGCAAGAGGAGCTCAATCAATTTGAGCGCAACCAAGTTTGGCACCTTGTTCCTAGGCCCCACGATAGACCAACAATGGTACTAAGTGGATCTTTAAGAATAAGTTGGATGAATCGGGTAATGTAGTTAGAAACAAGGCTAGGTTAGTTGCCCAAGGTTACACTCAAATCGAAGGAATCGATTTTGAAGAAACCTTTGCACCCGTAGCACGGCTCGAAGCCATACGGATGACCTTAGCATTTGCCTCATTTAAAGATTTTAAGTTATTTCAAATGGATGTAAAGAGTGCTTTTCTTAATGGTTATATTGATGAGGAGGTGTATGTTGAACAACCCCCCGGGTTTGTTGATCCTACACACCCTAATTATGTTTATAAATTAGATAAAGCACTATATGGTTTGAAACAAGCCCCTAGGGCTTGGTATGAAAGATTGTCTTCATTTTTGCTTTCAAATGATTTTAAGAAAGGAAAAGTTGATAAAACATTATTTACCAAACATATAGATCAAGATATCCTCATAGTTCAAATTTATGTTGATGACATTATTTTTGGATCTACTAATGTTTCACTTTGCAAGAATTTTGAGTCATGCATGAAAAAGGAATTCGAGATGTCTATGATGGGGGAGCTCAACTTCTTCCTTGACTTCAAATCAAGCAACGTAGTGATGGGACATTCATCAACCAAGCCAAGTACACCAAAGAACTCATCAAGAGGTTCGGGCTTGAAGGATCCAAAGTAGCAAAGACTCCCATGGCAACCACTACGAAACTTGACAAGGACGAACAAGGTAAGGAAGTAGACATCAAATTATTTCGTAGCATGATTGGTAGTTTACTCTATCTCACGGCTAGTAGGCCGGATATAATGTTTTCCGTATGTTTATGTGCACGTTTTCAATCATGTCCTAAGGAATCACACTTAATAGCGGTAAAACGCATAATTAGGTATCTTAGGGGCACAATTGATTTAGGTTTGTGGTATCCGAAAACTAACCAATTTACCATGACTAGTTATTCGGATGCCGACTATGCCGGTTGTAGGGTAGATAGGAAGAGCACAAGTGGCACTTGCCAATTCTTGGGCAATTGTCTTGTGTCTTGGTCTTCCAAGAAGCAAAATAGTGTAGCCCTTTCAACCGCCAAGGCGGAGTATGTAGCAGCCGGAGCTTGTTGTGCACAAGTACTCTGGATGAAACATACTCTTCTCGATTTTGATTTACATTTTGATCATGTTAAGATTTATTGTGATAATACTAGTGCTATTCACATGACCAAAAATGCTAATCAACATAGTAAAACCAAACATATAGACATTAGATATCATTTTCTTAGAGATCACTTTGAAAAAGGTGACATTGATATCGATTTTGTTTCCACAGATTTTCAACTTGCAGATATTTTCACAAAACCTTTAGATTATGCAAGATTTTCATTTATTTGTGGTGAATTGAATGTATGTAAGATTGATACTTAAAATATCTTAGTTTGTTTTGTTTTGGTTTCTAATATGTTGTTTTGTTTTGTCTTAAAATTTTTTTAACCCTTTTTGATGTATGACAAAAAGGGGGAGAAAATATATGGAGAAAATATATGTTGTTTGTTTTAAATTTTGTTATTGATACAAAATATATGGAGAAAATATATGTTGTTTGTTTTAAATTTTGTTATTCCTTATGATAGTTTATTTTTGGTGATGATATTTTTCAATGCTTTATGTATGCTTACATAGTTGTTCATATTCATGTTAAATACATAGCATTGTTTAAGGGGGAGCTTTCCAAGCTCTTTCCTCCTTTATTTGTTTAATAACTCATATGTTTTGTCATCATCAAAAAGGGGAGATTGTTGGCCCAAGGTTACAATCAACCCATGTTTAGTGTATTTTGATGATTACAAAACATATTAGTTATTTGTACTAATATAAATTGTTGTTTAAGTGTGTTTCAGGTTTATATATTAAAGAGATGAATTCTTCCCTAAAGGAAGGTACATTGGACTCAAGACAAGTCAAATTGGGATCAAAGTACAATATTGAAGATCAAGTGAAGATAGCCCATCTTGAAGTCTTGAAGACCTAGAAGTTTGTAAGTTTAGTTTGTTAAAGATTGAATATGTGAAATTTGGCTCTAGGATTTGCACACACATTTGTTTTGAATGTTTCTATGTTCTTGAAAATGTTTATTTCCAAGTTTATGCCTTGGTTTATACATACATGTACTCAAAGCTTTATATCTTCAAAAACGTATTTAAAACATGTATATAAACAAAGTTCAGCATAACACTTAGTTCCAGAGTTTTTAAAAGATTTTTTACAAATTTTTCTAACTCAAAAATCTGCCCAGAAAAAGACTATTTCAGGCAGACCGGTCGACCGGCAGTCGACCGGCTGCTGTGTCCGGACATGCACAGGTTGTGCATGTCTGTCGGTCGACCGGACCAACAGACCGGTCGACCGAAAATAGATGGTTGCTCTCTGTATCTTTTCGGTCGACTGGGTCGGTCGACCGATAGAAGGAAACTGTGTTTCCTAATTGAGATCGGTCGACTGGCAGTCGACCGGAGCCCCAACGGCTCTTTTGTCAGCAGGGACCCGGTCGACCGACAGTCGACCGGTAGGCCTGCAACAGGCCATAACGGCTCTTTCCTCTTTTAGAGTTTCTGAAAATCTGTTTTGGTTTTCTCTTTTACAGAGTTTTTAGGAGTTGTTGGGACTCTTTTTCTGATCAAATTAGCTGGAAAAATCAGAGTTTTTAACCTATTCTCTCCCTATAAATAGTGGGGAATAGGCCTTAGTTATTAACCAAGAAAAATACAAGTTTTCAATTTTTTCAAGTGAAAGAGAAAAATAGTTTAAAGCTTTCATTTCCATTCTTTCAAATTGGTTTTCAGTTGTTGTTTGATCTCTTATATCACTCTACAACTGAAGCTTTTCTCACCACACTTCATAGAGCCAAAAATTTCATATTCTTTCTATAAGTGAAGTTATAAAAGAGTGAGAGTGTTAGTAAAAGAGTGTTGTGGTCTAGTTAAAGATCACTATTTGTAATCCTTGTTCTTGTGGAGACAAGCTCCTCGGTGGAGTTTCTTTGTAAGGTGAAGCTACGGGCTTGAGGTCTTTGGAGGCCTAACTTGTACGGGATCCTAAGGGGATAGTGGAAACCCTTCACGGAGGTGAAGGCGGGGACTAGAGCAACGGGCTCGAACCTCGAAACAAATCATCCTTGTTTGCGATTGCCTTTGCGTTCTTCTTGCTTTCAATTTCTCTTGTTTTATATTGCCTTGAATTATTTGCTTGAGTAACTAACCCTCTACTTGTGGAATCTTGTGTTGCTATACTTGTTGTGTTACATTGTGAGCCTTTCATTTTCATCATCATACTTGGCATTGATCAATCACACCTCAATACAACACGGTTGCATTGCGCACCTCTAACCCATTTAAGGGGAATTGGGAGGAAGGAGTTCAGAACCTCGCAAGGGGTATTCGGCTCTTAGTCGTGTTTTTGAGAGATTGTTGCATCACTCATTTCATAAGTTTAAAAAGATCATTAGATTAGCAATTACACCTATTCACCCCCCTCTAGGTGTATTTCAATTTTTAGTTTATTCCTTGCTTGAAGGATTTCGCACTAGTTAACAAGTTTTCCATTTTGACTAGTTCGTATTCTTCAATTTGGTAGTGATTTTCAAACAAAACTACATTTTCAAATCTATTTTTGAAAATCCCTACCTTCATGGGAGGTTGGAAGGGAGATCATGGTCATGTATGCTTTAAAATGAAAATCATTTAAAACATTGAACCTTGATTGGGAGGATTAGATTATATGAGTTATACCATGCTTTTATTGTTATGTCAATTGGTATCATTGAACTCTTTCAATTGGTATCATTTTGATCCTTGTGTATACTCATATGTTTATTGTGTATGTATATTTTCAATTGGTATCATCTACTGGTGATTGGTACTCATTCTATTTCATACACATATACTTATTTTATTTGTGCTTAAGATATAAATTTTTCACAAAATCTTGTTTATGCTAGTGCTTGAGCTTCAATTTGTTTCAATTGATTACTTTTAAATTGATATCAAGCTCATACATCTTTTAGTTGGTATTTCATAAAGGGGGAGAAAATTCAATAATGTTTCATGTGTTTTTGCTTAAAATTGGTATCTAAAAAATTTTTTAAAAAAAAAATACAAAAGTTTTGTTTTGTATTGACTATATGCATATAGATTCATGATGAGTGTATCTTGTATTGAAGAGCTTAACATCTCTTCGTTATGTGGTACACGTGTGTAGGGGGAGCTTCACATCTCCTCTTATGCATTACATAATGTGTGTTATGTGAATTAGGGCTTAACATCCCTCTTTCATGTAATGCATATGTGTAGGGAAGCTAACTTAGCGTCTTCCTCTTCATGAATGTATATAGCATATAACATTTATTGATCTTTGTTTATTTTCTATTGATATCAAGATGCTTCATTGACACATTTTTCTATTGATATCATGTTGTTTATAGTCACCCCTTATTGACTTTGTTTTTGTTTTAGACAAAAGGGGGAGAACATTGTTTTATTGTTTTGATTGACTTAAAAGGGGAGAAAGATTTTTACCCCTCATTTTATTGTTTGGATTGTTTAACCCTTTCTTGATCTTTTTGTTTGACAGAAAGGGGGAGAAAAATTTGTTGATTTGGTTTTGTTTTAAAAAGAAAGAAGACTTTGCTTTGCTTTGGTTTTTACCCCTTTGTTGATGATTGACAAAAAGGGGGAGAATTATTTGAGAAGTTTAACATGCATAAGACACATAAACATATTATAAAAACAAAAATTACTCTATGCATGATTGGTACATGTTTTTTATATGCATACTTATGTTTTTTCATATAGTAAGTTTTATTGGTATCTAGAGCATCTAGTATTTTGTTAATGTTTTATTAATTTAATTGGTAACTAGAGCTTCAAGAACATGTGTTTGTGTTTTATGCATATTGATGCATACATGTTTATGTACATTCATTGCATATCATTTATTATTTATGTCTATGCATGAGTTAAGGGGGAGCTTCTTTGAAGCTTAACTTTAATCCATGCATATATAACTCCATGAGTTTTGTCATCATCAAAAAGGGGGAGATTGTTGGCCCAAAGGCCTTCCACCCTAGTTTTGATGATGATTAACTCATGTAGTTATGTTTACTAATAATCTTGTGTTGTTTAAGTTTCAGATCATTAACCAAGATATTAGTTGGTGATTAGCTTCAACAAGGAGTTTAGAAGCTTTTCATGATGATTCCAGGGCCAAAGCGTCAAGATCACACATTGCCTAGCCCATGGATGGAGTTTTGGAGCAAGTCTACTTGAAAATGAAGATCGTCAAGAAGACTTAGGTATCCATTGTTTAGATAGTATGTTTAGATCCAATTTGTAAAGCTTAGTATAGTTGATATGCTCAAGTGCACAAACACACACGTTTTCATGTTTTGGATTTGGTTTTCATGAATAGTAGATCAAAACAAGTTTACTTTATTTTTATGCATATTAGATATATTCTAGATATACATACATGGTTTAACTTGCTAAAACAAACTTATTTTGATATCCCTATTCATGTATTGAAAAAATTAAGTTTGATAAAAATACAAGTTTTGTTTTTGATAAAATTTGCAAGACTCGAAAATGAATTAATATGATTGATATATGTCTTGAAATTTTTATCACTTGTTTGTGTTTCAATATAAAATGTTAAAACAAGTTTTATGGGATTTTCAGAAAAGATAAAAGATTTTTATAAAACATTTTTCCCAGTTTTTCTGACCCAGGTTTGTGTTGACAGGCCAGTCGGTCGACCGTACGGGTCGACCGTACCAAGGGCCGGTCGACCCATAGGGTCGACCGACGTGCACAAACTTGTGCACGTCTGGCAGAAACAAACTCGGTCGACCGTACGGGTCGACCGGGTCTGAGAGCTCTGCTCTCTGTTTGTTTGGGTCGACCGGGCGGTCGACCGCTGCAGAGAGTTCTGCTCTCTGTTTGTTTCGGTCGACCGGGCCGGTCGACCGCAGTTGCCCAACGATCATATTTCTGACCGTTGGCGGTCGACCGGCCCGGTCGACCGTTGCCTGTCAGAGCTGCCAGCTCAGCTCTAACGGCTAGTTTTGTATTAGGCCTTTATAAACCCCATCTCTTTGGGTTTTTGGCTAAGGTTTTCAAGAAGAAAAATTTCAGTGTTTCTCTAGTGTTTAAACAAGTTTTCAAAATAGTTTTTGTGCTAAAAAGATTTCATTTTTATTGTTTTTGGGTTTTTGGAAAATCAAAGAAAACTAGGGTTTTGGGATATTGATTTGATCTTTAATTTCTATCATATACAAGAGATTTCCCAAGTAGTTTTTCTTTGTTGCTGGTTTCCAAAAACACCTAGTTTCCACACTTGAGCTATCACCTATCCTAATCTATTTAGGATCTTGTTTTTGTGGAAAAGAAAAGAGAAAAGAAAGAGAGATTGAGTTTGTGGTTTTTGGAACCACTTGTTGTAAACACCCTTATTCTTGTTGTATCCCTCTTAGGTAGAAGTGATCGGGTGATTGGTTTGCTCCCTCTAGTGAGAGGTGGAGTTTGGTTGTAAACCCTCTTCGGTAGAGGTGTTGGTTGTTGTGGTTGTTTGGCTAAGGGCCTACCCCTCGGTTGTGAGGTGGTTGTTTGTGAGAGGAGTTCGGTACTCCATTGTTGTACAAATCCTTCTCGGTGAAGGTTCCCTCGGTGGGAGTCCTCGGTGGACGGTATAGTGGATTGGAAATCCTACACGGTGGTGTAGGCGGGGATGTAGAGCAAGGGTGCTCGAACCTCGAAACATATCATTGTGTTTGCGTTTGATCCACTTGTCTCTAAACTCTCTCTCTCTCTTTACATTTGTGCAAAGCATCATACTTCATTCATATCATATTTGCTTGTGTTGAGCATAATTCATATTGTCATATCATATCTATTTGCTTGTGTTGTGCCTTGCATAATTCACATTGTTATATCCTTGATTTCTTGGCTTGATTGTGTGTGCACATTGCTTGGATTGCTTGTGTGTGCGCGCCTAACTTATACTTATCCAACAAGAGCTTCACATAGCGCCTCAACCCATTTCAAGGGGAATCAAGAGGAGTTAGTCCAGAGCCTCGCAAGGGGAATTCGGCTACACTTGTTGTATTGTATTAGTTTGTGCAACATTTGCATTAGCTTCCGCATTTAGCGCACTTAGTTTTGCATTTAGTTTTAGATTAGCACTAACACCTATTCACCCCTCCCCCTCTAGGTGTTCCCCTTTTCAAACCCATCATGAGCCATCAATTGCTCTTGCAAGATTAAGGCCTATTTGATGCTACTAGATTCATGTAGGTCACAATCAACTGTGAGTTAGTGTGTCAATGAGTTAGTAGTTAGTTAATCATGAAAAAAAGTTAGCTACTCATTTAGAAAGCAAATAAAGAAATAAAAACAAGATAGATTAAATCAAGTAGCTATGAAGAGAAAGGAGAAAAGTTGCATTAGATTGTCACTCTTTATTACAATTTCTCTTTTTTTCTCATGGATCTCTCTCTAACATGTTCCTATATTTATAAAGAAAGAAAAAATACAATAAAAAAGAAAAGAAAAGAAAAGAAAATCCTAATCTATCACTAGAGAAGATACCCTAATTCCTTCTCTCCTTCCTTCGTTTCTAGTCCCTTGGAGCCGAATTTATAGACATAGAAAACTTGAGCCCCAAAAAACAAAGTCACGCGTCAAAAAATCAGGGACATTGGCCTTGATCCTGCCGCACTTGCGCGGCAAGATCAGAGCCAATGGCTCTGATCTTTTGGCCACTCCTTCTGCCAGTTGAGAGAAGCTCTAGATAAATTTATTTTCTTTTATTTGCCACGTGATTATCCTCTGATTTTCTTCTTCTAAAGCACCATATTTTCTTCTTTAAAGATTAGAATTTTATACAAGTAATAGTATTTACAAGAGAAAAACTAAAACCTAAATTTTAAATCTTATTCTATGATTTTATAATCAATTTGCAAGATATTGCAGTCTTTTATATAGATCTAAGATTCGTATTCCAATAGGGGACATAATAGGACTCCAAATCCATGAAATTACACCTAGAGGGGGTGAATAGGTGTATTGCTAATAAATTAAAAATTCAATGCACTATAAAATGAGATGATGCAACGATCGCTCAAAATAAGACTTGAAGCTGAATGTCCTGTGAAGGGCTCTGAACTTCTCCTTGTGATTTCACTAAATAAGAGTTGAGATGCTTAACTGCTATCTTGTTGTGATAAGTATAGATCGACAATAATGAATGAATAAAAAGCAAATAAGTAGAGATAAGAAAGTAACCGCAAACAAGAAGATTTGTTTCGAGATTCGAATCACTACTCTACGTCTCCGCCTTCACCACCATGAAGGATTTCCCAATCCACTATAGGATCTTCCACCAAGGGACCTTACACCAGGAATAACAATCACTCAGAGTATACAACTCCCAATACATTCTAGTCCAGAGGTAGCGTAACGACAATGTAACAATTTCTGGGTGATCAAAACACCACGAACTTTCTCTTGAAAAACTCTCTTACAAAATCCTATCGAATAAAATATAAATTTGAAGCTCAAGAATTTGTAAGTGAGTAAAATCAGAAGAGAGATTTTGAGAATAAAAAACTTAAAGTAGATTTTTGAAAATAAAAGTACAAAATTGAAACTTGAAATAGAATTGTTGTTGTGATTTTAATCTATCCTAATGACCCTTTATATAGGTTTTTAGAAGAGCAAACTTAGTATAGTTTTACTAGATTTAAAAGGAATAAATTGACTCTTAAAATTTAAAAAAACACATTTTAAAAATAATTTAAAAAATTAGCCTCTAGAAAATTAGTCGTTACTACCAATCTGGCAGACTGTTGGTTAATTTTGAGCACAGTTTTTAGGCTGAAAACCTCAAAATTCAGAAACAGATATATAGGAATAATTTGTAACTCTATAAGTCTTCTTTCTACTGCAACTTGAATCAACTCAATATCATTTCAGAGTGAAAAGTTATCAATAAAATACAGAAAGGTATCAAATCAGAAACTGTAAACTATTTTCAGAACAATAAAAGATTTCCACCCAATATATGACATCTTTAACATTTGGATCATAAAATGATTATTGAATAAGAAATGTATCCCTGAAAGTTATCTTTGAAATGTAATTTAAATCATGCTAATTGAATATAAGAATAAAACGTTATGATAAGAAATCTAAAAGGGTATCGAGCAGATCAGCAGAACTAAAACTGGTTAAAAATCTAAAACCATACTTTTGAAAAACGTGCATTTTTGTTTTATATGTTTTTGAGCTTCAAAAATATATTCTACCCTTTAACAAACTAAACTAAATACAAACCGAAGTCTTCTTGCAAAACTCCTTCTCCAAGTCGACTCGATCCAAACATGATCCAAAGAGCTTGACTCCAACTGAGTGCTAGATGCGATTTTGATGTGCGAGCTCTTGAATCGACATGTGTTAGCCCTAAAACTTGACTGAATCCTTTGTTGAAGTTAAGCACTAACTAATATCTTGATAGAGAATCTGAAACCATATAAATATAAGATCATTAGTACTATAACTATATGAATTAATCATCATCAAAACTAGAGTGATGAGCCTTTGGGCCAACAATCCAACTTAAACTTGATGTTGGAATTTGATTCAGACTTGTGTTGTAGCCAGCTGACGGTAATTACTGAAAATGGGTATTCAAACAATTGAACTGGAAACAGTTGTCAACATAAAAGTTGTAGTTTTTTCAATTTTCTTTTTGTAGCACCTTAAATCATCTGAATTGAATTTATGCAGCGAAAATTATAATCAAAATACAGAGACATGTTCAGTCTAAATCCAATTCTGATTCTATACGGGCCTCTGTTGTACAGTGAACGACGAATCAGCTGAAGTCAATGACAAATCTGTCGTTTGACTTTGAATATTGACCTTCAAACTTTGCAATCCTCTTCTGTATGATGTGTAGTCTCTATTGGATTATCTGGTTTTAACCTTGGGTCTCTATTTCAGTGATTTCCTTGCTGCAACAATTATCTTCATCACTTTTTATTTTTTTAAAAAAATTTCTATTGACTTTATATCTGCAAAAAATCATAAACAAAACTACTCATGCACAATTAAATGTGGCAAAAATAATATAAAAAGTATATAAAATATACATGAAATCGCAATATTGGGACCTCCTTTTTCCTTAAAGTAAATAATAATAAGAGAAAAACCGTTGAGAAATTTTAATTTATATGTATGCTTCAATGTGTCACCGGAAAAAATGTAATAAGCTTAGAACTTATAAGGCTCAGGAAGAAAAAGTCCCAATAAAATTAGCCATTTAGTCATCTTTCTTCTTACACGCGGGACTAAATACATATATTCGTTTGGATGCGAGACTCCCAATACATCATTAATTCAAAGCTCAATAGCGCTAAACATTGCACAAATTAATTACTTATTTTTTCTATATTTATTTAGTGCAATCTAAACGATTGACCAAATCAAATTATCTAATCTTCTTCCACAAAAAGAAAAAAAAAAAAGACATTCGTACGAGAACAATTCACTAGCTGGTAACCAGAATCAAGGAGAGTAAGTTTCATGCATATAATAATTTGGAAAGATTGATATATATACTGGTAATGATTGTGTGTCATCTTCATGTGTTCATGCTATAGAAGTTGGAATCTTGATAATTATTCTTGAATCTTTTATTACGAAAAACAAAAAGAAACATTGAAATTATGCTCCTAATAGATTTGATTTGCTTGAATTACTTGAAATTTTGCATCTGTTGATGCAGATGAATGCATTTTGACGACTATCAGATTCCATTCTGTTAAAACTTTGTGTTAGCCTCTTCAAGTATCAGATGCCCTAGGGTTCCTTTAGGTTGACAAGGCTAACACAATGGATATACATAAAGGCTAATTTGATACCTAGAAGAGTTCTAGCATCACATATCTTTTGACCCTGCTTAATTATTTGCAGTCAGTGAAAATAGTTGATTTTACATCCGAAATCCTACTATAATATTTGTAATTTGCAAGGAAATATAATCCAAAATCCAGACTTCATGTTCTTCGGGTTTTAAGAGGAGTAACGTTATTGTAATGAACATGTCAGAAATCAAGCTCAAAAGAGTCTGACTTCAAAATACAATCTTTGCCATATGTTGACACTGTGGTAAGTCTGAATCCATCTAAATTCATCAAAACAATAGTAAATTTAGGAATCACTATCCAAAATTTAAAAACACTTTGTTCATAATCCAGAACTATCAACCTATTACAATAGTGTTACGGGAGAAGCAACAGTATAATATTCTTCTCTCGTTTTTGTGTGAACAAAAGAAGATAATCAGACAGAAATAAGCATGCATAAAGATACAATAATTTTAGGTGAAGCCCCCACTATTCAAAGAAAAATACGCAAAGCTTAACTTAGACATCTTCCACTATAATAATAATAGGATTATAACTTAAATTTTTTTTTTTATTTTTGCCTTTCGACTTACATCAAAGAATAACTAGTTACAAAATCGATAGGAATTTAATACAAAATAAATGAACCACCACCATGCTGAAAATTGCAGACGATTTATGTAGTAGGGCACTGAATCCTTAGTTTGCTTAAAATGTTTTTTTTTTTTAAATGAAAAATGGAGATCTCTTGGTGGTGGTGGCGGCGGCGTTTACGTAGGACTCTGACTTTTTTGACACTTTGTTTTACAAGTCAATTCGCTGTTAAAAAAAAAAAAAAAACAACAACAACAACAAAACAAGCAGACTGATGAATTGGATTGGATTCTTGTTTGTTTCTTTCCTTTTATGGAAATTAAGTTGCCTGAGTGCTTGCTTTATTTGGTAACAATTTTGTGTTGAATTCTCATCATCTTTTTCAGTTCACTTAATTGTAATGTTGGTGGATGTTGTTGAGAGACTTAATTTGCATCGAGGTGATATTAGATCCCACTTGTTTTCTCAAATTTCAGTTCACACCTGAGGGATCAAAACTTTATTGAAACTATATATAGAAAAAAATTTCATGACAGTTTCATACTTTCAAAAGTTATTTAATAATGAATCCAAGGATTGAGCAAAGTGTTTGGTGTTGTGCCCCCCAGACACCCACTCGTTGTGCGCAGCGGTTCGCGGAAGAAGAGACACAACAACAACCACCTCTTTGAGGACTCCGCCCAATTGGCTGAGGCTCGATTCAACCGGAGAAACAACCAACTCAGCAGGAACAGCAACCAATAGAGAAAAACAATCAACGCACAAATTTAACGAGGTTCGGCAACGTGCCTACGTTCTCGGGGCAAGGGAGAGAGAGATCTTATTAATTCAACAATCAATACAGAGAGAACTTGAAGGAGGCAAGGGATTTCTCTTAGGGATTCTCAGGGATACAATACATGAGGCCTCTAGCCCCTATTTATAGCCACAGAGTCCCTGGATTCATGGAAACCCAGGTTGGATTCAATCCCAACCAGAAAAAAAATTCGAATCCTAAAAGGAAACTTCAGCCGCGCCTGTCGGTCGACCGGCCGGTTGACCGACCCATGCCACGGTCGACGGGTCTGGTCGACCGCGCCTACCCGAGAGCGAGGCCACTTCAGTCAGTCGACCGGGGCCGGTCGACCGCTCCAACCTATGCACGCCCGTGCACGCCGGTCGACCAGGCCGGTCGACCGGCCTCCTCCACTGATCGACCGGGACATCGACCGGGAGCACAAATTGCCTGCTCCATGCGCCCTTCCTTGTTCCTTTGTCTTCCGATCTCTGTGCTATCTTCTTCCATCTCCTCCATCTCCTCTATCTCCTCTCTTCCAATAATTCTCCACCTCGGTGAAGATTTTTCAAATCTGAGCCGATCTCTAACGTACCCCAGTCTATCACCTGGCGAAATCGACACACGATCTCGGCTTGCGCGCACCAGACGAAATCGACACACAATCTTGGCTTGCGCGCACCAGACGAAATCGACACACGATCTCGACTTGGAATCTGTACCTCAGCTATACACTGGAATGCACCACACATGCCTTCCCAATACTTCACCTTAGGAGAACTTCCACACATGCCGATCACCGAACGTGGCTCCTACTCCGCAACTTCACGACCTCACGAAGAACTCATCATGAGCCAACATTGACTCTCCAACTGACTAGTTCTATCTAGTCTATATGTCTTCAACAGACGGTCCAACCAAGTCTGAGTAGAGCACACCAAACACCATCATCGGCTTCACAACTAGATGCACACCTCTCCTTATGTAAGCTCAACATCTTCTCACCAGAAAATCAATCTGTTCATCGAGATCACAACACCTCACCTCTACGTGAAGTCCAACTCTTCACCTCTACGTGAAGTTCAATCGGCCACAACACTCCACCTCTACGTGAAGCCTCTCCACCTCTACGTGAAGCTCCAATCGGCCATAACTCTTTACCTCTACGTAAAGTTCCAAATAGTTTCTCGAGAAGCCAAACAGCTTCATACGGGTTGTATCACCAAATGGCTACGCCTTTACGGCTGCCTACATACCTTGCCCAAGGGATCAAGCCAACCGTAATTCATTTAAATGAGCTCCATCAAGCTCAAGCATTTGTACCTGAATCTGCAGCAGCGAACCTATCTGGCTTAGTCATATGAACCTCCTCATGACCATCATGGAGAACAACAACCTTCAACTTGAGCTTGCCGCGATCACAAGCTTGAGATTCATGCTTCTTTACCCATAAGTGTGGTTTTACCTTGGTTCCAATGGCTACAAACAACTCGACATCCTCAACAATGTCTTCAACCTGTTCAACATCAACCCTGGCTACATGATCTCCACCTGGTGTCACATCCAGTGATGTCTTCTCTAATGCCGAACCAACTGGAGATGGTGGAGTAGCATCAACCTCCACCCGCTGCGATACTTCCTTGGTCTCCGTCCTCTCCACCTGCTGAGAGACGGTGGACTTCAACACTGAAGTCTCTCAAAATGTGATATGCCTACTCAACACGATCTTCTTATTTTCAGGGTCCCACAACCTGTAGTCATTCCTTTTGACACCTAAAAGTACAAACCTCTTTGCTTGCGGATTCACCTTGCCACTCTTGGCACTGAAGTAGGTCGGACTTTCAAATTCCCGCAGCAAACCATGATCTTGAGCAGCTTTCCCAGACCAAATTTTCAATGGAGCTTTACCTCCTATTGAAGTCGATCTATTTATGAGATGGCTAGCATAAACAATAGCCTCAGCCCAAAATGATTTGTCTAATCCTGCATTAGACAACAACCACCGAACCTTCTTCAGTAAGGAACGGTTTACTTCCTTAGCCAACCCATGTATACCTGTTGTGAAGTGAGTAGCAATACCTGTGTTCTGACCAAATCGTAGGAATTGGTTCATGTCTCTTTCAACATTACCAATCTGCAGCTCCTTGATCTTCCTACTAATCTGCTTCTCCATTCTTCCTCTCCACTTCACCAATATATCTAGGGCTTCACTCCTTTATCTCATGGGATATATCTAACAGTGCCTAGATAAATTATCAACAAAAGAGATAAAGTACATGTGACCTCCAAGCGATGCAGTCTTAGCAGGTCCCCAAACGCTTACGTGAACACAATCAAGAAGACCTTCTGAGCGGTGAGTACTGATGCTGAATTTCACCTTCTTCTTGTCCAGAATGCTGTGTTTACCTTCCAACTTGCAGGTAGCAACACCTTCCAATGATCCCTTCTTCGCAGGAGCTCGCAAAGACCTTTCACCTCCATGTCCGACCTTTACCTGCCAGACCTCCGTGCAACCATCATCTGAAGAATTAGAAGTCTCCACCCAACCTGTAACCGTACTACCCTTCAAGTAGTAAAGATTGTACCGGCGGACGCCCTTCATCACCACCATCAAGCCTTTGATCATCTTGAGAACACCATCTCGAACAGATATCACCAGACCCAATGCTTCCAAAGCACCAACAGAGATAAGATTCCTTTTGAGTTGAGGTACATACCTCACCTCCTTCAATTCTCATACTATCTGATCATCCATCTTGATACGGACTGTACCCATCCCTTCTATATTACACGGATGGTCATCTTCCATGACCGTGTAACATCCATCCAGTTTCTCAAAGCTAGAAAACCAGGCCCTGTTCGGGCACACATGATAGGTGGCTCCGCTATCTAAGATCCACTCAGCATTATCTGAGTTACAAACAGTAAGGGTAGTAACAGAGAGAGTGAATACCGATGAGTCCAAGTCTGATCCATCTGCCTGTGAGGTACTGCTTTGAGTACTGACCACCTTTGCAAGATTTGCCTCAGTCTTAGACTCCACCTTCTTATCTTTGGCCTTAGCATTCAGCTTTCCAGTGTCCTAGTTTCTTGCACAAGGTGTTGGCCCGGAGGCCTTCCTCTCTAGTTTTGATGATGATTAACTCATGTAGTTATGTTTACTAATATTCTTGTGTTTTTAGTCTCAGATCATTAAGCAAGATATTAGTTGGTGATTTCTTCAACAAGATGAGTTTGGAAGCCTTCACATGGTGATTCCAGTGCCCGAGCATCAAGATCATACCTTTGCACTCGGTGGATCACGTTTGGGATCGAGTCTACTTGAAGATGGAAGATCGTCAAGAAGACTTAGGTATCCTAGCTTTAGTGTGTTTAGATCCATGTGTAAAGATAAGAATAGTTGATATGCTCAAGTGCACAACACACACGTTTTATGGTTTTTCGGTTTTTAGTTTAACCGATATTTGTTTTCATGAATAGATTGATCAAAACAAGTTTAATTGGTTTATGTATAGTAGATGTATTCTTTCTATACATGCATGCTTAACTTTTAAACAAACTTATTTTGACTATCCTATTCATGTATTGAAAAATTCAAGTTTGATAAAATACAAGTTTTGGTTTTTGGTAAAAATGATAAGACACAAAAATAGTTTCATATGCTTGATATTTGAGCTAAATTCTTTATCACATGTTTATGTATCAATGCAAAACGATAAAACTATTTTTGAGGATTTTTAGAAGAGATAAAAGAATTTTTAGAAATATTTTTAACAAGTGTTTCTGACCCAGAACAGTGGCTGACAGGCCAGGTCGGCCGACCGCACGGTCGACCGAACCAAAGGCCGGTCGACCCTGCGGTCGACCGACGTGCACAGCCTTGTGCACGTCTGGCAGCACAGTGGGCCGGCCGACCGAGCGGCCGACCGGACCAGAGAGCTTTGCTCTCTGTATCTGGGCGGTCGGCCGGACGGTCGACCGTATGCCTCAACGGTCATATTTCTGACCGTTGGCGGTCGGCCGGGCCGGCCGACCGCAGGCCTGTCAGGCTGACAGATCAGCCTAACGGCTAGTTTTCTTTTAGGCCTATAAATACCCCATCTCTTCATTGTTTTAACTAAGATTTTGAAGAGCAAAATTTCTATATTCTTTGGTGTTTAAAACAAGTTTTAAAAGGTTTTAGAGCTTCAAAAGATCAATCTTATTTGTTTTAGAGTTTTTGAAAAAATCAAAGAAAATAGAAAATTGGGAGATTTTGTTTTGATTCTTCATTTCTATCTTTTACAAGAGTTTTCCCAAGTATTTTTTTTGAGTTTTTGTTTTCCAAACTCTATTTTTTCCACACTTGAGCTATCATCTTTCCTATTCTATTAGGATCATTGTTTTGTGGAAAAGAGATTGCTTGAGGTTGTGGAAACCTCCAAGTTGTAAACACCCTTATTTTTGTTGTATCCCTCTTTGGTAGAGGTTGATCGGGTGATTGGTTTGCTCCCTCTTTGGTAGAGGTTGAGGCTTGTGGTTTGCTCCCTCTAGTGGGAGGTGGAGTTTGGTTTGTATACCCTCTTCAGTAGAGTGTTAGTTGTTGTTTGGCTACGGGCCTACCCCTCGGTTGTGAGGCGGTGTTTGAGAGAGGAGTTCGGTACTCCCTTTGTTGTAACAAATCCTCCTCGGTGGAGGTTCCCTCGGTGGGAGTCCTCGATGGACAAGATAGTGGATTGGAAATCCTTCTCGGTGAAGGTGGGGACGTAGAGCTAGGGGCTCGAACCTCGAAACATATCCTTGTGTTTGCGTTTGATCCATTGTCTCTCTAACTCTCTTTTTATTTGTGTTGTGTATAGCATCATTCTTCATATCTTGTATGCTTGTGTTGTCCTTGCATTTGATTCATATTGCTTATCCTTATATGCTTGGATTGCTTGTGTGTGTGCCTCACTTATACTTAACCACAAGAGCTTCATATAGCACCTCAACCCATATTTAGGGGAATCAAGAGGAGTTAGTCCAGAGCCCTTCACGGGGAATTCGGCTACACTTGTGTGTTGTATTAAGTGTGTTGCTAAATTGTTTTAAGTTTTCGCATTTAGCGCATTTAGTTTCTAGATTAGCATTATCACCTATTCACCCCACCTCTAGGTGATTTACAATTGGTATCAGAGCCTACGCTCCTGATACTTAGGCTTAACATCCTAGGAGTGAGATCCTTGTTTGCTAATCTATCATTTGCATTTGCTTGTTTGCACACATATAGTTTAGACCCATAGACTTCATGACCCCACCTATGTTTGACCCTTCCAACATTCTTGTTTGGAAGACTAGGATGTCCATTTATTTACAAACCTAGGATATAAGGTTCACCTTGCCATTACCAAGGAATCCTACCTTAGTGATAGCAAGCATATAGGGGCCAATGCACTTGCCCTTGAGGCCATTAGAAGCACATTATCTAAAGATTATCTTATGAGTGTTTCTAACATTGATTCCGCCTTTGCAGTGTGGAACAAAGTGACAACCACAACCACCACCTCCAAGCTTCAAAGCCTATCCAACAAGAAGAGGAGACTAGTGGAGAATCCGATTCACAATGCTATATGATCTAAGGGAATGACTCCCTTGAGGTACAATCAGAAACTCAACTAGATAGTTTTGATGCTAGTTCTTCATGTGATGATTATGATGCCCATGCCTTAAATGAAGAACTTTCAATAGTTTGTGAAAAATTAATAGAAAAATATAAAATTTTGAAAAAGAAAAGTCTAGGAATTGAAAAAGAAAATAAAAGTTTACATTCTAGACTTGACAAGGTTTTGCAAGAGAAGGTTGAGGTCTATAATGAAAGGGATTCATTGAGATCTCAATTAGACCTTACACTAAAAGAAAATGGATTTTTAAAATCTAAAAATGATTGCCATGTTATTTTAAAGAAAAATGAAAACTTGTCTTCAAAAATTGATTTTGTTTTAAAGGAGAATGTTGCTTTGAAAAACAAAATAATTTCTATTTCAAATGATTTAAATGATTGTTTAAAGAAAAATGATGTTTTGCAAAATAAGATTGTTTCTCATGTTTGCCATGCTAGGGTAGTTTCACCTAGATCATCCCTTGCATGCTCCACTTCTTCTATAATTAAAAATGATATAAATTTGTTGAAGAAGAGTGTAGATTGTTTGGGCTCCACTTTGAGCTAATGTGTTGTGGGCCATACACGTTTGGAATCTTTGTTTCGAAAGAAACAAGTTCTATCTTTTCAGCACACCCTCCACGGCATACACATGCTCCTCATGGACACCATCACACAATGTATGCTCATGTGTACACTTGTACACATTGTGGACGTAAGGGCCACCTTGCTAAATTTTGCTATGATAGAATACATGTTTCAAATTTAGCAAAGAATTTTGTTTGGGTTAGAGAAGGTACTAACCCCCATGGACCCAATAAGATATGGGTACCAAAGACCATCCCTCTTGTTTATGATGTAGGAGTGGGCTCTCGCATGACGTGAGAGTAGCCGTACCTTGGAGTGAATGCGTTCCGTGCTTAAAGGAAACCTTTTGGATGCATCACTTTCAAGGGAAGTTTGGTGGAGAGGACCACCATGTTTTGGAGACAAGGAGAGTTGCTTCTTCGGTTTTGGTGACAATCCTTTACTCCCGTTTTAATTTACATGCTTTTCATGTTTATTGTTTATAGCATGTTTCATTGTTTATTGATTATTATGTCAATGCCATGCTTATTAGATCCTTGACATACATGTATAGCCTTTTGAGACACCCATGTTCATTATTTTAGTGTTCTCACCTTTGTTTAGCTATCATGTTTATCATAGGTTTAATAACATGTGGATTTTCTTAATAATCATGTTTATGTTTATCATGATGATTTATATCTTGTTTTGGTGCTTCATGATTTGAATATATGTTTAAATGTTAGTTTTCATTAAGACTAGGATTTATACTTGTACATATAGTGGGCCACAAATAAATCTATATATGTTTGTGCTTGAATGCTTATTTATTCCCATTAGATGTTCTAGTATAGTCTAGTTTTGATGATCCATACATTTTAAACTTGTATTCCTATTTTTGGATTTGTTTTCATGTGTTTATATTTAACTTTATGTATATGTCCATTTTATCCAAATTATTGTTTATACATATACATCCTTTTGAGCCACTTGCCTTCATGCATATATCTTTGTGGACTCGTTGTGTTTGGATATGTATGTATACTTTAGTTTGTATAGGACATACATATACCTTGAAGATTAACTAGTTTTGATGATTTTCATGTTTTCATGTTTCAAGGAATATTGAGCTTATTGTCCATCTTTCATGATCATGTTCTTCACATTGTATTTGTACACTCACATTTATTGTTTACTCATGTGTTTGTTTTCATGAGTCATATTTATGCTTAATTGAATTAGAGTGTTGATTTTCATGTGGATTTCATGTTTTATGAAAAATAATTTGTTTTTATTCCTTACTTGAAGGATTTCGTACTAGTTTATAAATTTTTCATATAACTAGTTACGGTATTCTTCATTTGGTAGAGTTTTTCAAATATACTTTATTTTTCAAATCTATTTTTGAAAATCCCTACCATCCAAGGGCGGTTGGATGGAAGATCATACTCATGTATGCTTTATAGTGAAAATCATTTTAACTTGAACATGAATGGGTGGTAGTTATATGATGTATACACTTGATCATTATTGTTGTTTCAATTGGTATCATTGAAATTCTTTCAATTGGTATCAATTTTGACCCTTCTTGTATACTCATATATGTTTGTATGTATGTATGTTTTTCAATTCCAAGAATATCAATTTCAATTGGTATCTATTTTTCATACATATATATGTGTTTTGTCTATGCTAAAGCTTGAGTTTCAATTTTGTTTCAATTGATTAGTTTTTCAATTGCTTTTCAATTGGTATCTCATTTCAAGCTTATGCATTGTTTTTGTTGGTATTTCATAAAGGGGGAGAAAATTCGATTTTCATATTTACAATTGGTATTTGTATTTCCACTCCCTTACTTTATGATAGAAAATAAAAATTTTAAATTGATATCATATACCTAAAAAAAAAATACTCTCTTTTGATATCAAGATGTTTATTTGAATGTTTTAAAATTTGGTATCTCAAAAATTTGTTTAAAAAAAAAATAAATACAAAAGTTTTGATTTATATTACCTATATGCAAGGAGAGCTTAACATCTCTTCTACATATAGATTCATGATGAGTGTATCTTGTATTGAAGAGCTTGACAATCTCTTCTTTATGTGGTACACGTGTGTAGGGGGAGCTTCACATCTCCTCTTATGCATTGCATAGTGTACGTTATGTGAATTAGGGCTTGTCATCCCTCCTTCATGTAATGTATCTATGTAGGAAAGCTTCACATCTTCCTCTTCATGAATATATATCGCATATACCATTTGTTGATTGATTTATGTTTACTTTCAATTGGTATCAAGATGCTACTTTGACATATTTTCAATTGGTACCTTAATTGATTGTCACCCCTATTTGGTTTTTGCTTTTGTTTTAGACAAAAAGGGGTCAACACAATAAAAACAATGTTCTCATTTTTAATTTTTTTTTATTAACCCTTTGTTGATTCTTTATTTCGAACTAAAAGGGGGAGAAAAATTTATTGATTTGTTTTGCTTTTACCCCTTATTGATGATTGTTTCTTTGTATTAAAAAGGGGGAGAAGATTTTGTTTTGTTTTCTTGTTTACCCCTTTGTTGATGATTACAAAAAGGGGGAGAAAGATTTTGAGTTTATTTGAGTTTTATATATGCATATTTATGATTTGCATATATTAAGTTTAATTTAGTTTAATTTTAATTGGTATCTAGAACATGTTTTGTTTTTGACAATTTCATTGGTATCTAGAACCTTTTATTGTTTATGCATATCTATGCATGTTTCATGTTTAATATTCATTTCATATTTATGTTTATTTGTTTATGCATGAGTTAAGGGGGAGCTTCTTTGAAGCTTAACTTTAATCCATGCATATATAACTCCATGAGTTTTGTCATCATCAAAAAGGGGGAGATTGTTGGCCCGGAGGCCTTCCTCTCTAGTTTTGATGATGATTAACTCATGTAGTTATGTTTACTAATATTCTTGTATTTTTAGTCTCAGATCATTAAGCAAGATATTAGTTGGTGATTGCTTCAACAAGATGAGTTTGGAAGCCTTCACATGGTGATTACAGTGCCCGAGCATCAAGATCATACCTTTGCACTCGGTGGATCACGTTTGGGATCGAGTCTACTTGAAGATGGAAGATCGTCAAGAAGACTTAGGTATCCTAGTTTTAGTGTGTTTAGATCCATGTGTAAAGATAAGAATAGTTTATATGCTCAAGTGCACAACACACACGTTTTATGATTTTTCGGTTTTTAGTTTAACCGATATTTGTTTTCATGAATAGATTGATCAAAATAAGTTTAATTGGTTTATGTATAGTAGATGTATTCTTTCTATACATGCATGCTTAACTTTTAAACAAACTTATTTTGACTATCCTATTCATGTATTGAAAAATCTAAGTTTGATAAAATACAAGCTTTGGTTTTTGGTAAAAATGATAAGACACAAAAATAGTTTCATATGCTTGATATTTGAGCTAAATTCTTTATCACATGTTTATGTATCAATGCAAAATGATAAAACTATTTTTGAGAATTTTTAGAAGAGATAAAAGAATTTTTAGAAATATTTTTAACAAGTGTTTCTGACCCAGAACAGTGGCTGATAGGCCAGGTCGGCCGACCGCACGGTCGACGGAACCAAGGGCCGGTCGACCCTGCGGTCGACCGACGTGCACAGCCTTGTGCACGTCTGGCAGCACAGTGGGCCGGCCGACCGAGCGGTTGACCAGACCAGAGAGCTTTGCTTTTTGTATCTGGGCGGTCGGCCAGACGGTCGACCGTATGCCCCAACGGTCATATTTCTGACCGTTGACGATTGGCCGGGCCGGCCGACCGCAGGCCTGTCAGGCTGACAGATCAGCCTAACGACTAGTTTTCTTTGGGCCTATAAATACCACATCTCTTCATTGTTTTAACTAAGATTTTGAAGAGCAAAAATTTCTATATTCTCTGGTGTTTAAAACAAGTTTTTAAAAGGTTTTAGAGCTTCAAAAGATCAATCTTATTTGTTTTAAAGTTTTTGGAAAAATCAAAGAAAATAGAAAATTGGGAGATTTTGTTTTGGTTCTTCATTTCTATCTTTTATAAGAGTTTTCCCAAGTAATTTTCTTTGAGTTTTTGTTGTCCAAACTCTAGTTTTTGCACACTTGAGCTATCATCTATCCTATTCTATTAGGATCATTGTTTTGTGGAAAAGAGATTGTTTGAGGTTGTGGAAACCTCCAAGTTATAAACACCCTTATTTTTGTTGTATCCCTCTTTGGTAGAAGTTGATCGGGTGATTGGTTTGCTCCCTCTTTGGTAGAGGTTGAGGCTTGTTATTTGCTCCCTCTAGTGAGAGGTGGAGTTTGGTTTGTATACCCTCTTCAGTAGAGGTGTTGGTTGTTGTTTGGCTACGGGCCTACCCCTCGGTTGTGAGGCGGTGTTTGAGAGAGGAGTTCGGTACTCTCTTTGTTGTAACAAATCCTCCTCGGTGGAGGTTCCCTCGGTGGGAGTCCTCGGTGGACAAGATAGTGGATTGGAAATCCTTCTCGGTGAAGGCGGGGACGTAGAGTTAGGGGCTCGAATCTCGAAACATATCCTTATGTTTGCGTTTGATCCATTGTCTCTTTAACTCTCTCTTTATTTGTGTTGTGCATAGCATCATTCTTCATATCTTGTATGCTTGTGTTGTCCTTGCATTTGATTCATATTGCTTATCCTTATATGCTTGGATTGCTTGTGTGTGTGCCTCACTTATACTTAACCACAAGAGCTTCATATAGCATCTCAACCCATATCTAGGGGAATCAAGAGGAGTTAGTCCAGAGCCCTTCACGGGGAATTCGGCTACACTTGTGTGTTGTATTAAGTGTGTTGCTAAATTGTTTTAAGTTTCCGCATTTAGCGTATTTAGTTTCTAGATTAGTGATTGAGATTTTCCTGCACACAAAATATAGAATATCAGATTGAGAAGTAAAGGTGTGCGAGGTGCTCAATACTATCCGCTGTAGCAAAGGCTATGCGGGTCGTGATCCTCAGGGAGGGACTAGCGATGGAAGCGTTTAAGTAAGATTCTCTAAAAATTATTTTCTTTTAGTTATTAAAAGGAAAATAGAAATAATATTTAAAGTTAGGTTAGGAAGAAGGCGTAGATTAAGAAGATGAAAAAGTGATAATTACAATGAGATGGGAAAGAAAGAATTTGAAGGAGAGGTGTTGGTGACTTAATCTAAATCAAGAAAATAGAATAAACACTTACCTTCTATGGTCGATGAATTACGTTAAAACCTAACACGTTCTACCTTACTTCGGAGGCGTTTGAACGCATAAACCATAGGATCGATCTCAGTCCCCTGTTCACATTATATCATCAAGCTGGGCAAGAATGAAGTGATACGTACCTTGAGGAGGAGAACATCTCCATGAAGTATCGTTGGCACCACCAAGATTCGTTATACTTGTGCTTTGGAAATCACTTGTATGCTCATTAAAGACCAACAGAAATAAAATAGAAAAGGAAAAGAAAATAAAAAGGAAAATAAAGCAATGACACAAAAATAAATGTTACCTTTATTACTTGATACAATGGAAGAGAAGAGGAGCATACATCGGTGTCACTCTCAACATAGCCCTCTCCCTCACTTACATAAAAATTACAAAAAGTAAAGAAAACCTAAACTACAAGCGTAAGAAAACCCTAGATTTGGCCCTCTACTTTTTTGGACGCCGTTCTCGGTTGCACTGCAGGGGTATTTATAGGTGTAGAAGGAGGTAGAGTCCAGATCGAAGTCGTCCACGAAAACTGGTCCCAGGATAAGGCTGAAATGCCGCGGAAACGCGGCTTGGCCGCGTTTCCGCGGCCACGTGGCGTCGGTTGGCCACGCGCTTTGGCGCATGGCTTCCCCTGGTCCGTCCATCTGGGCGTTGTCTTCTGGAAGCTGCATCCTAACTCTTTATCTTGGGATTTCGAGATAACTTGGGAAGCAAGTTACCTAGATCTCAAATCTCCCAATATCTTTTTAAACGAATTTCCTTATCTTTGCACTCTCTTCTTTGGCTTTTATCCTCATCCTGCAAGTGTTTAGGGTTGAATAGAAGTCTATCCTTCCCTCTTCTTTGTATTTGCAACTTTTGCCCTTAGTATTTACAATTTTGACAATTGATATTTGCAACTTTTACATTGGGCTTTAAACATGGGCTTTTGGGCTTCTTTTGAGGCTTTATTGCATTATTTTTATTTCTCAAGGCCTGCACACAATAAATAATAAAATATTAGTAAATGTGCAGAATTATATGAATAAATATGAAAATGTGATGGTAAATGTAATGATAAAAATGCACTTTTCACTACCAATCACACACCCACACTTATCTTTTTGCCCGTCCTCGAGTAAAAATCAAAAAGAAAAGAAAAATTAAACTAGCTAACTCACTTTCGTGGGAATCATGGTTGCACTTAGCATGTGCAACAAGCCGTTAAACCCCTAGGTTACCCTAAAGGACGAGTGTTGTCTCGTGAGGGTTTTCAGCGGATTACACCCGCAAAATCCATAAAAAAGAGAATATTCGAATTATATTTGAAGAGACTAAGTAGTATATAAGTTTTAGGATTATCATTTTTATTCATTCTTAAACTTAGTCTTTATAAAGTAAATTGTTATCCTTTTTAGGTAAGGGTCAAAATTGAATTTTTGTATAGTCTTTTTTGTTACCCTAAGTCATATGCATCCTTGTGAATTTTTACTAGAAATTCCTTAACTTGGACTCTCATGCCTCTTTATATATATATATATATATATATATATATATATTTCTCTTTTTTTTTTAATATGTATAACTCATCTAATTTTCTTTCGTGTAAGCATGAAGGCTTCTTAAGGCTTTCATACCTAACTAATTGACTATTAGATGTGTTAATACATATATGAGTAATTTTTCTTAGTTTTATTAGGCTTTCTAGTCCACCCATGTAGCGAACTTAAAGTCGGTGGCTCCCAAACCGGTAGGCTTTAGGGCACCAGGTGAGAAAACACCCCGCGGACTCAAATTCGAGTGAGCTAGGCCACAAAACTAAGGACTTTATTTTATTTAGAACTCACCTTTAGGCGTGAATACTTATGCTTCATGAGGCACATGTATCCAGCTTAATTGGTGAAATTTTTTTTTAATAATTTTTTTACGAGGCACAAGGGTCTTTATCTTAGAATCCTAGATATGCATTAGGTATGCACATTTCATTAAGGTAAAAATCAAGACTAATTACTTATTCAATTTCTCCTCCTATACCTAAAAATTAAACAATTTATTTATTTTGACCAAGTTTTTAGAAATCCTAATCATGATTTCCTAATTCTTAAGATTAACTTAGATTTCTTTCAAAAGATAAGTCAAAATATTGTCCTTTTTATAATTTTTTTTCATTTTTTATTAGCAAATTTTGGTTAGTTTCTACCTATGTTAGTATGTTAGTAAAGCCTCCCTCCACACTTATCTCATGCATTGTCCTCAATGTATGAATGTATGCATGTATGCATGAAAAAGAAGAAGGGGAAGGAAAATATTAGCTTAGGGGGTGGTTCCGGTGGTGGTCTGATTGGGCCAAGCGTTGCTACCCAATCAAGATAATGTAATATTTGGAGGAACCCACCAGAAATTTCTCTTGTATAACCCACTAAAATGTATGTATTATCATTTTTTAGCAATTTCACCCCATCAAATTTCCATAATTCATAATTATATTCAGAGTCAATTGTGTCAACCGCCTTGTCCCAAAATGGAGTGTGAAAAGATGGAATGATTGACTTGGACGTCGTAAGTATGGGAACGAATACCGACTCAGGAAAGAAACTTAAATCAAGTAAGGGTTCAGGAGTCGGGCTAGGTTCAGGAAGTGGGTCTAAATCAATAAGTTAAAACTCAAGTCCACAATCAGTTTCCCACAATGGAATGTGACTCAATGTTGGTGATTCAAGTTCAGGAATGATAGGTGTGGGAATCAAAACTGACTCTAAAAGATTACCTAAGTCTGGTAACAAAACAGGAGTCAATAATGATTCGGGAATTTGAACTTAATCACAAATTTGAGAATCTAGGTCACATATCTCATTGAGCTCAATATCATAAAAATGAGAACTTGCCAATTTATCCATGGGACTTTCAAAATTGTAAAATTGGTCAAGTTCAGTATGATCATCAAAAATGGGTGATTCAATTTCATGATGAATTGGTACAGGATCCAATGTTGACTCGGGAAAAGTAAAATCAGGTGGAGACACCGGAGTCATTATTGAATCAGGAAGCAAAATTGAATCATCAAGGTGGGGTTCATGATCATATTCATGCTCAAGTTCTATTTCAGGAAAGGAATAACTTGCCAAACTATCAGAAATTAGAGTTTCGGCAAGTTCAAATGATGGTACTGAATTAGAATCTTGTTGTCCAAAGCAACGTGGCTCGTCGGCTCTAACAGAATGGTTAGCGATATCAGAAATGGCCGAACGGTGAGAACGTAAAGATTGAACCATCATATCTATTTCATGATCACGAGCTAATCTAGCCAGAGTCATGGCTTCAAGCATCTTTTCATAGTCGATTGGTGCATCATTTTGTGATTGGACTTGAAAAGAGGAAGTGTAATCGTGATGAAGTTGTGAGTCGGTCAGATTTTGTGATTGTTGCTTGGACTCACGCATCATCATGTCAAAGATTGATGGTAATTGTTGCTTGGACTCATGCATACTCATCATTTTCAAGATAGATGGTTTTCTATTCTGAATGGGTGGATCTGAGTATGACTCTTGGGAATATTGTGGACAAGGTGGATATGGGGGACAATTTGGTTGAAAATTGGACTCGGGGGAAGCGAAACTCCATGAACTCTGTGAAGAGTTGAAAATGGTATGAAAATTATGGTCATAAGATGGGGGCATGGGTTATATTCATTTGGATAAGACCATTCCGGCACACTAGGTTGGTCAAAGTTATGATATGCCGGGTTGGTAATATCCGAAAAAGAGGTTGGTGTGTAATATGGATTAAAATTGGAAAAATTATTATTATATGCCATATCACACAAACACAAACAAAAGAAAAAAAAACAAATAAGCAAACAAAAAAAAATTCTAACCTAAGTTAGGGTAGACCTATGACCTAGACGACTCCTAACTGGTTAGACTGTCCACGGGAGGTAGGGTGTAGACTTTGACCACAAGTTAATCAGCCAGGTCAGGGCAAGAGTGGTGGGAGGTTTTCCGTCAAAGACGTTCCTTAATTAAATAACCACCAATCTTCGGGCTTTCGGCCCTCAATCCCCTTCCTAGACACTGATTTGGCAGGAGTCAATTTCCAACACCGTTCCCCCTTAGGATAATCTCCTAATTGAGTCCGAGATGTCCCTAGGGCCAACATCTACTCATTTTTAGTTAGACTTGGGTTAGTGAGTGCTTGGAATATGGTTTTTGGACCAAGGAAGGGTGATTAAATCCTCACCTTATCTTGTTATGGGTTAGTACCCTTAAGATAAGTTTGTGCAAGTGTACAAGATATGTAAATAAGATTCACTCAAAGCAATGAAAATCAACCAAGAGATGAGTCCTATTCTACATGCAATGCGAACGTACCTTGCTCCAGCACTCTTCAACAGTAAAATAAAGGAATTGAAAAGACACGTGCCTAGGATGCAAACGTCTAATCAATTTTTTATCTTTTTCAACAAATATTTTACTGTTGATTAATTAGCAGTATACAGGTTTATCACAGCACAAATTTTAACAGAGCAAAAAACAAATCTTGCAATTTGTAGCAACCTGCAGAAAGATCTGTCAGTAATGAACTACTAAGGCCGCGGAAACGCGGCGCTGTAGTAGGCTCTGATGCTCTGCCTTCGAGGGCAGAGGCACAGAGTTGCTATATGTCCACTTCTGCTGTTTCCTGTTCTCCAAACCTGCAAACAGAAAGAATAAAAGAATTAGTTAATAATTAATTTTTTTTAGAGATAAACTTACCGTCCCTCCCCGGCAACGACGCCAAAATTTTTATTGAGATTTTCCTACACACAAAATATAGAATATCAGGGAGGGACTAGCGATGGAAGCGTTTAAGTAAGATTCTCTAAAAATTATTTTCTTTTAGTTATTAAAAGGAAAATAGAAATAATATTTAAAGTTAGGTTAGGAAGAAGGCGTAGATTAAGAAGATGAAAAAGTGATAATTACAATGAGATGGGAAAGAAAGAATTTGAAGGAGAGGTGTTGGTGACTTAATCTAAAACAAAAACATAGAATAAACACTTACCTTCGTATGGTCGATGAATTACGTGAAAACCTAACACGTTCTACCTTGCTTCGGAGGCGTTTGAACGCATAAACTATAGGATCGATCTCAGTCCCCTGTTCGCATTATATCATCAAGCTGGGCAAGAATGAAGTGATACGTACCTTGAGGAGGAGAACATCTCCATGAAATATCGTTGGCACCACCAAGATTCGTTATACTTGTGCTTTGGAAATCACTTGTATGCTCATCAAAGACCAACAGAAATAAAATAGAAAAGGAAAAGAAAATAAAAAGGAAAATAAAGCAATGACACAAAAATAAATGTTACCTTTATTACTTGATACAATGGAATAGAAGAGGAGCATACATCGGTGTCACTCTCAACATAGCCCTCTCCCTCACTTACATAAAAATTACAAAAAGTAAAGAAAACCTAAACTACAAGCCTAAGAAAACCCTAGATTTGGCCCTCTACTTTTCTGGATGCCGTTCTCGGTTGCACTGCAGGGGTATTTATAGGTGCGAAGGAGGTAGAGTCCAGATCGAAGTTGTCCACGAAAACTGGTCCCAGGATAAGGCTGAAATGCCACGGAAACGCGGCTTGGGCCGCGTTTCCGCGGCCACGTGGCGTCGGTTGGCCACGCGCTTTAGCGCGTGGCTTCCCCTGGTCCGTCCATCTGGGCGTTGTCTTCTGGAAGCTGCATCCTGGCTCTTTATCTTAGGATTTCAAGATAACTTGGGAAGCAAGTTACCTAGATCTCAAATCTCCCAATATCTTTTTAAACGAATTTCCTTATCTTTGCACTCTCTTCTTTGGCTTTTATCCTCATCCTGCAAGTGTTTAGGGTTGAATAGAAGTCTATCCTTCCCTCTTCTTTGTATTTGCAACTTTTGCCCTTAGTATTTGCAATTTTGACAATTGATATTTGCAACTTTTACATTGGGCTTTAAACATGGGCTTTTGGGCTTCTTTTGAGGCTTTATTGCATTATTTTTATTTCTCAAGGCCTGCACACAATAAATAATAAAATATTAATAAATGTGCAGAATTATATGAATAAATATGAAAATGTGATGGTAAATGTAATGATAAAAATGCACTTTTCACTACCAATCAATTAGCATTATCACCTATTCACCGCCCCTCTAGGTGATTTACACAAGGCACACTGATTCTTCTTCAGATTTCTGAAGCCTGATCTGGACTTTGATCTCTCTCGATCGTCTCTTCCCTTTCTATTAGAACTTCTGCCTCTTACCTTCAATGCCTCTGCTTTTGTGCTTTTCGAAGAAGACAGTCGGTCCTGTCTCCTTACTTCATAACTCACAAGTACAGCAGACACCTCATCGTAGTTAAGGGATTGTCTACCATTGAGAAAAGTAAGAGTAAAGGCCTCATACTCTTCCCTAGGAAGAGAGTTCAAAAGAATTATTGCCTTATCCTCTTCATTAGTCTTTACATTCACATTAACTAGATCTGTAAGAAGCTTCGCGTAACGGTTCAAGTGTTCGTTGATGGAGCATCCTCTTTGCATCTGAAACCCATAGAGCTTACTTTTCAACTGCAGTCGTGATTCTATGCTCTTCGTCAGATACTTCCTTTCCAGGATCTTTCACAGCTGCCTTGCAGATGTCTCATGCAACACCTGATATTTGATGTCTTGTGTCAGACAAGACCTGATCAAGCCGCACGCCGAACAGTTCATCTTGTCCCAATCTTCTTCCGTCGTTGATGCGCACTTCTTCTCCAACCATAGAGTGTCTTTGAGGTTTGATGCCGTCAGCGCATTCATAACCTCACACCTCCACATACCAAAGTTGTTCGTCCCGTTGAACTTCACCACATCAATCCTTGGATGTGGATACAAGGATTTCACCGATGTACTTTCTCCAGCCATCTTCTCAACTGATTTCTCAAACCAATATAGAAACACACGGAGTTAGATAAAACAACTAGATAAAGACCAGATCTTTACCTCCACGCGAAACCCTCGAAGAGTTTCCGAAGCAATCTACTCCACCAACTTGATTCCTTGAGCAATCTTCACACGCTGTTCTGAGATCGACACACGATCCCACAAACAGTCCCAACTCTGATCCGAGATCGACACACGATCTCCGCCAATCAGTAACAGATGCCCTTGAATCAAGGGATGATCCCACGTCGAACCTGGGCACCATCCCAAAAGACTAGTCTGTTAGGTAGAGTTGCCCAAATCCTTATAAACCCAAGACCATCCCCACATCTAGCCGATGTGGGACTATTTGTTCGACCCAAAATCCTAACAATCCCCCCTCGAACAAAGAGTCTCCCTGCAAGCTCAACTATCTTCACACCGGAAGATCAAACGCTCCATCGAGATCCAACTCTTCACTGCGTGAGAAGACGGCACGCCTTATGTGAAGTACCAACTGTAGTCGGTCACTCCTCTACACCGCATGGGAGATAGCACGCCCATCGCAAAGGAGCACCACTGCCAAATTTCTCGAGAGCCCAACATTAGCTTTAAAGGGGCCTATGCGCCTTTTTGCGCCAGTGGGGTGGGCAGGCCCATTGCGCCTTTGCGCCATTGGGAGATCTACATCGTCGAACATCACCCACACACATGACTAAGTTCGGGGCATGGCTCTGATACCACTTGTTGTGCCCCCCAGACACCCACTCGTTGTGCGCAGTAGTTCACGGAAGAAGAGACACAACAACAACCACCTCTTTGAGGAATCCGCCCAACTGGCGGAGACTCAATTTAACCGGAGAAACAACCAACTCAGCAAGAACAGCAACCAATAGAGAAAAACATTCAACGCACAAATTTAACGAGGTTCGGCAACATGCCTACGTCCTCGGGCAAGGGAGAGAGAGATCTTATTGATTCAACAATCAATACAACTATTATAAGAGAGAACTTGAAGGAGGCAAGGGATTTCTCTTAGGGATTCTCAGGGATACAATACATGAGGCGTCTAGCCCCTATTTATAGCCACAGAGTCCCCGGATTTATGAAAATCCAGGTTGGATTCAATCCCAACCAGAAAAGGAATTCGAATCCTAAAAGGAAACTTCAGCCGCGCCTGCCGGTCGACCAGCCGGTCGATCGACCTATGCCACGGTCGACCGGCCCGATCGACCACGCCTACCCGAGAGCGAGGCCACTTCAGTCGATCGACTGGGGCCGGTCGACCGCTCCAACCTGTGCATGCCTGTGCACGCCGGTCGACCGGGCCGGTCAACCGGCCGCCTCCACTGGTCGACTGGGACATCAACCGGGAGCACAAATTGCCTGCTTCATGCATCGTTCCTTATTCCTTTGTCAACCGTTCTCTGTGCTATCTTCTTCCATCTCCTCTATCTCCTCTCTCCCAACATTTCGTTGTGGAGGCCAAAAATGGGAGATGATATCTACTATTTTTCTTGTGCATTTCTTTCTTAATTTGTTTCTCATTCTAGCTGACTCCTCTGATTTAATTGCAAGTTAAGTTACAATCATAATTCCAATATCAATCTTATACCCTATTATTGGCCTAAAGGCCTATCACTCTAGTTTTCATGATGATTAACTCATGTAGTTATAATACTAATGATCTTATCTTTATTAAGTTTCAGATATAAGTCAAGATCATTATTGGTGTTTAATAAAAGACTCGAAGTCAAGATTCAAAGGTATCACGTGTTGATTCAAGAGCTCACGTTTCAAGATCGCATCAAGTACTCAAAGAGGATTCTAACTCATTTAGATCAAGTTTGGATCGAGTCGTCTTGGAGAAGAAAATCGACAAGAAGACTTTGATATAAGTTTGTTTAGATATTTGTTTTGTTTAGATCTTATGTAAGGATAGAATAGTATTGAGTTGCTCAAGTACACACACACACAAGTCTATAGTTTGATTTTCGGTTTAACCATTTCGCTTTCAAGATTATATCTATTTAGTTTTAAGTTTTGTGTTTTGGTTTAACATGTATACATTTTAAGTTTCGAATTTTCAAGTATACATCTTTCTGTTTCATGAATAGATTTATCAAAACAATTTTACATGGTTTATATATGTATTGGATTTCATCTATATGCATTCATGCTTCTTATGTTTAGAAAAATTTATTTTGATGAATCTAGCTCATGTGTTTAAGTTCTATTTTTATCAAAACTTATTTTGGTACTTATTGTCAAAAACAAGTATATATATCATTTACTATATGCATTGGATTATATCCATACACATCATGCTTCAAATGTGTTTCAATAACTTGTCTTTGTATTTATACAAGTTTGAGGAAAAATCGGATTTTCATCTCAAAGTTTGGTTTTTGAAAAATACAGTTTTCGGTTTAAGCTTTAATTTCTTTATCTCAAAATAGTTTACATATTTGTAATATATGTTGATTTTTATTTTCACATATTTGGACTTCAATTTATTTATATGAACTTACTTTTGTGAATTTTATTGGGATTTATTGAGATTTAATTGAATATAACAAATTAGAGTTTAACCCTAAAATTGGGTGTTTGGGCTGCTTACGGCCGACCGACCGGTCGACCGACGTGCACAGAAACGTGCACATGCCCAGAGCCTTGGCTTGGTCGACCGACCGGTTGACAGTAGTAAGGATCGGTCGATCGACTGGCTTAACCCAACTTTCTGTGGCGGGTCCAAGCGGTCGACCGACAGAGAGTTAAAACTCTCTCTGCCTTGGGGGCGGTCGACCGGGTGGTCGACCGACAACCTTAACGGTCAAAAATCTGACTGTTGGCTGATCGACCGGGCGGTCGACCGACAGGCAGTTTGGCCTGGGTTTTGTCTCTGATGGCTAGTTTTTGGTTGGCCTATGTAAAGGGATTCTCTTGGCCAGTTTTTCACAAGGTTTTTGAGAACAATATTTCTTATCTTCTACAAAGTTTTTACAACAAGTTTTTGAGCTTCAAAATCAATAACTTTATTTTGTTTCAAAGTTTTGAAAAATAAAAAAAAAGTTTTGGGAAAATCTAGTTTCTAATTTTCATTTTTATATCTTTCAAGAGTTTTTTTCAAGTGTTTTCTCTTCGTGTTTCTTTTTCGAAAACTTTGTGCACTCAGATACTTTAGCTTTTCTTTGCAAATCTATCATCTAAGATCTTGTATTGTGAGAGATTTTGTTTGTGATCTTTGGGATCACTAAGTTCTTATTTGTGATCATTGGATCATCAAGTTGTAATTTTATCTTTGTTTTGTGCTTGGCTTAGTGCCTTTCCTCTTGTGTAGAGGTGAGAGAGTTGGAGTTCTGTACTTCTTATTTGTATTATTGTAATTCTTCGGTAGAGGTCCCTTTGTGAAAGGTCCTTAGTGGTCATAGTGGAAATCCTTCTGTCTGAAAGCGGGGACGTAGAGCAGGGCTCGAACCTCGAAAAATATCTTGGTGTTTGCATTTGGATCTTTCTCTCTAACTCTCTACTTTCTTTATATCTTGCATTGTTATTCTTACTCATTTTTATACATGCTTGATATAATTTGTGTGATCACACTTGTATTGAACCAAGAGAGCTATTGAAGCACCTCAACTCATAATTTAGAGAAATCGTGAGGAGAAGTTCTAGAGCTCTTCACAGAGAATTCGGACTCACTCTTGGTTATACATTATGTATTACGGTAAAAGTTTTAATTTCGCATTATTTGTCATTAGATTAGCACTACACCTATTCACCCCTCTCTAGGTGTATTTTTCAATTGGTATCAGAGCTAGCGCTCCTGATATTCGGTTTAACCAACCATGAGTGTGATCCTCATTTGCTAGTCTATATATTTGTTTTGCACACATTCGTTCATTGCACTCATGAATTATGTTCCTCCACCTATGTTTTATACTTCTAACATTGACATGTGGAAGTTTAAAATGAGTTCTTACCTTAAAACCCTATAATTGCATGTGTATCTTACCACTACCAAGAAATTTTTGCTGATAATGGCAAGTATTTAGAGGCTAATGCACAAGCCATGGAGGCACTTAAGCACACACTAAGTAAAAAAAACATATTTTTTGCTTTCTCATTGTGATTCCGCTTTTACAGTATGGAACATATTGACCTCTTTTAAGGAACAAACTTCTAATAATTTAGAGAGAGAACTTATTGGAGATGAGTCCGATTAAGCGTGCTACATGGTTCAAGAGAATGACTCCCTTGAAGTATCTTCTGACACTCATCTTGATGATTGTGCTATCTTTTCCAATGATCATGATAGCAGTATGGATGCCCATGCTTTGAATGAAGAGCTTTCTAGATTTTATGAAAACTTGCATTTGAAATATAAATTTTTGAAAAATAAGAGTTTTGATTTAAAGAAAGAAAATGGATGTTATTTTCAAAACTCGATTTGATTTTAAAAGAGAAGGTTGAGGTTTCAAGTGAAAGAGATTCATTGAAATCCTAACTTAATCTTGTTTTGAAAGAAAATGAGATTTTGAAAAATAAAAATGAATTGGATGATGTTTTGAAGAAAAATGAGGTTTTGTCTTCAAGACTTGAATTTGTTTTGAAAGAGAACGATTTTTGAAAAACAAAATTGCTTTGATCTCAAAAGAATTGGATTTTGTTTTAAAAGAAAAAGTTTCTTTGAAAAATGATTTTGATTCCCATTCTTGTCATGATTCTATTGTCTTATCTCCTAATGATAAGAATTTTGTTTCAGTTGCATGCTCCACACTTTCTTTAAGTATTGATAATGATATTTGTATGTTGAAGAAGAGTGTAGATTGTTTGGGCTCCACTTTGAGCCAATGTGTCATGAACCATAAGAGATTGGAATCCATATTTTACAAGAAATATACTCCATATTTGCATGTACACGTATCATGGCATACACATGCTTCTCATGTTCACACACGTAACACGTTGTATGCTATCGTGTATATTGTACACTTTGTAGTCGTAAGGACCATCTTGCAAAATTTTGTTATAATAGTATAAATATTCCTAATTTTGTAAGTAAACATGTTTGGGTTAGGAGAGATACTAATTCCCATGGACCCAAGAAAGTTTGGGTACCAAAAATCATTCCTATTTCATTTGATGTAGGTATAGCTGTCATAAGACGTGAAAGATTTGGTGCCTTGGTGGTGGATGCATTTAAGTTTGATAGATACTACATTGGATGCATCGCTATCAAGGATGTTTTGGTGGGAGGACCACCATGGTTTGGAGAAGTGGAGATTAGTTCAATTGATTTTGGTAATTATCTCTAACTTCTATGTTATATTTTTAGCATATCTGTTTATATTTGTATATGCTTTTAAATTGAATAGATTTATCATGTCATGGTTATCATTCTCATTAGAATTAAATGAAATATTTATTAGAATCATGATATACATAGATAGTCTTTGAGATATACCCATGTTTATATGAATTTATATCTTTGTATTCTCAATTATTGTTTAGCTATTGTGTATATCCTAATAATAATACTTGCATTTACACTAATAATCATATTGGTTTATCTTTCATGATTTGATATTTTGTGCATATCATATTTTGATTACATGTTTAGATGTTACTTTTATTAAAACTTGTGTTCATACTTGTACAATTAGTGAGCTACACTTGATTCTTATATTTACATACTTTATTGTTCTTGTATACTCATTACATTCACTTGTATGGCCTAGTTTTGATGACTCTTGCATTCTATACTTGTATTCCTAATTTATTTTTATATCACACCCTTGACATGTTTCGTTTTCATAAAAATGTGTTTAGCTTCATGTATGTGTAAATTTTGTTAAAACTTTATGATATACATGTTGTATCCTTGAGTCACTTGCATTATTGCCATGAACTATTTTATGGACTCAATTTATGTTTGGATAAATATGTATGCTTTAGCTTTGACAAAATATACATTTATCTTGAAGTTTATGTTTCTTGAATAGTTTTTATGAAAATAGAATATTTTTTGATTTATGGTTTCATATTTATGAAAAAAGAATTTCATTTCTTTTGATTGGGTCTCATTGTCTTATCTCCATAATTATGTTTATTACATGATTCTTGTGCACTCTATATTTTGGATTTACTCATGATTTTAGATTCATGAGCCTGTAAGTATTTTGTTGATGTATTGTGTATTTAGCATATTATTATGAGATATATATATATATATATATATATATATATATATATATATATATATATATATATATATATATATATATATATATATATATATATATATATGTTTTATTCCTTACTTGAAGGATTTCATACTAGTTTTCAAAATATTTCTAAATTAGTTCTTAATTTTCAAATTCGTAGTGTTTTCAATATATACTAAACTATTTTCAAAATAATTATTTTTGAAAACTTTTACCATTCAGGGGCGATTGGTTAGGCGACCATGCATTTTGTACTCTTTAATGACAATCTTTTTAAATATGTGCATGAAAGGGTGGATGATATGAGTTATACATGATTCTTAATGATATTTTTATTATTGTATACTCATATTTTTTATATATGTAAGCATTATATTTTAATTGCTCTGATCATACATACATATACATATGCTTTCTTGTGCTAGATTAAAAATGTTTACACATATATGTTTTATAGCACAAAACGTTTTATGCTGAACTTGATTTAGTTCTAAATGTTAATTGGTGTCTTTTATATGCTTATGCATTTGTTTTTTGGTGGTATTTCAAAAAGGAAGAAAAAATTCTTGATTTTATTTTCAATTGGTATCTTACTCCCACTCTTTTTGAGAAAAATTATTATTTTAGAAAATGCTTATATTTTTCATATTGGTATCAATTGTTTACAATTGGTATTTATGTTGCAAAATGGTTTAGAATTTAAACAGATTGATTTCATGGATTATTCATTTTCAATTGGTATAATTTTTTTATCCATGTTATTTTTCAATTGGTATATTTTTTTGGTATCAAAATATTTTTATTTTAAATTAGTAAATTTTCAATTGTTTTCAATAAAAAGAAGAAGAAGAAGACTCGGTCCAATTTAAATATCATATTAGTCTTATTAAAATTATGTAATAATCTGAATCAAATGAAAATAACTGAACCAAATGAACACCTTTGAGTATCAATAATAATTTCTCTTTATAAATCTATAGTATTTAGTGACTAAATTTGGCCACTCTAAAACTTTCATAGTATTGATTTATAAATTGATGAGTTTTGTTTAAAAAAAAAACAAAATGAATTTGATGAATTTTCCTGTCTAGGTCAAATTAAAAATTCCAATACTATGAACTAGTAGCCCATATCATTAAACATTTCTTGTTCTGGGTTTTCATTGAATTTCTAGCTCGGGAAAGAATCATACTTAGAAATTAATTGTCAACTCTTTAGATTAAGATGTGCGCTAATTATGTTCCTGTTTTCGAGCCGCCTCACACAAGAAGACATGTGTCCCAATAAAGGACTGAAAAAATTATATTGATAGAATCAAAAAAGGATCTTGCTTCCCATATGTCACTCTCTCCTATAGGTGGATAAATTGAAAATGTCGAGAAACAAGACTGTTAATTATCTTTAAACCAGATTTTAAATCATTCGGTAATGTAATCAAATATGATTCCAGGGAGAGGGTGAGTGAAAAAAGAAATGGAGGGAATTATAGACAGGCAAACCAAACCAAACTTTTATTTATCAGGAGTAATTTATAAGGATAAGTAATTATACAATAAGAAGGAGGTAGACTCAGCACATGAGCAGAGGATTACAAAAGAGAAGAGTGAGTTTGTCCGCCGATGCCTCCTTTCTTAAAGTATTGCTTTTTATATAGGCCTTTGTAAGCCTAGAAGTTTCATACCGGCTAAGAGGGTCATGATAATATTCTTCTTTTCCTTTTAAAAGTAAGGATGAAAGGGGAACACCTAGAGGGGGGAGAATAGATGTTAGTGCTAATCTAAAACTTAATGCGAAACTAAGTGCGCTAAATGCGGAAGCTAATGCAAATTTTGCAACACACTTAGTACAATCAACAAGTGTAGCCGAATTCCCCGTGAAGGGCTCTGGACTAACTCCTCTTGATTCCCCTTGAATAGGTTGAGGTGCTATGTGAAGCTCTTGTTGATTAGGTACAAGTGAGGCACACACAAACAACCAAGCATAAACAAGATATAGCAATGTGAATTATGCAAGGCACAACACAAGCAAATAGATATGATATGACAATATGAATTATGCTCAACACAAGCAAATATGATTTGAATGAAGTATGATGCTTTGCACAAATGTAAAGAGAGAGAGTTTAGAGACAAGTGGATCAAACGCAAACACAATGATATGTTTCGAGGTTCGAGCACCCTTGCTCTACACCACCGTGTAGGATTTCCAATCCACTATACCGTCCACCGAGGACTCCCACCGAGGGAACCTTCACCGAGAAGGATTTTTACAACAATGGAGTACCTAACTCCTCTCTCAAACAACCGCCTCATAACCGAGGGGTAGGCCCGTAGCCAAATACAACAACCAATCCACCTCACACTTGAGGGATACAAACCAACAACCAACTCCACCTCACCAAGAGGGAGTAACACCAATCTTCACCTCACAATAGAGGGAGCAAACCAACAACCCAAATCACAACCTCAACCTCTACCAAAGAGGGAGCAACCAAGAAATCAAGGGTTTACAATAAGTGGTCTCTTTCAACCACAAACCTCTTTCCTTTTTCTTTTTCCACAAAAACAAGATCCTAATAGATTAGGATAGAAGATAGCTCAAGTGTGAAAAACTAGGTGTTTTTGGAAACAAGCAACAAAGAAAATACTTGGGAAAACTCTTGTAAAAGATAGAGAATGAAAACCAATACAAATATCCCAAATTCCTATTTTCTTTGATTTTTCAAAAACCCAAAACACAAATCAAGTTGGAAGTTTAAAGCCCAAAACACTTTTGAAAACTCTTTAAAAACACTTAAGAAGGTCTGAAATTTTTGCCCTTAAAAACTTGTACAAAAACTATGAAGAGATGGGGTATATATAGCCCCAATACAAAACTAGCCGTTAGAGCTGAGCTGGCAGCTCTGACAGGCAACGGTCGACCGGCCCGGTCGACCGCCAACGGTCGGAAATATGACCGTTGGGCAACTGCGGTCGACCGGCCCGGTCGACCGAAACAAACAGAGAGCACTGTAAGTGCTCCGGTCGACCGGCGCGGTCGACCGTCCCAGTGCCTCCAAACGTGCACAGATTTATGCACGTCGGTCGACCGGCCCGGTCGACCGACCTCAGCCTTAGTCGACTAGTCAGGCTACTAGTCGACTTGGTTGAAGCCTGGAACAAAAACTGGGTCAGAAAAACTGGGAAAATTATTTTATAAAAATCTTTTATCTTTTCTGAAAAATCCATAAAACTTGTTTTAATATTTTGTATTGAAACACAAACTTGTGATAAAAATTTCAAGACATATATCAATCATATCAATTCATTTTTGTGTCTTGCCAATTTTATCAAAACCAACACTTGTATTTTATCAAACTTGATTTTTCAACACATGAATAGGGACATCAAAATAAGCTTGTATAGGAAGTTAAAACCATGTATGTATATCTAGAACATATCTAATATACATAAAACTATTTAAGCTTGTTTTGATCTACTATTCATGAAAACCAAAATCCAAAACATAAATCTTTTGTGTGTTGTGCACTTGAGCATATCAACTATACTAAACTTTACAAATGGATCTAAAAACACACTATCTAAACTATGGATACCTAAGTCTTCTTGACGATCTTCATCTTCAAGTAGACTTGCTCCAAAACTCTATCCATGGGCTAGGCAATGTGTGATCTTGACGCTTTGGCCCTGGAATCATCATGAAAAGCTTCTAAACACCTTGTTGAAGCTAATCACCAACTAATATCTTGGTTAATGGTCTGAAACTTAAACAACACAAGATTATTAGTAAACATAACTACATGAGTTAATCATCATCAGAACTAGAGTGGAAGGCCTTTGGGCCAACAATCTCCCCCTTTTTGATGATGACAAAACTCATAGAGTTATATATGCATGGATTAAAGTTAAGCTTCAAAGAAGCTCCCCCTTAACTCATGCATAGACATAAATAATAAGATATGGAAATGAAACACATGAATATGTATGCAAGTATGGAGATAAATCATGCAACAAGCATAAATCAAAATCTTTTTCTCCTATTTGCAATACAAGAACATATATGCATAAATAACAAGGAAGACAAATACTTCTCCCCCTTAAGCAATGAAAACATGCATATAAACTCAAATACTTCTCCCCCTTTTTGTCAATCATCAACAAAGGGTTCAAAGTAAAATCAAATCAAACAAATTTTTCTCCCCCTTTTTGTCAAACAAAAAGATCAAGAAGGGGTTAAATAATCCAAACAATAAAACAATGTTCTCCCCCTTTTGTCTAAAACAAAAACAAGGTCAATAAGGGGTGACTATAAACAACATGATATCAATAGATAAATATGTCAATGAAGCATCTTGATATCAATTGAAAATAAACAAAGATCAATAGATGTTATATGCTATATACATTCATGAAGAGGAAGACGCTAAGTTAGCTTCCCTACACATATGCATTACATGAAAGAGGGATGTTAAGCCCTAATTCACATAACACACACTATGTAATGCATAAGAGGAGATGTGAAGCTCCCCCTACACACGTGTACCACATAACGAAGAGATGTTAAGCTATTCAATACAAGATACACTCATCATGAATCTATATGCATATAGTCAATACAAATCAAAACTTTTGTATTTTTCTTAAAAAAAATTTTAGATACCAATTTTAAGCAAAAACACATGAACCATCTTAATATCAATTGAAATTAAACATAATAAATTTTGAGTGTCTAAACAAAATTTTGATACAAATTGTAAATAATTTTCATATTAAACATATGATACCAATATGAAATTTTCAATCATAAAGTAAGGGAGTGGGAAACAAATACCAATTGAAGAATCACCAATTGAAAGACAAAATTAAATTTTCTCCCCCTTTATGAAATACCAACTAAAATGATGCATGGGCTTGATACCAATTTAAAAGTAATCAATTGAAATAAAATTGAAACTCAAGCACTAGCATAAACAAGATTTTGTGAAAAATTTATATCTTAAGCACAAATAAAATGTGTATGAAATAGAATGAGTACCAATCACCAATAGATGATACCAATTGAAAATATACATACACAATAAACATATGAGTATACAAAAAGATCAAAATGATACCAATTGAAAGAGTTCAATGATACCAATTGACATAGCAATAAGTTCAAGTGTATACATCATATTACAATACCTCCCAATCAAGGTTCAAGTTTTAAATGATTTTCATTTTAAAGCATACAAGACCATGATCTCCCATCCATCCGCCCATAGATGGTAGGGGTTTTCAAAAATAGATTTGAAAATATAGTTTTGTTTGAAAATCTCTACCATAGTGAAGAATACCGTAACTAGTTAAATGAAAAATCTTTTAAACTAGTACGAAATCCTTCAAGCACGGAATAAAACAAAAATATTTTTCATGAAACATGAAATCCACATGATAATCAACACTCTCATCCAATTTAGCATAATTTTGACTCATGAAAACAAAACATGAGCAAACAATAAAAGTGAGTGTACAAATAAAGTGTGAATATCAGAATCATGAAAATATTCAATAAGCTCAATTATTCCTTAAACATTGAAAACAAGAAAATCATCAAAACTTATTTAACCTTCATGGCATATGTATGTCTAATACAAACTAAAGTATACATACATATCCAAAACACAACGAGTCCACAAAATATATGCATTAAGGCACGTGGCTCAAAAAGGATAAATATGTATATCTAATAGTTTGGACAAGATAGACATATACATGAAGTTAAACAACTAAACACAAAATCAAGAAAATCTTCACCAAAACAAATTTCATTTCAAGGTATATGTATGAATTGTCAACATAATAAGTATACATACATATCCCTAAACACAATTGAGTCCATATGTAGATTTGCATGAAAGGCAAATGACTCAAGGGGTATACATGTATATCTTAAAGTTTGGCAATACAAGCATATACATGAAGTGAAAAACTCATAAAACAAATCCAAAAATGGAATACAAGTTTGAAATGTATGAATCATCAAAACTAGATTATACTAGCACATTTAATGGGTTCAAATAAGCATTCAACTCAAACATATATAGATTTATTTGTGGCCCATTATATGCACGAATATATACCTAGTCTTAATGAAAACTAACATTTAAACAAGTAATCTTAACATGAAGCATCAAAACACAATATAAAAATCATCATGATAAAACTAAGACATGATTACTATGTAAATCCACATGTATTAGATTCATGATATACATTATAGCTTAAACAAAAATGAGAACACTAAGTAAGGGTTCATATAAGCATGTGTGTCTCAAATACTATATATGTATGTCAAGGATCTAATAAACATGGTATTTACATACTAATCCATAGACATCAAAAACATGCTATAAATAATGAAATAGAAAGCATGTAAACAATAAATGGGAGTAAAGGATTGTTACCAAAACCGAAGAAGCAACTTTCCTTGTCTCCAAAACGTGGTGGTCCTCTCCACCAAATCTTCCCTTGAAAGTGATGCATCCAATTGATTTCCTTTAAGTCCGGAATGCATCCACTCCAAGGTGTCATCACTCTCACGTCATGTGAGAGCCCACACCTACATCAAAAACACGAGGGGTGGTCTTTGGTACCCATACTCTTTTGGGTCCATGGGGGTTAGTACCTTCTCTAACCTAAACAAACTTCTTTGCTAAATTAGAAACATGTATTCTATCAAAACAAAATTTAGCAAGATGGCCTTTTCGGCCACAATGTGTACATGTGTACACATGAGCATACATGTGTTGATGGTGTCCGTGTGGAGCATGTGTATGCCGTGGAGGGTGTGCATGCATAAAAGATGGAACTTGTTTCTTACGAACCAAGGTTTCCAAGCGTGTATGGTTCTTAGCACATTGGCTCATAGTGGAGCCCAAACAATCTACTCTCTTCTTTAACATACAAATATCATCATTAATCTTAGAAGAAGAGGTACATGCATTAGGTAGACTAGATGAAGAAGCTACACTAGCATGGCAAACAAGTGCATCAATTTTATTTTGCAAAACAACATTTTTCTTTAAACACACATCTAAATCATTTGAAATGGAAATAATTTTATTTTTCAAATCAACATTCTCTTTTAAAACAAAATCAATTTTTGAAGACAAGTTTTCATTTTTCTTCAAAATAACATGGCAATCATTTTTAGTTTTTAAAAATTCATTTTCTTTTAGTGCAAGTTCCAATTGAGATCTCAATGAATCCCTTTCATTATAGACCTCAACCTTCTCTTGCAAAACACAATCAAGTCTAGAATGCAAACTTTTATTTTCTTTTTCAATTTCTAGACTTTTCTTTTTCAAAATCTTATATTTTTCTATTAAGTTTTCACATACAATAGATAGTTCTTCATTCAAAGCATGGGGATCAACATAATCATTTGAAGAACTAGCACAATCATCATTATCTAAGTGGGGTTCCGAATGTACCTCAAGGGAGTCATTCCCTTGGACCATGAAGCATTGTGACTCGGACTCTCCACTAGATTCCTCTTCTTAGATTTGCACTTGAAGCTCGGAGGTGGTGGTGGTTGTTGTCAATTTGTTCCACACTGCAAAGGCGGAATCAATGTTAGAAACACACATAAGATAATCTTTAGGTAATGTGCTTCTAATGGCCTCTAGGGCTTGTGCATTGGCCCCTATATGATTGCTATCACTAAGGAAGGATTCCTTGGTAATGGCAAGGTAAACTTTATGACCTAGGGTTTATAAATAAACGGTCATCCTAATCTTCCAAACATGAATGTTGGAAGGGTCAAACATAGGTGGGGTCATGAAAGCCATGGTAAACTATATGTGTGCAAACAAGCAAATGCAAACAATAGATTAGCAAGCAAATGGATCTCACTCCTAGGATGTTAAGCCTAAGTATCAGGAGCACTAGCTCTGATACCAATTGAAAGGGGAACACCTAGAGGGGGGTGAATAGGTGTTAGTGCTAATCTAAAACTTAATGCGAAACTAAGTGCGCTAAATGCGAAAGCTAATGCAAATTTTGCAACACACTTAGTACAATCAACAAGTGTAGCCGAATTCCCCGTGAAGGGCTCTAGACTAACTCCTCTTGATTCCCCTTGAATGGGTTGAGGTGCTATGTGAAGCTCTTGTTGATTAGGTACAAGTGAGGCACACACAAACAACCAAGCATAAACAAGATATAGCAATGTGAATTATGCAAGGCACAACACAAGCAAATAGATATGATATGACAATATGAATTATGCTCAACACAAGAAAATATGATATGAATGAAGTATGATGCTTTGCACAAATGTAAAGAGAGAGTTTAAAGACAAGTGGATCAAACGCAAACACAATGATATGTTTCGAGGTTCGAGCACCCTTGCTCTACATCCCCGCCTACACCACCGTGTAGGATTTCCAATCCACTATACCGTCCACCGAGGACTCCCACCGAGGGAACCTTCACCGAGAAGGATTTTTACAACAATGGAGTACCTAACTCCTCTCTCAAACAACAACCTCACAACCGAGGGGTAGGCCCGTAGCCAAATACAACAACCAATCCACCTCACACTTGAGGGATACAAACCAACAACCAACTCCACCTCACCAAGAGGGAGTAACACCAATCTCCACCTCACAATAGAGGGAGCAAACCAACAACCCAAATCACAACCTCAACCTCTACCAAAGAGGGAGCAACCAAGAAATCAAGGGTTTACAATAAGTGGTCTCTTTCAACCACAAACCTCTTTCCTTTTTCTTTTTTCACAAAAACAAGATCCTAATAGATTAGGATAGAAGATAGCTCAAGTGTGAAAAACTAGGTGTTTTTGGAAACAAGCAACAAAGAAAATACTTGGGAAAACTCTTATAAAAGATAGAGAATGAAAACCAATACAAATATCCCAAATTCCTATTTTCTTTGATTTTCTAAAAACCCAAAACACAAATCAAGTTGGAAGTTTAAAGCCCAAAACACTTTTGAAAACTCTTTAAAAATACTTAAGAAGGTCTGGAATTTTTGCCCTTAAAAACTTGTACAAAAACTACGAAGAGATGGGGTATATATAGCCCCAATACAAAACTAGCCGTTAGAGCTGAGCTGGCAGCTCTGACAGGCAACGGTCGACCGGCCCGGTCGACCGCCAACGGTCGAAAATATGACCGTTGGGCAACTGCGGTCGACCGGCCCGGTCGACCGAAACAAACAGAGAGCACTGTAAGTGCTCCGGTCGACCGGCGCGGTCGACCGTCCCAGTGCCTCCAAACGTGCACAGATTTGTGCACGTCGGTCGACCGGCCCGGTCGACCGACCTCAGCCTTAGTCGACTAGTCAGGCTACTAGTCGACTTGGTTGAAGCCTGGAACAAAAACTGGGTCAGAAAAACTGGGAAAATTATTTTATAAAAATCTTTTATCTTTTCTGAAAAATCCATAAAACTTGTTTTAACATTTTGTATTGAAACACAAACTTGTGATAAAAATTTCAAGACATATATCAATCATATCAATTCATTTTTGTGTCTTGCCAATTTTATCAAAACCAACACTTGTATTTTATCAAACTTGATTTTTCAACACATGAATAGGGACATCAAAATAAGCTTGTATAGGAAGTTAAAACCATGTATGTATATCTAGAACATATCTAATATACATAAAAATTGTTTAAGCTTGTTTTGATCTACTATTCATGAAAACCAAAATCCAAAATATAAATCTTTTGTGTGTTGTGCACTTGAGCATATCAACTATACTAAACTTTACAAATGGATCTAAAAACACACTATCTAAACTATGGATACCTAAGTCTTCTTGACGATCTTCATCTTCAAGTAGACTTGCTCCAAAACTCCATCCATGGGCTAGGCAATGTGTGATCTTGACGCTTTGGCCCTGGAATCATCATGAAAAGCTTCTAAACACCTTGTTGAAGCTAATCACCAACTAATATCTTGGTTAATGATCTGAAACTTAAACAACACAAGATTATTAGTAAACATAACTACATGAGTTAATCATCATCAAAACTAGAGTGGAAGGCCTTTGGGCCAACAAAGGAAACATTGATGATGTTATTTTTCTCACTTTATTAAAGTAGGACAGATGGAACAAAACTGACGGCTCCCCGGGGCTCAATCATTTTTCTCTTTAACTGTGTTTGGGTTCCTTCTTATCTGGTGGTTGATTGGTGAATGATGTCAGTGCTTCCGTCAATGACTTCATTATTGAGGACGGCGTCATGGCATGCGTCATTAGGAGCTGCATATTTCTTCTAGAAGGGATTACCATTGATTATTGTTTTTTGGTATTCTACATCAGTTGACGGATGTAGTCATCAATATTTTTTCAAGATTGGATCCTGAGCTTCTTGTGAAATTTCTTCATCTGAGTCTTGATTAAGACTCTTCTCCAATTCTTTCATTATTTTTGTGGACGTCTTTGAAGAGCATAGAGATACATTGTCTTACTCAAAAGTTTGCTCGAATTGGGCTTGAATGTATTGTAGGCACCTTTTCTTTAATTCTTCTTCAGTCATCATCGGGTACTTTCATTGCAGAGAATTTTTTAACTTGAGAAGTGGATTTTCTTCTCTAAGTTCCTTTTACATTTTATTTTCAAGCAAAATATTATTTTTGCTTTATTTTTTCTTTTATTTTGGCCAATTTGACCTGCTCATCAATTTTATTTCACCACTTAATCAGAATTTTTATAGAGATAGTTGGAATATTATTTTCATCAAATTCACCCTTGATTGTCCATTTAAAGATGTAAGAAATTTCATTCTGGAGAAAGAAGTATAAAGTATTTTTCCCACAAAAAAGATTGGATTCAGTAGAAGTAAAATGAGGGTGAGAATCTATCCAAAGAGAAAAGTGGTGTTGAATAAAAGAAGGTAAAATTGAAAGCTCGGCCCCAAATTTAAGCCATCATTGAATGAACAAAGAGGGTATTTCTTTGGATAAAATATTTGGGCAAATTCAGATGAATCAAGAATGCTTTCACTTTGGATTCTCATAGTAAAAGATATTTTGGAAGGCAAAAATATAGTCCCAATAATTGAAAGAAATTTGTCTTTCTCCAAACTTCATTAGTCTGGCTCTAATAGGATGTAAACCCCAAGTTTGAGGTGAGAGAATTTCTTGAATGATAATTTTGTTGAAATTAATTTCTGATTTGTTAAGAGGATTATAGAAGTGCTCGACTTCTATAGATTTGGTGACCATTAGTATGGCCTCTAGAATATTTCTAGATCTCCCTTCTATTATGGGATAATAAGAATTTTCAAGATATTTATGGAGTAATTCCCATGAATCATTGATTTTAGGAATATCATTCCTTTCAAGAGTTATTATTAACTCAGAAATATTTTTCTGATAAAATATTGCTTCAACTTCAAGAATTTCTTTAAAAGTTGAAGTTTTGAATATTTGAGATTGGTGGAAAGATTCTTCCCTATCAGGAATATTTCCTGATGATGATGAAGAATTAGGAGAATTAGGTGTTGAGAGCCTCCTCGTATTAGGCTTAGATAGGATAAGCCAGGGACTTTTACCCTTCCCCGTCCTCTGCCTGTACCTTGACTGTAAAAATTCACGGGTTAAATAATCAGGTAAAGAATTTTCGCGATCCTTTAATATATTCAATATCAAAATCAAAAATGGACAGTTCAGCTTACCATCTGGCAAAATTTTATTTTGAAGCTAAGTTTCTTACATCTTTTTCTATAATTGATTTAGCAGAACTACAATCAATCCGTAATGAGAATTTTTTATTCAGCAAATCATCTTGAAATTTATATATATATTTTATTATGACAAGGAATTCTTTTTTAATTGTAAAATAATTATACTGAGTTAGATTTCATTTTCTAGAATGGAATCTAACTATTTCTTTTGATTCCTTATTAGGGTTTAATTGTTTAAGGATTACTCCAAACCCAATATTACTAGCATCAGTTTTACTATCTTAAACCAGTCGGGTTAGCTAGATGTAGAAAAAGTAGATTTTTAACCTTTTGTTTTATTTTTTTTTTACTGATTCAGTATGTTCTTTAGACTATGGTTTAGTATTTTTCCTTAATCTCTCATACAAGATTTTTGTATCTTTAGATAAGTCTTTATAGTAACCGGCTGCATAGTTTAAAGCGAATTCAATGCTTCTATTTATTAGAATTATGGTTCCATTAACAATATTATGTCCTAAAAATCTTATTTCTTGTTAGAATAATTTCATTTTGGGGCTGATATTATCAGACCATTTTTTATGAAAAGATATTTAAATATATTTAGATGTTTAAATATTCATCTAAAGTATTGAAAAATATTAATATATCATCAATATAGGATAATATAAAATTAGTATAATTGATAAATATATCATTCATTATATTTTGAAATTCTGATGGGGCATTTTTTTAATCCGAATGGCATTACATTCCATTCGTAATGATCAAATTGAACTGTGAAAGCAGTTTTATGTTTGTCATGTTCACTTATTTGAATTTGCCAGTATCTAGATTTTAAATCAAAGTTAGAAAATATTTTAGTATTAACTATACGATTTAATAAGTCTCTTTTATTAGGAATTAGCTATCTTATCCATTTTGTACTTTATTAACTGGTTTATAATTTATTACTAGTCTCGAAACACCGCGTTCCTTCTCAACTACATAATTAACATAAAAAGCTGTGCAGCTCCAAGGAGAATATAATTTTCTGATTATTTTTTATGTAAGAGGTCATTAATTTTCTTTTTGTAAAGTTCTAAGTATTCTTTATTCATTTGGCAAGGTCTTACTTTAGTACGAATATTTTTCTAATTAAAAGATTCTTCATAAGGTAAAGAAATAATATGTTATTTTCTTTTTCAAAAGGCATTAGGTAGATTACTACATGTTTGTAACTTAAAATTGTCTTCAACTTGTTTAATTTTTTATTGGATTAGACTAGATTGTAGTTGTTTTGTTATATTTGTCTTAACAACTTCCTCTTTGAGAAAATTAATTTGATTTTCTTTTAGATAGATTTCTTTGACTTCATTTAGAAGTTTAACTATAGGATTTGTTACAAATTCAAAGGTAATATTTTGTTCTTTATAACAAATAACTATGCCTCTTTCATAAATTTGTTTAATTGGCATAAGCTTTTCTAAGAAAGGAGTGCCTAATATTACATGTTGTGATATTTCTTTTACTATTATAAAATATAAAGGAATATAAATTTTATTCTTACAAATATTTACATCAGTAACTTTATATGGTGTAGTTAATGCTTTATTATTAGTAGTACTTAATGTTTGTATAGTGTAGTCACAGTATTTTAGTGATATTATTCCTTCTTTTATGCAATTAAGATCAACATCTCTATCTATAAGTGCTATTAAGTCTTGTATATAAAACTCATTATTGATAAGTAAGTTTATCTTTATGTATCATTTTTGGGTTATTATTAAATCCATGGTTTGTAAGAATTGATTATCTTAAGTAGGAGATTCATATTCTGAGTGTACAACTTCTTTATCCAGTTCTCCATTCAATTCTTTAATTTTTTATCTTTACTCTGTTCTAATTTAACTAGTCTTAAATTTATTATTTCATTCTTCATTCTTAAAGTTTTTACTTCTATTTTTAATGTATTAATTTCTTGATGTAAGTTTTAAATAGTTACTGATTTTTCTCCTTATGTTTTTATCTTTCTAAAACTTCAGAAAGTCTATAAACATTATCTAGTTTAGGAAATTTTTCTTCTTCTTTAGTAATGATTATTAACTCTATTATTTTATTCTTCATTATTTTATCCATTTCATTATTCATAATATATTCTAATAAATTCTTTCTTTCATCAGTAGATAGGACATAGAGTCCATTCATTTCTACTATAGACTTATAATAATTTAATTGATCAAATGTACAACACTGACCATCAAACTCATGGCAATTTTCTTCTTCAGAAGAGATAGAAGATTGATCCTCTTCAGAAGTAAATTCTTGATCAGAATTAATCATTATTTTTAATAATGTTCTACGAAGTTCTTCGTCCTCGATTTCTTCAATTTTTCTTTTAGTATAACATCTGTTAGCATAATGGCCTAACTTACCACATTTATGATATTTTATATTCTTTTGCTTCTGCTTTTTAGTTTTTTCATTATATTTTTCTGAAAAGTTTCTTTTCATTTTTTATTTTGCTTCTTATTATAAGTTTTATATCTTTTATTAATTTGAGAAGGTTTTTTTTCTAAAATTCTTATATTTAGGGGTTTTGGTCGATCTGTGGCAAATTGCCTCCAAAAGTCTCCTAACTGCTTTCTTTCATAAAGTCTCTGGACCTTTAATTGATGTCTTAGTTTCAAGTCATTACATAAGGTTAGTGTTTCTTAGATACAGAAATTTATCAGATTTTCATAAGTATGGTTTTGATATGGTATTGTACCATTATTTTTAGCGCTCAGTGTTTTTCTAACTCTCTCAGCAAAGAGATTTGATAAGCTATCAGTTAACTTAGAATTCTAATGTGCATTATTAGCATCATTAAGTAGCATTACTCTACTTAAAAAAATCTATATATCATCTAAAATGAGTTAAAGTTGGGCATTTTAAATTTTACAGAAGAGTTCTATTCTTCTCTCCATGATCTGTAACTCCTCCAGTGAAGTATTCTAAAATAATCATTATTAATGTATATACTGCATCTTAATTTGAAAACATTTTTCTGTTTTAATGGCATTAAATATTTCTAATTTTTGTTCTGACGTGATACAATGATCCCACCAGCCCTTTAAAATTCCAATAAAACCACAAGTAATAAAATGGCTATATCCTTATGAGAATTATTATTCTGCTTGCAGACTATAGCATACATCATCATCCTATATAATTGATCATGGATTACCTTTTCGGAAGCACCATCTATATTCCATTCATAGGTTTTTCCATGATAGGAGTTCTAAACTAAATCATCATTTTCTTCAAATAATATATCCATTAGAGTTGGCCTTTTATAATAATATTTGTCAGCCCTTCTGCATGGCTTGAAATCAAATTTATTTATTTCATTAGGTTTCATGCTTTCCTTAAAAGAGTCTTCGATATTGGCTATTCGATTTAAATCAAGTTCATCATCATTTAATATTTCTGATATTAGCTCATCAGGCTCATCAAGTTCTTCATTTATTTCTTTATCAGAGTCAGATGAATTACCCTGAATAGTATTTAAGCTTGCTTTTTTTAATTGTTCTATTAGAGAAGTAATTTCTTCTTTTTGGAGGTAAAGTTTAAATCCACTAACCTCAGGAGATGGTTTTATAAGAACATGGTTTATTTTAGCTTCCTTTTATTAAAGGAGTTTCTAGTTGAGCAACTTGATTTATTTTATTTATTAATATTTCTATGACAGATTCTATTCTAGTTAATTGTTGCCCTAAGACTTGAATATAAATATTTATATAATTATTTTGCTTAATTATTTTTTGTAATTTTTTTATTTTTCGTCCTTAGGATCAATTAGAACCTTAATTAGGGCCACTGCTTCTGTTGAATCTTATGCAGTAGTGAGTTTTAAAGCTTCTCCTGGGGATACATTGCATTTATTTTTCGACCATTTATGATAGCCCAAGATTTATAATGTTCTTCTAGAATATTTAATTTATTAAGTTCTTCATTTATATATGTTTTTATAAACCATTAGAGAATCTTAACTTATTTATTTGAGTAAGATGTTCATAATATGAATTTTTATAATAGTATCTTATCTCAATTGGAAAAAAAAATTCAAATCATTGTTTGAAATGAATATTTTCATTATATTCTTCATTTAAAATTTTCTTATAATACTTCCTGGTGTAAAATCTATTAAATATGAAAATTCATATCTGACTGTGTAGGAAATCTGGATTAGGCTTCTCGTAAATTGGATGAGCTATTGAAGAATTAGAAACCTTTATTCCTTAAACTTCTAATTCTTTGTCTCTTTTATTTTCAAACATTAAATCTTGATCTCTTCTGTTACTATTGATACTTCTAACTGATTGATTTTTAAAGTTAGAATTTCTAGAAGTAGAGATTCAAGTTATTTGTTTTGGATTAAATTTAACTTCTACTTTTTCATCTTCTGTCTGAATTATTTGGTCTAGTTCTGCAAGAAGTTAATAGCTAATTTTATGAAAAATTTATTTCTTCCTATTTTAACATTCTATTTATAGTTATATTAGATGTTAATAAATTTGTTTCAACGAGTGTTATTTTTTCTGATTTAGTTTTTTGTTTAGCTTTAGGTACTAATGTATTTAGAACTTATAATGGATTCTGAAAATTACTACAATTGTTTCAGATCCAGGAATAAAATTATATCCATGTGTTTTTATATTTAAAATTGTTGCTTCTAATATATTTGGATCTATTAAAGATAGACTTAAGTTTAAATAAACATTAAAATAGACTGAATCATGACAAAAGCTAGTTTGCATGACTCCATTAATGACTCCATTAAGAATTGAATATAATCTAAACATCTAGCATCTCTTAGTGATGTTAATAAGGATGCATTTAACTCTTGAAGTATTAAAGGTTTTAAGGCTATTTGAATCAGCCCAATATGAATAAAATTATATTTATTAATGAAGGATGATAATAAGTCTTCTTCATTTAATAATTTTATTGATTGTTTATTATTATCTACATGAATCATTTTTTTCATAGTTTTAATTGCTACAGAAGATTTAAAATCAAACATTCCTATATTATAAATTTCTTTTGCTGGTTCTTTAGGGATAGAACATTTATTAAGGTCTTCTATTTCTATAGAATATTCTATTAAATTAGAATTCTTAACAGATATACTTTTCGTTAGATTTCTAGAGGTATAACCTATTAGGTCCATAAGAAGGCCTAGAGTAAAACTATCCTGCGCTTTTTCTTTATGTAACTAGTTGCTAAGATAACTTATTTTTATTTTAGACTAAGTTTAGATTACTTAACGTATCGTTAGTCTATAAACCTAGCATAACTGTCAACGATTTACGAAAACTAAACGCCATCTCAACAACATATCCTACGCGACTTAAATATCGTTTCACTAGGTGGAAGCCTGAACCAACAATATCTAAGCATCTAACCATAATCTAAACTAAAAACAAGTTAGTAAAGTAATTAATTATATGAGAAGAGTACAGAATAGAATACCTTACTCAGCCATTAATGACTCTGATACCAAGAAGTATTATAAGTGTACGTTTGTTAGTAGTGGATTCCCATGTAGGATCATAGTATGAACAAAACTTTTAGCACTTTTTCCCTTTTCCTTCTCTCTTCTTTAGTAATAAGTTGTTTATTTGATCTTGGGAGCCAACATGGATGCAGGTTGCGTGCATAGTTATATGTTTTCAACTTCAATAATCTTTTGTAATCCTGGCGTGAGACATGATTTAGTAAAGAAATTGAGTTGAGTCATGAAAGTTCAAGTTCAAAATTTAAAATGTAACCATGTCAGAGACTTGCTATTAAAAAAAAATTAAAAAAAATTTCTCCTAAAAGAAAAAGTAAAATAGAAAGATCCTAATACAAGGCCATTTATCAAGCATATTTGGATGGAACACAAGTTAAAAAAATTTTGATGTATCTTTTTAACAATTCAGAACTTTGATTTGAAGCACCACATTGTGCTCACAAGTTGGCTGGCAAGAAAGATGTCCAACTTTAGACAGTTGTAAATGGGTTGGGTGCAGTAGTGGTGCATGCAAGGATGGATGCACATAAAGGTGAGGGAGCCACAAGGAAGAGGTGCTCTCTCTTCCTTATCAAAGACCTCAAACTCGCTTCCCATATGTCACTCTCCTATAGGTGGATAAATTAAAAATGTCAAGAAACAGGATTGTTAATTTTATTTAAACCTGATTTTTAATCATTCGGTCATGTAATTGCTTTGTTTGATAATTTTTGTTTTTTTTTTTTTTGTTTCATATTTTATGTAAACGTGATGTTAAATAGTATTTTACTCTGGTCTCATGGCTGAATTCCTCAAACAATAAGAAATTATATGGATTGAAAAATTAAAACAATGATTTTTTAAGTACCTGGTCTATGTTAGTTAAATTTCAAAAGGACTCAAAACGATTCATGTACGTTGTACTTTTTATATTTCTAGCTATTTCAATGGGAGCTTGAAGAGAATTATTGTATTTCTTATGTTTTGCTAAATGGATTATTTCTATGACTAAATTAGGCTCATTTGATCTCTATGGTTTCTCTTCTTATGTTTTGCTGATGTGAAATTTACATGATCAAAAAATTAACTGTTTTGTGCTACAACTTAATATAAATGAGATTTACATGACCACAAAATTAACTGTACCACCTTAGATGTGAGAAAATGGTTGTGTAAAAGAGAAAAGAGAAAAGAAAAAAGAATTTTCTTATTTTTCTTTTCTAATATTTGAATAAATAAGAAAATGAACAATTATATTTTCTTATTCCTCTACTTCCGCTCACTTCCTCGCAATCAAACACCCCCGAAGAGGCAAAGAGTACAACAAGGTGAATAAAAAAGCCCCAGGCCCACATGAACATGTGCTAAAAGAGAATGGCATTTTTAAATACAAATTCATGAGAGAGATTAAATTATTAAAAAAAAAAAAAAAAAAAAAAGGAGAAACAGATAAAAAGATGGAGGGATAATGATTTGTGAGGAAAGAATCTAGGAGAGACGTTAAGAACTGGGTCGGTAATGGGTAAGGTTGGTGATTTAATCGGGTGGAACTCTTTCACATGTCTGACTGATCTCTGACCGTGGTGCGGATTTGTTGGATGAGGCTTCGTCCTCAGCCTGCAAGAGAAGAGACATCGGTCAGGGAGAGGTCGGGAGACCCTCGAAAGCTTTAGTCAGAATAGGCCAAAAGAGAAATAATGGGTATGACTAAAAGGTTTGATTATGTACCTTTCACTTATCGGTCCGGAGAGTATTTATGGGATCCTACTTGTTGGTGTTTTGAGTACCTCATATTTATTGGAGAAGACTACGCGAGATAGTGGAGAAGATTCTAACAGATTCAGCAATCAGAATTGTTAAGTTGTGCAGTCTAATTATTGCATTGACGATTTGTCACCCTACACAGAGTCATTACGCATATCGACCTGCGCGGTTAGGTCGCGTGGAGATTAAAAGGGGGTGGGGAGCTCCCCTCCCGGGGGCTCTGGGGCGAAGCCCCCAGAACTAAATTACTTTGAGAAGTCCCTCTTGCATTTCCTAGAGCGAGGGTGCAGCACTCCTGGTAAAGAGGCTGGGCGAGTTCGGAGTTTTAAGTTAAGGGCAAGGTCGGAGTCTCGCTTCGAAGTAACAATTTGATATTACTCCCGATGAGCACTTTGAAGTATCTATCTAGAGTAGCACTCCAAAGCATCTAAGTGGAGGAGCACTGAAGTGACATGTTTGCTCTCGGGAAGGCACATTTCGAAAGCTCCACCAGAGCTTTCGAAATCTCTACAGCGATTTTCGATTTTGAGTTGTTTCCTTATTGGGATTTTAAAAGGGTTTCTGAATCTTTCTTTCTTTGATCAGATGGCTGATCGGCAAAAAGTAAGCACAAGAAAAGTAGAAAGGGAGTGGGTCGAAGTTACTGCTTTTGCGATTCTTCCGTAGTAGCGAAGTGGCTATACGGGTCGTATCTACAAGGAGGGAGAGCGATGGAAGCTTGATGCGACTTTTATGTTCAAGAAAAGAGAATATTCTTTGTTTCCAAATAAAGAATTGAAAAGTGAAAACAAGTTGTTTTTAAGAATTGTTGAAAATTGTTTTGGTGATTTGTAAAGTGATTTTTTTCTTAGTTGTAAAAATGCATGGCTAACCTTCTACTAAGTGCTCCCACTAATTTCTAACTTTTTGAAGATAGCCTCACGATGGATCATAGGCAAACACAACCCTTGTGCATTGGAATTATTCACGTGGAAATCGAGTGAAAGTTCATCCTAAAACTTTAGCCTTACACGGCAAAAACTCGGACATTCCCATATCAAGATCCGATAGAAGGCGAGAGTAAGGGAAGACTCGAGTGCACTATTGGTATCGGCAAAGTTAAAAGGAAAAGTCTCTAACTTACAATAACAAGTAAATTACACAACTCATAGATCATCAAAACTCATTAAGCATGAAGTATAAGAAAGTAGATAATTGTAGGTAAATTAGAGTTAGAACCCTCGTCTTAAGATGCCATAGCTCTCATTTGCACAAGGCTTGTTTGACACTATTGACTCATGCGGGTTATCAAACAAGTGTTAGAACTTAGTGGGTTAGTAGTTAGTTAGCCATGCTAATGAGAAAGTTAGTTAGCCATAAAAATAAAAGAAACAACAAAGGAAAAGAAGTGAAAAGAGGGAGTTGCACTACAAGAAAACAAAAGAAAAGAAAGGTTAAAGAGGGAAAGTTACACTACAACAAAGTAAAAGAAAAGAGGTGAAGAAGAAAGAAGTTACACTACAACAAGGAAGTAAAAGTAAATGCAAAGACAAGTAAATGGAAAGAAGGAAGAGAAGTAGTTACTTGTATTGATTGTCACCCTCCAAATACAACTTTTACACGCTCTCTCTCTTTCACTATAATGGCTAAACCTACAACTAGAAGAAGAAGAACAACAACTACAAATCTTAAAAACAAAATTACAATAACTTGCTCTAAACTCTAGATCCCCTTGAACTGAAGACCCCAGGGGGGCTTTTATAGACACCAGGGCAAAGGGGGCCACGTGAACAACACGTGGCCCAAAACGCAGGCGCGCGCGCGCCCAAAGGGCCGCGGAAACGCGGCTTGGGCCGCGTTTCCGCGGCCCGGGCAGGGCGGCGCGCGCCCAGTTTCGGGCAGTGCGTCGCCCAGTCTGACTTCTGACCGTCTGAATTCCTGGATTTGCGATTTGACACCCTGATCTGATAAAATTTTCATTCTAAAGTCAATGGCTAATTGGTAGGCCTTTAATCACCAATTAAATGGTGATTTAGGTCTTCTTCTTCATTTGCACACCATGAACGTAGAATCAAGCAAGCAAGGTATTATTAGCAGAATTTATTATCAAATAAATGTGAGAATGTGATGAAAATTATGCAAAATTAGAGACTAATCACACCCCCACACTTATCTTTTTGCTCGTCCCGAGCAAAACAAAAATAAGAAAATTATTATACCACTTTCGCAGGTGACGCGATTGCACTGAGCATGTGCAACAAGCCTTTAAACCTCTAGGTTTCCCCTAGAGGAGGAGTGTTGTCTCCTGAGGGTTTTCAGCAGATTGCACCCACAAAATCCAATAAGTAAAGAGAATAAATTAGTTGTTAGAAAAAACTTTTTTTTTAAATTTTATGAAAAAGAACTTTCAATCATCCAAGTAAAAATGACTGAATGATGTAAGAATTAGGTTTAACCCTCATAAGCCCTCTTATACTTTAGCCTTCATAAAAGAAGAAACATGGTTTTTCTTTAAATTTAGAAAGGATCTTGTACTTCTAACTCATTCTTTTATTTTGCTTTAGATAGATATGCATATGTGTAAGTGTGAAGTGCTTGGGATTTTTCAACTCAACTTTAAATATTATTTAATTTTATTAATATTTACTTATCATTCTTGGTTCCATTAGGCTTTCTACTTAACTTATGTAACACATATCAAACCGATGACTCCCAAACCAGATGGTCTTAGGGCACCAGGTGGAAAAACACCCTTCAGGTCAAATATGCAAGTGAAGTAGGCCACGAAATCAAGATTTATTTATATATATATATATATTTTTTTTCTCGCATGAGTAATTATGCTTCTTGAGGCACAATTATCCAGCTTTTTTTTTTTTTCAGAGTTGTGTCTCTAAATCCCAAGCATATGTGTGTGAGTTATGCATATTCTACTAAGGCTAAATAGACGGTATGAGTTATTTTCCTTATCCCTTCTAACTTTTTAGTCAAACCAATATTTCTTATTTATTTAGGCAAAAATAAAGATTCATTAATAAGGTTCCCATAATTCCTACAATCTTTTGGCATTTTTATAAAGAGTATGAAATTTCTTTTCAATTTGGAGATTTTTTTTTTTGAAAGAAAAAAAGAAAGAATAAAAGGAAAAAGAAAAAGTGTTAGCACCCCCCACACCTATCTAATGCATTGTCCTCAATGAATGCATATGGAAATGCAAATACAATAAATAGGGAGAAGAAATGATGTCACCGTCTTCGTGAACGCGGGCCGGCCAAGTGCGAAGACGCTAAAGAAATGTCAAAAAGAATGTACACGGGGTAAGCATATAAACAATTTTTATTTGTTTTTTTATTTGTTTTTTTTTTATGGTTAGGTGTATGACGGGGCAAAAAGAGTCAGCACACTATCATCTGGAGTCATAGGCTCAGTGGTCAAGAAGGGCTTCAGTCTTTGCCCATTCACTTTAAATTCCGTGTTGTTTTTAGGATCTGCAATAAGCACAGCACCGTGTGGGAAAACAATGCGCACAATGAACGGTCCCGACCAACGAGTTTTCAGCTTCCCCGCGAAAATATGAAGCCTAGAGTTATATAACAGAACCCTATCTCCCGGTGCAAAGTTTTCCGGGTTATGATTTGGTCATGGAAAAGTTTAGTTCTGCTCTTGGTGATTCGTGCATTCTCATAAGCTTCATTCCGTATCTCCTCTAATTCTGAAATCTGCAGTTTCCTAAGTTCATCGGCCTTGGTCAGGTCAAAGTTGAGTTGCTTAATTGCTCAGAGGGCCCGGTGTTCTAACTCTACTGGCAGATGACAGGCTTTTTCAAACACGATTCTGTAAGGAGACATCCCCAGAATTGTCTTAAAAGCAGTGCGGTAAGCCCACAATGCATCATTGAGCTTAACCTGTAACACTTACCTTAATTAAAGCATTTCTTGTCCTAAATAATTATAAGGGTAATGGTATTAGTATGCATGCATGATGTCTTAATAAGCCATATGCATTATACGGGTATTATACGGATACGTATATACAAGTGTATACGTAAGTATTTATACGTATAAGAATTATGCCCCAAAGTCAACATTACCACTATTTCCCCCATGCTTGTACTCCATGGAGAGGGGAGAGGCATGGAGTTGATTATGGAGTGAATTAAACTTGATGGGATGTTTTAGGGACACTTGGCACATTATTATAGGAGGATAAAAGACTATAAATAGAAGGGATGAAGAGGATTAAACTTTTGATCAACAAACCCTCTCCCTCTTCACAAACTCTCTCTCTCTCTCTCCTTTCACAACAACAACAACTGCAGCAACAACAACAACAACAACTGCAGCAACAACAACAGCAGCAGCAGCAGCAGCAAGTTAACAGCAACAACAACAAAAATCAGGCCATACTACTTCAAGTGTGAGTAGAACATGCTAATCTTAACAACATGATGAGTAGAAATAAGTAGGAAATGAAATAAGTGTAAGAGATATACAAGTATTTGACCTCATGTATGTCTTGGGTTCATGTGTTTCAATTCCGCAAGTATTACTCATATTGTTTATGAATCCATGATTTTATTACATGTTTTGCATATTGATATTATATGATGGCATGAGTGTATCGGAGGAAGGGACCGGGTTGAACCGGAGGCGTAGAAGGGGAGATTATATATATATTTTGTGTGTATCGGAGGAAGGGACCGGGTTGAACCGGAGGCGTAGAAGGGGAGATTATATGTATTGTATCGGAGGAAGGGACCGGGTTGAACCGGAGGCGTAGAAGGGGAGATTATGTGTATGTATGTGGTTGTCACTATGATATAAGTCCTATGTTATATTCATGTATAAACCCTTAACAGCAAATCTGGAAATGACTTCTTAACATGCACTTTTTAAGTAGATTAGTCGACTAAGTCCGGAATTAGTCGACTATAGGTGTGATACTTTAGGCAGATAACTGCTGATATAGCAGGATTAGTCGACTACAAACAGACTGTAGTCGACTAATCCCAGATACAGAGAGTAAACAGAAAGTTGACAATCCGTTTTTGACAGTTTTAGTCGACTTGAGTCAACTACTAGTCGACTAATATTGTGGATTAGTCGACTACATAAGGAGGGTAGTCGACTATAGGTGACATCCAGAGAGTAACACAATTTCTGATCCAGAGTTAGTCGACTATAGGGAACTTCAAGTCGACTAGTACTTGAGTTAGTCGACTATACCAAGGAGGGTAGTCGACTACATAAATTCTTGGCTGCTAGTAAAGTAGCAGGTGCGTGTGAAGCAGAGTTAGTCGACTATAGCTTCATATTAGTCGACTTACAGTGAGTATTAGTCGACTATAGGGTGGCCTAGTCGACTAATAAGGCATTGTTACTGTGTTTTGTTTTGGCTCATGGCTAATTACAAGATCCTACAAAAATAGTATATCGACACACATGTCAATCAGATAATTTAGCCATGTATACCTACTTGATAGGCATGTTTAGTTATTGTTTTACTCACTGAGCCGTCAAGCTCACTCTATTCTAACTCCACCTACAGGTTTGGACAAGGGCAAGGGACCCGCTTAAGGGCAGTTGTGCGGGACAAGCGCCACCAGAACCACTGTTTAGATGTTACTTTTGTTATGTATATAACTTTGTATTAACATGCATACTTTTAGTAAGTGTTACTCTTGACTTGTAATTCTATTAGGACCTAGTGTTAGATCCTTACATGTATGTACATATTTTGACACGATAAATGTAGACTGTGTTTTTATGGATTAGCGAACTACATGTGTTAGTATGATATGTCTCGAGTTGTTCATACATGTTATCTTTAGTGAAAATTTTGATGTATTGTAGTGAGTTTTGATGATTATGTTGGAAGTATTGTACCTTGATGGGTCTCACGCTTGGATTATATGAGATAAGTATGGTTAAATGAAAAATTTTTAACTGGGACCGTTACAGTTGGTATCAGAGCAAAGGTTTAGAAGTAGAAGGAGTAAGAGATGATAAAATTGTTAGGTTACACGTGCAGACATGTGATCATAGTTAAGTAGTTGGCATTAGGCGTCAAGGGATGCATTAAATTATCTATTGAATATGAGTTATTCTAAGGACATGAGACTTATGAATAGGCTAAGGATAAGTGTAGTTACCAGTGTGTCTATTTATGTTGCTTCTTGATGATAGTTGTATGATTGAGACTATTTCATGGACTTGAGATTGATACGACCTTTTTGTTTACATATAGATGGGGGACTCCGACGTATGCTGGCCAGTCTCTAGCTCCGACAGCTCGAGTGAGAGCTGGGTAGCGGACTCCATGGATTGGGGGTACGAGTCGGACGAAACTGACCCAGCGGAAACGATTATGCCCCTAAACTGGGTAGATTGTGAAGAGGTCGAGTCGCAGGCATCTAACAAGCCAGAACCAACCCATGTTGACACAGGTAGTCTTGTGGGAGATTCACTTGAGATACCAGTGATGGAGCATTCTAGCTCGATTAATGAAGAAACTCGAAGGGGATTTACATATGGAGGCGTCTTTTGGAACGAAACGTGGGAAGAGGATATGGACCTTTATGACGATTTAGACAACTGGCGCTGCGCCGGGGATGAACCACCGGAAGAAGACCCCGAGGAGGATATGGATGATAGCAGCAGCACTAGCGGAGATTCCAGTGGGGACACTCTACCCTACGAAGGGTGAACCTTAGAGCTGACACTTTTGATGTGTATACATGTATAGACCTAGTATGTTAGATAATGGATATCCTTAGGGTTGTTGTATGTACCCTGGCATATATCTTATGAATGCACACGGGTTAATCTGGATATCCAGTAAGGAAGGCATGTCAGCATAATACCTTTTGTATCCATGATGGATGTAACTATATATATATATATAATCAGTTGCTTGTTTTCAAAAGTAATGTTATTTACATGATTGTCTGAGACTAAAGTTTCATCCCAATGCATTCCTATATTGTATAGTATGTTGATTAGACGCCCTTATTTTTATAGGGAGAATACATGGATTTGAACCAACTACCCCTGATGAGTCCCTCGATACGACACACTACAGTGAGATGGGGAGTGCACCCCCAGTGAACAATGATGGAGACTCTGAAGTTCAAATGAGAGGGAATGAGGGAACTCCCGGGGTAATGCCGGAGTGGCTCGCACAATTAATGTCTAGAGAGAGTAATAATAACAACTCCCATCGAGCACTGGAGCAGTTTCAGAAGATGAAACCGCCCGTATTTGAAGGAGAGGCGAACCCCTTACAAGCCGAATCATGGCTTCTTCAAATAGAGAAGATCTTAGAGGTTATGAGTTGCACTGATGAACAGAAGGTGTCCTTCTCTTCTTTTATGTTCCAGAAGGAAGCGGAACATTGGTGGCGGGCAGTGAAGCTTAGTATGAAGAATGCCAGGGAACCAATCACTTGGGAATTCTTGGTGAACAAATTTACTGAGAAATACATTCCGGAGACAGCCAGAGATAAAATGGCAACAGAATTCTTGGAACTACGTCAAGGTTCTATGAATGTATCCCAGTATGATCAGAAATTCACTCAGCTATCCAGGTATGCTGATGCCTTGGTAAGGAGTGAAGGAGAAAAGACAAAGAGGTTCGTAAAGGGCCTAAGATCAGATATTCGTGGCCGACTGATTCCATTACAACTGAGGAATTATCTCCAGGCGGTAGAAAGAGCATTGGAGGTAGAAATGGACATACAAGAAGGTCAGGGAGACTGGGTAGAAGGAACTCCCAATTCTAAGCGCCCCCGTTATCAAGGACCTCCAATGATGACGGCATCAGGATCCACCAGTAACAAAGGACCTGGGTTTAACACCACTTTTCATAGAGGAGGAGGGGCCAGAGGCGGGAGAACATGGCTGAGAAACAGAGACACCCCCTCGAAGACACAAGCTACCTCTGCGTCCCATCCCAGAACCTCGGAGGCTCCCTGGTGTCAGAGGTGCAGAGTAAACCATTTTGGAAACTGTCTCTTTGACAGGTCTTGTTTTAATTGTGGAGAGGTGGGACATCTAAGAAAGAATTGTCCGACAATGCGTGGAAGCCAAGGGCCGAGTAGAGGAAGTGGAAGGCCGACCATGAGGACGAATCCTCCCAGAGGACAAGCCAGTAATGCCCCACGTCTTGCAACAACCCAGTCATCGGTTCAGCAACCTCAAGTGCAAGGCAGAACCTTCGCATTAACCCACCGGGAAGCAATGGCCTCGAATGCAGTGGTAGAAGGTATGATCTCTGTATCAGGACATACTGCTCATGCATTATTTGATCCTGGAGCTACTCATTCATTCGTATCTAGTGCTCTTGCTCAAAAACTAAATCAAGTCTCAAAACCCCTAGGATTTCAATTGGTTGTGTCCACACCTATAGGGGAAAATTTGATAGCTAGCACTAGATATGTGAATTGTGAGGTAATAATTGGAGAAATGAAGACATACATTGATCTGATTAAGCTAGGCGAGATGGAGTTCGATGCCATACTAGGAATGGATTGGTTGTCTGCTTGTAGTGCTAATGTGGACTGTAATAAGAAAAGGATCATATTTAAAATGGAAGGGACTCCGGAGTTTATTTTTGAAGGAGAAAAAGTTAGTGGTGATATACCTCTCATATCAGCCATCAAAGCCACCAAGTTATTGAAACAAGGGTGTCAAGGATTTCTGGCCTCGGTGTTGGATACTACAAGGACTGATGTAAATATTAAGACTATTCCAATTGTGAATGAGTTCCCTGATGTGTTCCCGGAAGACTTAGCAGGCCTGCCCCCGGATCGGGAGGTAGAGTTTACAATAGATGTAATACCCGGTACTGCCCCAATTTCTAAGGCACCGTACCGTATGGCCCCTGCAGAAATGAAAGAACTTAAAACTCAATTGCAGGACTTATTAGACAAAGGGTTCATTCGGCCAAGTGTATCTCCCTGGGGAGCACCTGTACTATTTGTAAAGAAGAAGGATGGGAGTATGAGACTATGTGTTGACTACCGGGAATTGAATAAGGCAACTATCAAGAATAAGTACCCTCTTCCTCGAATTGATGACTTATTTGATCAACTGCAAGGGTCTTGTGTATTTTCTAAGATCGGGGTATCATCAGTTGAAGGTCAAACCTGAAGATGTGTCCAAATCGGCTTTCCGGACAAGATATGGACACTTTGAATTTCTAGTCATGCCTTTTGGACTCACTAATGCCCCGGCAGCATTTATGGACTTAATGAATCAGATTTTTCATCAATATCTAGACCAGTTTGTAGTAGTATTCATTGATGATATTCTGGTCTATTCAAAGAATACGGAAGATCATGAGAAACATCTTAATATTGTTCTTCAAACCTTGAGAGAGAAGCAACTCTATGCAAAATTGAAGAAATGTGAATTTTGGCTAGAACAAGTAGGGTTTCTTGGCCATATTATATCTAAAGAAGGAATATCAGTAGACCCGGTAAAGGTTGAGGCAATCCGAGACTAGCCTAGACCCACTAATGTTACTGAAGTCCGAAGTTTCTTGGGATTAGCTGGGTACTACAGAAGATTTGTAGAAGGATTTTCTCTGATTGTAGCACCAATGACTCAATTAACTAGAAAGAATAAGAAGTTTGCTTGGGGAGAAGATCAAGATAGGAGTTTCCTGGAGATTAAAGCTAGGTTAACATCTGCTCCTGTCTTAACTGTACCTTCGGGAACTGAAGGATTTGTCATCTTTAGTGATGCATCAAAACTGGGTTTGGGATGTGTGTTAATGCAACATGGAAAAGTTATTGCCTATGCATCCCGACAATTGAAGACCCATGAAAGAAATTACCCCACTCATGATTTGGAATTAGCCGCTGTAATCTTTGCTTTAAAGATCTGGCGACATTATTTGTATGGAGTGTCTTGTGAAGTTTTTACTGATCATAAGAGCTTAAAATACATCTTCACACAAAAGGAACTGAACATGAGACAGAGGAGGTGGTTAGAACTAATGAAGGATTATGATATTACTATTCAATACCACCCTGGAAAGGCCAATGTAGTGGCTGATGCTTTGAGCCGGAAATCAGGAGGGGCCCTGGCCGCCTTGATGACTCGTCAAGCAAGAATATTAAGAGATCTAGAAGAAATGCAAATAGAAGTGCGAGTCATTGATTCTTCAAATTCTGAGTATCAACTAAATCAAGTGAGTATCCAAATTAATCTATACGACAAGATCAAAGAGGCCCAACAAGGAGATGCTCAAATAAAGAAGATGATGAAGAAAGTGCAAGAAGGAGAACTTAAGGAGTTTCAAATAGAAGGAGATGTACTAAGGTTTGGACGCAGATTATGTGTGCCAGATGTAGCAGAGATCAAAGAAGAAATAATGAAGGAGGCTCATAGTACACCTTATACAGCTCATCCCGGGAGCACAAAAATGTACCAAGATCTACGACATAACTTCTGGTGGGAAGGAATGAAGGTAGACATTTTAAATTTTGTCCACAAATGTTTGGTCTGTCAACAAGTAAAGGCGGAACATAAGAAGCCCCCAGGTTTATTAGTGCCTCTATCTATTCCCGAATGGAAGTGGAGTCAAATTGCTATGGACTTTGTCACTGGACTTCCTCGGACATCCCAAGGAATGGATACAGTCTGGGTAGTGGTAGACAGACTCACCAAATCTGCCCATTTTCTGCCTATCCGGATCAATTATTCAATGGAAAGACTGGCTCAGGTATATGTCCGAGAGATAGTTAGATTGCATGGAGTACCTGAATCCATTGTATCAGATCGGGACCCAAGATTTCAATCCAGATTTTGGAGGAGTTTGTCCAGAGCTATGGGCACTAAATTGCAACTCAGTACAGCAGCCCACCCCCAAACAGATGGACAGTCAGAAAGGACCATTCAAATATTGGAAGACATGTTGAGAACCTGTGTACTAGATTTTGGGGGAAGTTGGGATAACTATTTACCCTTAGTGGAGTTTGCTTATAATAATAGTTATCAGTCCACTATTGGTATGCCTCCATTTGAAGCATTATATGGGAGGAGGTGTAGATCACCAATCTGTTGGGAGGAAGTTGGGGATAGAAGACTATTCGGACCTGATGTAATTCAAGAGACTACTGAGAAGATCAAGCTAATCAGGGAAAGGATGAAAGCAGCCCAGAGCAGACAGAAAGCTTATGCGGACAATCGTCGCAGACCACTGGAGTTTGAAGTAGGAGATCGTGTTTTTCTGAAGGTATCTCCAATGAAGGGAGTGAGACGCACCGGCAGTAAGAACAAATTAGCTCCTAGATATGTAGGTCCGTTTGAGATACTGGATAAAATTGGACCAGTTGCTTACCGCTTGGCCCTACCCCCTGCCTTAGAACGGATGCACAATGTATTTCATGTATCTCAGCTGAGGAAGTATGTGCCCGACCCTGATCATGTCATCTCCGATGAACCCCTGCATATACTAGAAGATATGTCTTACGCGGAAGAACCAGTACAAATTCTTGATCGCAAAGAAAAGCAATTGAGAAGCAAAAATATTTCCTTGGTCAAGGTTTTATGGAGAAATCAAAACATAGAGGAAGCCACTTGGGAGCTGGAGGAGAAGATGAGAAAGGCCCATCCACATTTGTTTCAAGGTACGTTAAGTTTCGAGGACGAAACTTCCATAAGGAGGGTAGAATGTAACACTTACCTTAATTAAAGCATTTCTTGTCCTAAATAATTATAAGGGTAATGGTATTAGTATGCATGCATGATGTCTTAATAAGCCATATGCATTATACGGGTATTATACGGATACGTATATACAAGTGTATACGTAAGTATTTATACGTATAAGAATTATGCCCCAAAGTCAACATTACCACTATTTCCCCCATGCTTGTACTCCATGGAGAGGGGAGAGGCATGGAGTTGATTATGGAGTGAATTAAACTTGATGGGATGTTTTAGGGACACTTGGCACATTATTATAGGAGGATAAAAGACTATAAATAGAAGGGATGAAGAGGATTAACTTTTGATCAACAAACCCTCTCCCTCTTCACAACTCTCTCTCTCTCTCTCCTTTCACAACAACAACAACTGCAGCAACAACAACAACAACAACTGCAGCAACAACAACAACAGCAGCAGCAGCAGCAGCAAGTTAACAGCAACAACAACAAAAATCAGGCCATACTACTTCAAGTGTGAGTAGAACATGCTAATCTTAACAACATGATGAATAGAAATAAGTAGGAAATGAAATAAGTGTAAGAGATATACAAGTATTTGACCTCATGTATGTCTTGGGTTCATGTGTTTCAATTCCGCAAGTATTACTCATATTGTTTATGAATCCATGATTTTATTACATGTTTTGCATATTGATATTATATGATGGCATGAGTGTATCGGAGGAAGGGACCGGGTTGAACCGGAGGCGTAGAAGGGGAGATTATATATATATTTTGTGTGTATCGGAGGAAGGGACCGGGTTGAACCGGAGGCGTAGAAGGGGAGATTATATGTATTGTATCGGAGGAAGGGACCGGGTTGAACCGGAGGCGTAGAAGGGGAGATTATGTGTATGTATGTGGTTGTCACTATGATATAAGTCCTATGTTATATTCATGTATAAACCCTTAACAGCAAATCTGGAAATGACTTCTTAACAGGCACTTTTTAAGTAGATTAGTCGACTAAGTCCGGAATTAGTCGACTATAGGTGTGATACTTTAGGCAGATAACTGCTGATATAGCAGGATTAGTCGACTACAAACAGACTGTAGTCGACTAATCCCAGATACAGAGAGTAAACAGAAAGTTGACAATCCGTTTTTGACAGTTTTAGTCGACTTGAGTCAACTACTAGTCGACTAATATTGTGGATTAGTCGACTACATAAGGAGGTAGTCGACTATAGGTGACATCTAGAGAGTAACACAATTTCTGATCCAGAGTTAGTCGACTATAGGGAACTTCAAGTCGACTAGTACTTGAGTTAGTCGACTATACCAAGGAGGGTAGTCGACTACATAAATTCTTGGCTGCTAGTAAAGTAGCAGGTGCGTGTGAAGCAGAGTTAGTCGACTATAGCTTCATATTAGTCGACTTACAGTGAGTATTAGTCGACTATAGGGTGGCCTAGTCGACTAATAAGGCATTGTTACTGTGTTTTGTTTTGGCTCATGGCTAATTACAAGATCCTACAAAAATAGTATATCGACACACATGTCAATCAGATAATTTAGCCATGTATACCTACTTGATAGGCATGTTTAGTTATTGTTTTACTCACTGAGCCGTCAAGCTCACTCTATTCTAACTCCACCTACAGGTTTGGACAAGGGCAAGAGACCCGCTTAAGGGCAGTTGTGCGGGACAAGCGCCACCAGAACCACTGTTTAGATGTTACTTTTGTTATGTATATAACTTTGTATTAACATGCATACTTTTAGTAAGTGTTACTCTTGACTTGTAATTCTATTAGGACCTAGTGTTAGATCCTTACATGTATGTACATATTTTGACACGATAAATGTAGACTGTGTTTTTATGGATTAGCGAACTACATGTGTTAGTATGATATGTCTCGAGTTGTTCATACATGTTATCTTTAGTGAAAATTTTGATGTATTGTAGTGAGTTTTGATGATTATGTTGGAAGTATTGTACCTTGATGGGTCTCACGCTTGGATTATATGAGATAAGTATGGTTAAATGGAAAATTTTTAACTGGGACCGTTACATAACCAACCAATCCTTTCGGTTTTGTCCGACAGTCTTTTCCAGAATGAGCTTGAGTTGTCGATTGGTGAGTTCTACCTGCCCATTTGTCTGGGGATGGTACAGAGTGGATAACTTGTGATTGATGGAATATTTTCGCATCAGAGCTTCGAAAACTCTGTTGCAGAAATGTGATCCATTATCACTAATATCGCTCTGGAGGTGCCAATCGGGAGAAGATGTTATCTTTGAGAAATTTGACAACCACTTTGTTGTCATTCGTCTTAGTTAGCACAGCTTCTACCACTTAGAGACATAATCTACAACAACCAAAATGAATTGGTTGCCGAAGGAGTTGGGGAATGGCCCCATGAAATCGATACCCAAATAACAAAAATTTCAAGTTCAAGGATCGGGTTCAGGGACATCATGTCTCTTCTAGAAATTTTCCCGATCTTCTGACAGTTTGCACATGACTTGCAAAAATGATATGAGTTTTTGAACAAAGTGGGCCAGTAGAACCCACTTTGTAGAACCTGAAAATCACCTAGAGGGGGGGGGTGAATAGGTGATAATGCTAATCTAATGAACTTAATGCGGAATTTAAAAACTAATTGCAATTCACAAGAGATGCACACTCAAACAAGCCAAGCAATTAAATATGAATGAACAATGTGAATTTGATGCAAGGCACAAAGTAAAGAGAGAGAGTAAGAGCCAAGGGATCAAGCGCAAACAACAAGATATGTTTCAAGGTTCGAGCACCCAGCTCTACATCCCCGCCTTCACCCAGAAGGATTTTAAGTCCACTAGCTTGTCCACAAAGGACTCCCACAAAGGGAACCTCCACCGAGGATTTGGGGCAATAACAATTACAAGGAGTACCCAACTCCTCTCCTTACAAACACAACCTCCTCCTTGAGGCACAACTCCAAGCCAACAAACAATCACCTCACAACCTGAGGGATAACAACAAAGCAACACAAGGATCACCTCACAACTTGAGGGATACAACCCAAATGCACAACCTCCTCAACACAATGAGGGAAAGGCACAAAGCCAAGCAAATGAAGGGTTTTCAACTTGGTGGTCTAAACAACAACCACAAACAATTTCTTTCCCACACAAGGATCCTATAGAATGAGATAGTAGATGTAGCTCAAGTGTGGAGAAAACCAAAGGAATGGAAATCAAAAACTCAAAGAAAATCTTTGGGAAAAACTAGAAACCAAGATGAAGAAGTTGAATCAAAATCTTTTCCCAAAAACCCTTTTCTTTGATTTTTCAAACCCTAGCAAAAACACCAAATAGATTGTTCAATTTAAAGCCCAAAACTTTTGATTGCTGTGAAAACACTAGAGAGTCAGGAAAAATTCGCACAAAAAAATTTTAGAGAAAAACTCTTTTCAATGGGGTATTTATAGCCCCCAGAAAAATATAGCCGTTGGCAGCAGAAACTGCGAGAAATGACCTACCGGTCGACCGCTCGGTCGACCGTCCAACGGTCACATTTTGACCGTTGGCAACTGACGGTCGACCGCCGGTCGACCGAAAAGAACAGAGAGCACTGCTCTCTGGTTCCACTGTGCTGCCAGACGTGCACAGCTCTGTGCACGTCGGTCGACCGCTGGGTCGACCGGCCATTGGTTCGGCCGACCGCACGGTCGACCGACCTGGCCTGTCAGCCAGTGTCCTGGGTCAGAAAACAGGATGGAAAAATATTTTAATAAATCCATAAAACTTGTAAAAATTATACAAAAATAGTTTTCTCATTTTATATTGAAATATAAACATGTGATAAAATTTCATCACAAATAACAAACATTTTTAAACATTTTTGTGTCTTATCATTTTTACCAAAATCCAAAACTTGTATTTTCTAAAACTTGAATTTTTGAATAGAAAATACATTATGTCCAAAACTTATCCAAATACAGAAACATGATATTAAACAACATTTAGGCATGATGTATATGGATATAATCCTATATACATGAAACATATATATATCCATGTTTTTGACTTTAATTCCAAAATATGTTTTGACAAAAATACCAAAACATAAAACACATGAAATAGACCATCAAACTAAGTTTGTCTAGAAAGTTAAGCATGCATGTATATAGAACAAATCTAATATACATTAAGCCATGTAAACTTGTTTTGATCTATCTATTCATAAAACCAAGATCGGTTAAACCAAAAACGGAAAAACCGAAAACCAATATTCAAAACATGAAACGTGTGTGTTGTGAACTTGAGCATATCATACTATTCTAATGTTTACAATTTGGATCTAAACACAAACTAAACTAGGTACCGAGGTCTTCTTGTAGAGCGTAATCTCCAAGCCGACTCGATCCAAAACTCTTTGATCCACCGAGCAAGTGCTATATATGATCTTTGACGCTCGGGCTTTTGAATCAACATGTGAAAGCTTCCAAATCATCTTGTTGAAGCTAATCACCAACTAATAACTTGATTAATGATCTGAAACAAAATAACACAAGATTATTAGTACACATAACTACATGAGTTAATCATCATCAAAACTAGAGTGGAAGGCCTTGGGCCAACAATCTCCCCCTTTTTGATAATGACAAAAACTCATGGAGTTATATATGCATGGATTAAAGTTAAGCTTCAAGGAAGCTCCCCCTTAACTCATGCATAAACAAATAAACATAATGAATATGCAATGAAGGCTCTTAAACATGTATAGATATGCATAAATAATAAAAAGGCTCTAGATACCAATGAAATGTTCAAAAATAAAACATGCTCTAGATACCAATTAAAATAATTAAAACATCTAGATACTACTTAAAACATGTTCTAGATACCAATGAAATGTTCAAAACAAAACATGCTCTAGATACCAATTAAAATAATTAAAACATCTAGATACTACTTAAAACATGTTCTAGATACCAATTAAACTTAATATATGCAAAACATAATATGCATATATGAACTCAAATATTTCTCCCCCTTTTTGTCAATCATCAATAAAGGGGTAAAAAAATTAAAACAAAACAAAATCTTTTCTCCCTTTTTAATACAAAGAAACAATCATCAATAAAAAAAGGGTAAAATCAAAACTGAATCAATAAATCTTTCTCCCCTTTTTGTCTAAAACAAAAACAAAACAAATAGGGGTGACAATCAATTAAGGTACCAATTGAAAATATGTCAAAGTAGCATCTTGATACCAATTGAAAGTAAACATAGGTCAATAAATTTTATCTGCTATATACATTCATGAAGAGGAAGACGGTAAAGTAACTTCCCTACACATATACATTACATGAAGGAGGGATGACAAGCCCTAATTCACATAACGTATAAATATGTAATGCATAAGAGGAGATGTGAAGCTCCCCCTACACACGTGTACCACATAAAGAAGAGATGTCAAGCTCCTCAATACAAGATACACTCAACATGAATCTATATGTAGAAGAGATGTTAAGCTCTCCTTGCATATAGGCAATACAAATCAAAACTTTTGAGTATTTTCTTAAAACAAAATTTTGAGATACCAATTTAAAACATTCAAATAAACATCTTGATATCAAAAGATAGTATTTTTCTTTTAAATATATGATATCAATTTGAAATTTTTATTATCTATTATAAAGTAAGGGAGTGGAAATACAAATACCAATTGAAATGTGAAAATCGAATTTTCTCCCTCTTTATGAAATACCAACAAAACACATGCGTAGGCTTGTAATAAGATACCAATTGAAAATTGAGTCAATTGAAACAAAGATGGAGCTCAAGCTTAGCATAAACAAAATTTGTGCTCAAGATATAGGGATATAATAAGCACAAATAAAACATATATGTATGAAAAATTAGATACCAATAGAAATTGATATTCTTGGAATTGAAAGCATACATACATACAAACATATATGAGTATACAAGAAATGGTAAAAATTGATACCAATTGAAAGAATTTCAATAATACCAATTGAAACAACAATAATGATCAAGTGTATACATCATATAACTACCACCCATTCATGCACAAGTTTAAAAGATATTCAAGAAGGGTATACAAGGCATGGTCTCCCAACCAACCGCCCTTGGAAGGTAGGGGTTTTCAAAAATAGGTTTGAAAAAAAAAGAGTGCGTTTGAAAATCTCTACCATAAGAAGAATACAAACTAGTTAAATGGGAAATCTTGTTAACTAGTACGAAATCCTTCAAGTAAGGAATAAAACAAAATTATTTTTCATGAAACACATGTAAATCACATGATCACTAAACACTCAAAGTCCATAAAGCCCATATCATAGTCTCATGAAAACAAATCATGAGTAAACTAATAAAGTGAGTGTACAAGTATAATGTGACACATATCAACATGAAAATATTCAATTAAGCTCATATGAAATTCCTTGAAAACATGAAACATGAAAAACTAGATTTTCATTACCAATTGAAATTATCTAAAAACATGAAAATCATCAAAACGATTTAAACTTCAAGGCATATGTATGTCATGTACAAACTAAAGTATACATACATATCCTAAACATAATGAGTCCACAAAAGTATATGCATGAAGGCACGTGGCTCAAGGATGTACATGTATAATCAATAGTTTGGACAAGATAGACATATACACGAAGTTAAAACATATGATCATAAAACATGTCCAAAATAGGGAATACAAGTTAGAATGCATGAATCATCAAAACTAGACTATACTCAAATAAGCGTCCAAGCACAAACATATATAAAGATTTATTTGTGTCCCACTACATGTACAAGTATAAATTCTAGTCTTAATGAAAACTAACATCTAAACAAGTAATCAAATCATAAAACGGGATATAACTCAACATGAAAATCATAAACATGATCATTAGTAAATCCATATGCTATTAGAATCATGAAATACATAATAGCTAAACGAATGGTGAGAACACAACAAATGGGTCCATCTAAACATGGGTGATCTCAAAAGCTATACATGCATGTCAAAAGTCTAATAAACATGGCATTGAACATACTAAACAAAACAAAACAAAACATCATAAACATCCATATGATCATTATGTATATGCAAATGTATTAGATCTAGAGCATACATATTATTTACAACACAAAGTGAGAACTCATAGATATAAATCCATTTAAAGCATGGGTGTCTCAAATAACTAACAATGTATATCACTAATCTAATAAACATGGCATATGCATAATGAACTATAAAACAAGACATGCTATAAAATGATGAACATGAAAAGCATGTAAATAAAAACGGGAGTTAGAGAATGATACCAAAACCGATGAAGGCACCTCTCTAGTTCTCCAAACCAATGGTGGTCCTCCTCCACCAAACTCCCCTTGAAAGTGATGCATCCAAATTTGTTTTCTTTAAGCACGGAACGCATCCACCTCAAGGCACCAATACTCTCACGTTATGCGAGAGCTCCCACCTACATCAAAAAGCATAGAGGTGGTCTTTGGTACCCATTTCCTTTTGGGTCCACGGGGGTTAGTATCTTTTCTAACCCAAACAAGATTATTTGCTAAATTTTCAACATGTAAACGATCATAGAAAAATCTAGTAAGATGGCCCTTACGACCACAATGTGTACACGTGTACACATGAGCATACATAGTGTGAAGATTGTGATCGTGATGAGCATGTGTATGCCGTGATGGGTGTACATATAAGGATGGAACTTGTTTCTTACGAACCAAGGTTTCCAAGCGTGTATGATTCAAAGTACATTGGCTCAAAGTGGAGCCCAAACATTCAACACTTTTCTTCAAAACATTTATATCTTTTTCAATACTAGAAGATAAAGTGGAGCATGCAATAGGTGTGCTAGAAGAAGAAGCTACACTAGCATGGCACACATGAGAATCAATATCAATTTTCAAAGATTCATTTTTCTTTAAAACTAAATCCAATTCTTTGTAATGAAATCAATTTCATTTTTCAAAACTATGTTATCTTTTAAAACAAAATCTAATTTAGAAGATAAAACCTCATTGTTTTTCACAACATCATCACAATCATTTTTGCTTTTCAAAATATCAATCTCTTTTAGGGCAAGGTCTAGTTGAGATCTTAGTGAGTCACGTTCACTAGTAATCTCTTCCTTCTCTTGCAAAACCGATTCAAAAGTTGAGCACAAATCCTTCATTTCTTCTTTTAGTTCAAGATTATTCTTTTTCAAAAGATTATGTTTTTCCAAAAAATTTTCAAGCTTTGTGGCAAGTTCCATATTTAAGGTTTGAGCTTCTAAACAACCATCGCAATAGGAACTAGAGCAATCATCTAATTGAGAATCCGATTGTACCTCAAGGGAGTCTTTCCCTTAGACCATGAGGCAATGCTTGTCGGACATATCTCTTCTAGATCTTCTCAACTTGTTGATAATCCTTGGTAGCTCAGGAGAAGTCAATATGCTCCAAACTGCAAAAGCCGAATCATAACGATCAAACACCGGTAAAAGTTTTCATTAAGAGATGCTCTAAGTGTTTTAAGTGCTAATGCATTTGCCTTTTTATGCTTGCTATGATTTGGGTAGGATTCTTGAGTGGTGGCTTGATAAACTAGATGTCCTAGGGTTTCAAATGACTACTCATATTGGCCTTCTAAACATCAAGTTTAAAAAAGTCAAACATAGGAGGGCTATCCATGAGTGCAACTATATGTGTGCAAAAATGAATAATGCAAATGAAGATTAGCAAACCAAGATCTCACTCCTAGGTGGTTAAACCTAAATACCAGGAACGGAGGCTCTGATACCAATTGAAAATCACCTAGAGGGGGGTGAATAGGTGATAATGCTAATCTAATGAACTTAATGCGGAATTTAAAAACTAATTGCAATTCACAAGAGATGCACACTCAAACAAGCCAAGCAATTAAATATGAATGAACAATGTGAATTTGATGCAAGGCACAAAGTAAAGAGAGAGTAAGAGCCAAGGGATCAAGCGTAAACAACAAGATATGTTTCGAGGTTCGAGCACCCAGCTCTACATCCCCGCCTTCACCCAGAAGGATTTTAAGTCCACTAGCTTGTCCACAAAGGACTCCCACAAAGGGAACCTCCACCGAGGATTTGGGGCAATAACAATTACAAGGAGTACCCAACTCCTCTCCTTACAAACACAACCTCCTCCTTGAGGCACAACTCCAAGCCAACAAACAATCACCTCACAACCTTGAGGGATTACAACAAAGCAACACAAGGATCACCTCACAACTTGAGGGATACAACCCAAATGCACAACCTCCTCAACACAATGAGGGAAAGGCACAAAGCCAAGCAAATGAAGGGTTTTCAACTTGGTGGTCTAAACAACAACCACAAATAATTTCTTTCCCACAAAGGATCCTATAGAATGAGATAGTAAATGTAGCTCAAGTGTGGAGAAAACCAAAGGAATGGAAATCAAAAACTCAAAGAAAATCTTTGGGAAAAACTAGAAACCAAGATGAAGAAGTTGAATCAAAATCTTTTCCCAAAAACCCTTTTCTTTGATTTTTCAAACCCTAGCAAAAACACCAAATAGATTGTTCAATTTAAAGCCCAAAAACTTCTTTTGATTGCTGTGAAAACACTAGAGAGTCAGGAAAAATTCGCACAAAAAAATCTTAGAGAAAAGCTCTTTTCAATGGGGTATTTATAGCCCCCAGAAAAATATAGCCGTTGGCAGCAGAAACTGCCAGAAATGACCTACCGGTCGACCGCTCGGTCGACCGTCCAACGGTCACATTTTGACCGTTGGCAACTGACGGTCGACCTCCCGGTCAACCGAAAAGAACAGAGAGCACTGCTCTCTGGTCCGGTCGGCCGGCCGGCCGACCGTCCCACTGTGATACCAGACGTGCACAGCTCTGTGCATGTCAGTCGACCGCTGGGTCGACCGGCCATTGGTTCGGCCGACCGCACGGTCGACTGACCTGGCCTGTCAGCAAGTGTCCTGGGTCAGAAAACATGATGGAAAAATATTTTAATAAATCCATAAAACTTGTAAAAATTACACAAAAATAGTTTTCTCATTTTATATTGAAATATAAACATGTGATAAAAATTTCATCACAAATAACAAACATTTTAAACATTTTTGTGTCTTATCATTTTTACCAAAATCCAAAACTTGTATTTTCTAAAACTTGGATTTTTGAATAGAAAATACATTATGTCCAAAACTTATCCAAATACAGAAACATTATTAAACAACATTTAGGCATGATGTATATGGATATAATCCTATATACATGAAGCATATATATATATCCATGTTTTTTACTTTAATTCCAAAATATGTTTTGACAAAAATACCAAAACATAAAACACATGAAATAGACCATCAAACTAAGTTTGTCTAGAAAGTTAAGCATGCATGTATATAGAACAAATCTAATATACATTAAGCCATGTAAACTTGTTTTGATCTATCTATTCATGAAACCAAGATCGGTTAAACCAAAAACGGAAAAACCGAAAACCAATATTCAAAACATGAAACGTGTGTTGTGAACTTGAGCATATCATACTATTCTGATCTTTACAATTTGGATCTAAACACAAACTAAACTAGGTACCGAGGTCTTCTTGTAGAGCGTAATCTCCAAGCCGACTCGATTCAAAACTCTTTGATCCACCGAGCAAGTGCTATATATGATCTTTGACGCTCGGGCTCTTGAATCAACATGTGAAAGCTTCCAAATCATCTTGTTGAAGCTAATCACCAACTAATAACTTGATTAATGATCTGAAACTAAATAACACAAGATTATTAGTACACATAACTACATGAGTTAATCATCATCAAAACTAGAGTGGAAGGCCTTTGGGCCAACAGAACCTTCTCTGCAGTCTTGCGGGGACCGAAGTGTCCTCCGCATGCAAGGTCATGGCAAAAGCTGAGCACACTCCTCTGTTCCTCCTCGGGTATGCATCGCCTAATTATTTGGTCGGGACAATACTTAAAAAGATACGGTTCTTCCCAGAAGAAGTACCGCACTTGGGCAAAGAAGCGGTCTTGGTCTTGCTTTGTCCAGTCACCGGGTAATTGTCCCGTGGCCAGGTAATTAACGATGTCCGCATACCAGGATTCCTTAAGAATGGCTAGGATGTGCTCGTCTGGGAAATCCTCGTTGATCGGAGCTTGGATGGTTGGTGCATTCTGAATTCGTGAGAGATGATCAGCAACCACATTTTCTATACCTCTTTTATTCCGGATTTCTAAGTCAAATTCTTGAAGCAAAAGGATCCACCGAATCAGTCGGGCTTTTGCTTCCTTCTTGGTCATGAGGTATTTCAGAGCCGAGTGATCTGTAAAAATCACCGTTTTCGAACCTAACAAGTAAGGCCGGAACTTTTCTAACGCAAAGACAACGACCAAGAATTCCTTCTCAGTCGTTGTATAATTATGTTGGGCGTCATTCAAGGTCCTACTCGAATAGTAGATCACGTGCTGCCTATTATCGATGCGTTGTCCTAGAACAGCGCCAATAGCAAAATCAGATGCATCACACATGATTTCAAATGGCTGGGCCCAATTAGGAGCAGAAATGATTGGTGCAGAAATCAGTTCTTGCTTAAGCTTCCCCCATGACTTGAAACATTCATCGTTGAAATCAAAGGGCACGTCCTTAGCGAGCAGGTTGGTTAAGGGCCTCGCGATTTTGCTAAAGTCCTTAATGAACCGTCGGTAGAACCTAGCATGCCCTAAAAAGGATCTAATACCTTGATGCTTTTGGGTGGTGGAAGCTTAGCAATCACTTCTACCTTAGCCTTATCCACTTCTATGCCTCTCCTCGAAATCTCATGGCCCAAGACAATCCCCTGTCTCACCATAAAGTGACATTTTTCCCAGTTTAGAGTTAGGTTCTTCTCAATGCATCTTTGTAGCACTAATTCTAAGTGATGAAGACACTGATCAAATGAATCTCTGTAGATGGAGAAGTCATCCATGAAAATCTCAAGAAAACGTTCCACCATGTCAGAGAACAAACTAAGCATGCACTGTTGGAACGTTGCAGGAGCATTGCACAATCCAAAATACATGCGCCGATAAGCAAAGGTTCCGAACGGGCAGGTGAACGTCGTCTTTTCCTGGTCTTCTGCAGCAATAGGGATTTGATTGTATCCCGAGTACCCATCTAGAAAGCAGTAGTACTCATGTCCAGCCAAACGCTCAAGCATTTGGTCGATGAAGGGTAGCGGGAAGTGGTCTTTACGGGTAGCTGCATTCAACTTCCTGTAGTCGATACAAACACGAACCTTGGTAGGCAGTCTTGTTTGTACCAACTCTTTTTCCTCATTTTCTACTACCGTAAAGCCAGCCTTCTTTGGGACCGCATGAACAGGGCTAACCCATTGACTATCAGAAATGGGATAAATTATCCCATTATCTAATAGTTTCAGAATTTCAGCCTTAACTGCCTCTTGCATGAGAGGGTTAAGCCTGCGTTATGGGTCCCTCCTAGGGGTTGCTTCATCGACTAAATGGATTCTGTGTTGTACTATGGCTGGACTTATTCCCTTGATGTCCTTCATCGTCCATCCAATGGCTTCCCTATGTCTTTTCAGAATAGACATTAAGCTGTCCTCTTGTTGCTCAGTCAGGTGTGATGCTATGATGACTGGCAAGGTGTCCTTTCCGCCTAGGTAGGCGTACTTGAGGTGTTCAGGCAGGGCTTTTAGCTCTAGGGAAGGTGTTGCTTCATTGGAGGCAATCTCTGGGCTTTCAATCCTAGGATAGGGTACACTGGGGCTCGATGCCCAATCCACTGCTGAATCTACGATCTGGTCTAGATTAAAATCCTCAGCCTCCAGATCAAACTCTGCCTCAGTTTCTGTCTCCATGCTTTCCTCATGCTCACTGGTCAGATTTTCAATAGAATTGACCTCAAATGTCTGATCATTGACATCCCTAGGTTGTCTTCCAAGATTGAAGACATTGACTTCTTTCGTCATGTCTCCAAAAGTTAATCGCATGGACCCATTCCTACAGTTGATTATGGCATTGGCTGTAGCAAGGAATGGGTGCCCTAAGATGACGGGAGTCTGAGACCTAAGATTGGACACAGGTTGGGTCTCAAGCACAATGAAGTCAACGGGGTAAATGAAATCCCCGACCCGGATGAGGACGTCTGTGATTTCCCCCTTCGGGATCTTCACAGATCGGTCAGCTAACTGAATGGTGACTCGAGTTGGGCTTAACTCACCCAACCCAAGTTGCTGGTATACTGAGAGAGGTAGCAAGTTGATACTTGCTCCCAGGTCAAGAAGCGCTCTACTGATTTCGGTCTGTCCTATGGTGCAGGAAATGGTGGGACATCCGGGATCCTTATATTTTACCGGAATGGGACCAGACAGAATTTCGCTTATATTAGTGGCCAAGAAGACTTTCTTGGGCACATTGGTTTTTCTCTTCTTTGTACACATATCCTTAAGAAATTTGGCATAAGCCGGGACTTGTTGGATAGCGTCAAGAAGTGGCACATTCAATTTGACCTGGTTGAACATCTCTAGCATTTTCTCCATGTGCATATTTTTATTGTTGTTCCTAAGCTTATTGGAAAAGGGTGCTACAGGCTTATGAACTTGTTCAGTAGTTTTGTCCTCGTCAGATGTTTGTGGAGTGGATTGGGAGGAACTAGGTGGAGGCAGAAGTGGGATCGGGATGGACTGGACTTTTCTGTTGGTAAACCTGGTTGTCTACCTTCTTTCCAGATCGCAGTGTGTGAACAGCATTACACTGGTTAATCGATGGATCATGAATTTCATATGCTTGATTGGAGGTTTTTGGGTTAACTAATGGCTGACTAGGCAAAGTACCCTTAGGTCTTTCACTTAGGGAGCTAGCTAACTGGCTCATCTGCATTTCCAATCTTGATATGGCCTGTGAATGACTGTTCAGAGTTTGTCCCTGGTTTTGCATAAAAATGGTTTGGGACTTTATGAAAGCCTCTATGCTCTCCTCCAATTTATTGATTTTCTTTTCCATTAGTGAGCCTTGGGAGGAGGAAGCTGGGGCTTGACTGGGAAAAGTTGGTGGAAGAGTAGGATGGTGAAAGTTGTTGGAAAAATTAGACCTGGGAGGATTGTTTTGGGCCCAGGAGAAATTAGGGTGATTTCTCCAGCCGAAATTGTAGGTCTGTGAGTAGGGGTTGTGAGGCGGCCGTGAGTAAGCCGCGTTCATGTGTTCCGGTGGCACTTGCTGGGCATGAAAAACGGGGCACTCTTCAAAGACATGGTTTGGTGCCTGACAATACGAACAACCCGGATTGTGAATTGGTGGTGGGTTGATCTGGTTGACACTGGCAGGCTCTTTTGTTTCCAGTGCCTCTATCCTTCCCATTAGGGTAGCAATCTTAGCCTCGGCAGCTATGGATGATTCTAGAGATAGGAGCCCTCCTCTTGAAGCTATAGATTGTGAATTCCTAGGTTTTTTCGAGGCTGGCTCCCATTGTAGGGTTTTCTCCACTAAATCCTCAAATAAATCCCAACCCTGTTCTCATCCTTCTGCAAGAACCCTCCCTGACACATCGTTTCTAACAGGGTCTTAGTCTGATAATCTAAACCATCGTAGAGAATCTAGCACTGACGCCATTTCTCCACGCCATGATGAGGGCACTGAGCGAGGAGATCTTTGAATCGCTCAAAGTATCTCAAAAATGGTTCGCTCGGGTCTTGCTTAAACTGCATGATGTTCTTCCTAATGAGGGCAGTTTTGTGAATTGGGTAGAATTTCTTCAAGAAGGCCTTGACGAAATCATCCCAGGTCGTGACTGAATCTGCTGCCAAGCTGTACAACCATTTCTTAGCTAGGTCCTTTAGGGAAAAAGGGATGAAACGTAACCTAACGGCATCGTCTCCTAGCTGGGATATACGCATCATGAGGCATACTTCTTCAAATTCCCTAACAAAGAAGTATGCGTCCTCTGATTCTAAACCATGAAATTTGGGAAGAGTGTTAATGAATTGTGGCTTTAACTCAAAATTATTGCCGTTTGCTTCAGGAAGTTTTATGCAAGATGGAAGTGAAGTTCTGATCGGGTAAAATCTATCCTGAAGTGACGCCATCACCGGTTCTGGATGCAAGGGTAGAGAAGTGTTTCTTGTTAATCTGGAAGTTGACGGATCTCTCACCCACTCTTGCATGCAGCACACCACAACCAACGTGAAGACAACAAACAATCGAAAAAGAACTAAAAACAAACAAAAGAAAGAAAAAAAAACAACCACAAGCCTTAGTCTAAGGTACCTGGACCTAGACGACTCCTAACTGATCGATTCTCTGGGGAAGGTTGTTGCAGGAACTCGACTACAAGCTAATCGGTCAGGAAAGGGCAAAGCTCGGGGGGAGGTATCCGGGCAGAGCCACGGGCCTAAATACGCCAAACCACGGAGCTTTCGAGGCTTTACCTCTCAATCCACTTTCCTTAGACACCGATTTTGCAGGAGTATAGTTCTTACAATTTCCAACCTCGGTTAATCTCTTAGTGAGTCCGAGATGTCCCTAGGGCCAACGTCTATTGGTTTTTAGTTAAGGCTTGGGAAAATGTGAGTGCACTTGGAGATGATTTTTGGGCTAAGGAAGGGTGATGAAATCCCACCTTATCTTGTTTATTTGGGTTTTGCCCTTAAAGTCAATTGTGCAAGTGTACAGTTTATTCACAACAAGGTAACACTCAAAGCGGTAAATCACTTCAAAATGTTGGTCCTATTCTATATGAATGCACACGTACCTTTTCTCCAGCACTCTTCAACAGAAATTGAAATAAATTGAAATGACACGTGCCCTAAATGCAAAAGTCTAATCCAAATTTCAATTATGCAACAAGTGAATTTCTGTTGAATTTATTACACATGCATATAGTGAAGCATCCAAGGAAACTAAAAAATTTAGAAAGCAAAATTTTTTTTTTAGCGGCGTTCAGCAACCCTGCAAACGAGTTTGTTAGTACTTCAATCGGAAAAACTCGCTTTTACACGAATTTTTCTGAGGGCAAATGAATCCTCGCGCAATGTCCTTGGCCACCTCCTTCGCTTCCCGTGATAGTGAGCTCATTGGTACTTCTCCTACACACAAAAAGAACAATCTTTAGTAGTGAATAATAAAGCTGTTCCCTCCCCGGCAACGGCGCCAAAATTTGATCGGCAAAAAGCAAGCACAAGAAAAGTAGAAAGGGAGTGGGTCGAAGTTACTGCTTTTGCGATTCTTCCGTAGTAGCGAAGTGGCTATACGGGCCGTATCCACAAGGAGGGAGAGCGATGGAAGCTTGATGCGGCTTTTATGTTTAAGAAAAGAGAATGTTCTTTGTTTCCAAATAAAGAATTGAAAAGTGAAAACAAGTTATTTTTAAGAATTATTGAAAATTGTTTTGGTGATTTGTAAAGTGATTTTTTTCTTAGTTGTAAAAATGCATGGCTAACTTTCTACTAAGTGCTCATACTAATTTTTAACTTTTTGAAGATAGCCTCACGATGGATCATAGGCAAACACAACCCTTGTGCATTGGAACTATTCACGTGGAAATCGAGTGAAAGTTCATCCTAAAACTTTAGCCTTACACGGTAAAAACTCGGACATTCCCATATCAAGATCCGATAGAAGGCGAGAGTAAGGGAAGACTCGAGTGCACTATTGGTATCGGCAAAGTTAAAAGGAAAAGTCTTTAACTTACAATAACAAGTAAAGTACACAACTCATAGATCATCAAAACTCATTAAGCATGAAGTATAAGAAAGTAGATACTTGTAGGTAAATTAGAGTTAGAACCCTCGTCTTAAGATGCCATAGCTCTCATTTGCACAAGGCTTGTTTGGCACTATTGACTCATGCGGGTTATCAAACAAGTGTTAGAATAGTAGGTTAGTAGTTAGTTAGCCATGCTAATGAGAAAGTTAGTTAGCCATAAAAATAAAAGAAACAACAAAGGAAAAGAAGTGAAAAGAGGGAGTTGCACTACAAGAAAACAAAAGAAAAGAAAGGTTAAAGAGGGAAAGTTACACTACAACAAAGTAAAAGAAAAAAGGTGAAGAAGAAAGAAGTTACACTACAACAAGGAAGTAAAAGTAAATGCAAAGACAAGTAAATGGAAAGAAGGAAGAGAAGTAGTTACTTGTATTGATTGTCACCCTCCAAATACAACTTTTACACACACTCTCTCTCTTTCACTCTAATGGCTAAACCTACAACTAGAAGAAGAACAACAACAACTACAAATCTTAAAAATAAAATTACAATAACTTGCTCTAAACTCTGGATCCCCTTGAACTGAAGACCCCAGGGGGGCTTTTATAGACACCAGGGCAAAGGGGGCCACGTGAACAGCACGTGGCCCAAAACGCAGGCGCGCGCGCGCCTAATGGGCCGTGGAAACGCGGCTTGGGCCGCGTTTTCGCGGCCCGGGCAGGGCGGCGCGCGCCCAGTTTCGGGCAGTGCGTCGCCCAGTCTGACTTCTGACCGTCTGAATTCCTGGATTTACGATTTGACACCCTGATCTGATAAAATCTTCACTCTAAAGTCAATGGCTAATTGGTAGGCCTTTAATCACCAATTAAATGGTGATTTAGGTCTTCTTCTTCATTTGCACACCATGGACCTAGAATCAAACAAGCAAGGATTATTAGCAGAATTTATTATCAAATAAATGTGAGAATGTGATGAAAATTATGCAAAATTAGAGACTAATCAATGGCCAGGATGGTTTTACTGAATATTTAGAAAGTCTATATTTATTCTAAAAGTCTATAAAATATCTAATTGTGAATTTTAGATTTAATAGGAGATTGTTTCATTGCTTTCATCCACCTTATATTGAGAGTTTGAGAGATCCTTGTGTGAGATACTGAAAATACACCTAGAGGGGGGTAAATAGGTGTATGGTTAATCTAATGACAAATGATGAGAAATTAAAACAAATTACAATACACATAGTGTAACCAAAGAGTGTAGCCGAATTCCCGGTGAAGGGCTCTGGACTAACTCCTCTAAATTCCTCTAAAAAGAGTTGAGGTGCTATATGAAGCTCTCTTGGTTCAACACAAGTATGGGCACACACAGACAATATCTAGCATGTATCATATGAACAAGATAAATCAAGCAAGGTATAAAAGAGAGAGTTAGTGGATCAAACGCGAACACAAAGATATGTTTCGAGGTTCGAGCCACTGCTTTACGTCCCCGTCTTCACACAGAAGAATTTTCACTATACGTCCACACAGGACTTCCTACACAGGAAACCTCCACTGAGGATTTGGATAATACAAACTTAGTGTACACAACTCCTCTCTCAAATAACAACCTCTACACAAGAGGCAAGGTACTAAGCCACTTAAGATCAACCTCTCAATTGAAGGATAGGGCACTAAGCCAAACAACAATCACCTCTTCACTAAGAGGGACAAGGCACAAAACCAAACAACCACAATCACCTCTACACTTAGAGGGGTACCGACACAACCTCCACAATCACCTCTACACAAGAGGGATAACAACAAACACAAGAAGGTTACAACTCTTAGTGATCTCAAAGACCACAAACTAATTTTCTCACTAAAATAAGATCCTAATAGATATGATAGATAGATAGCTCAAGTGTGAGAAAATAAAGTATTTGGAATAAAGAAAAACACTTGGGAAAATCTTCAAATAGATATTAAAATCAAGATCAAAAATCAATTCCCAAAAGACTCTCTTTTCTTTGAATTTTCCAACACTTTAAGACAAATAAAGATAAAATCTTTTGGTACAAAAACTCTTTTAAAAACTTGTTGTTAAACACTTGTAAAGATGGGGAAAATTGCTCTCTAAAAACTTGTTAAAAACAACTCAAGAGAAGGCATATATATAGCCTCTCAAAAATCTGCCTGTTGCAGTCTGGAAAGGTCAGATGACCTTCCGGTCGACCGCTCGGTCGACCAACGCAACGGTCATATTTATGACCGTTGTGCCTCCGGTCGACCGCCCGGTCGACCGGCCATAGCCGTCGGTCGACCGCCCGGTCGACCGGCCAGCACCCGAGAGTGGGGTGCTTTCAATCGGTCGACCGCGCGGTCGACCGGCCTTCATGGTTGGCCATGTGCACGTCCCTTGTGCACATCGGTCGACCATGCCGGTCGACCAACAACTGGTCCGGTCAACCGGCTAGGTCCACCGCCAACTGATCTGGCTGGGAATTTAGGGTATTGAAAACTTGTGTTTTTAATTTCAATTAAATCCCATAAAATCACATAAATTCTACAAAAATAAGTTCTTATAAGATCTTTGAATAACAAATATGTGTGACTAAAATTTAACACATATTATAAATATTTTGAACCATTTTTGTGATATTGAAATTTGACCTAAACACAAAATCGGTATTTTTCAAAACTTGGATTTTAAATTGAAAAATCGTTTTCTCCAAAACTCATATGGATACAAAAACATGATATTGAAACAAGTTTGAAGCATATTGTATATGAGTAGAATTCAATATACATATAAGATGTATATATATATATCTATGTTTTTGAAATGAAATCCAAAACCGGTTAAACGAAAAACCAAACCAATAAACTTTAAACTTGTGTGTGTATGTGAACTTGAGTATATCAACACTATCTAATCTTTACACGAGATCTAAACTACTAAACTAAACAAACTGAGTTCTTCTTGTAGAACTCTGTCTCCAAGTCGACTCGATCCAAACGCGATCCAGCGAGCTTGACTCCAACTGAGTACTAGATGCGATCTTGACGCTCGAGCTCTTGAATCAACATGAGATAGCTCCAAAACACCTTTGTTGAAGCTAAACACCTATTAATATCTTGGTCAATCTCTGAAACTATTTAAACACAAGATTATTAGTAAACTATAACTACATAAGTTAATCTTCATCAAAACTAGAGTGATGGGCTTCTGGGCCAACAGATACTTATAAACTCTATTTTTTGTTTCTCAAGTTAATAAGACTTTCTCTCCCTCCTCCAATAAAATTTTGTATTCTTGATTTGTGTTCTTACTCTTGTGGTGATAAAGTTATATTGCTTGCTACGATAGATCACTTGGCATTTTCACTGCTACTCTTATTGTTTGGTAGTGCTTATCACAACACTAATCAGGGCTAAAAGTAGGATTTTGCCTCCCGGAAAGCCTGCCGAAGGGATGATGAGGTCGAGGGGGTGTAACAGTTGGATATATGTATCACCAAATTTCATCTCAATCTTTAACACAGAAACTCATGACATATCAAGTTAGTCATTCCAGTATGTTTTTATCACACTGAGCTCAAGATATAATATTTTTATTTCATTACATTTATACATAAATAACTCACCAACACAACACATGTAACATGCAACATGTATGCATATTTTCCTCCCCTTCTCCTTCTCCTACCACCTTTCTCCAATATATATATACACACGCACACACACTTCGTCTTCCCCTCTCTGGTCCCTCCCTCTGTAAAACATGTGCAACAAACTGTAAGCATATGCCACATATATTCACATATACATACTCTCTTGTCCTCGTCCATAACCCTTCCTCCATAAACACACACATATATTAAAATACACATATAATACACACAGACGCACGCGCACACACGAATAAACGTTCAAACATACATATAACTTCCCCATTTTTTCCCATTCGTAACATTTCTTCATGCTATGAAATACACACATATATATTGTAGCAACATACCGTTCATCCACATAACACATAAAATAGCATATTAATACAACAGCTAGTTAAGTTCACATTTTTTCGGTTTCTCGATTTAGTTACCATAAATCGATACCCGTATTTGCTTTATATATATGTTGATCACCAATGTCATGTTTTATACAATGATTTCCTATTTGAGTTTATTGATGTATTCAATATTATTTCTCAAACTTTTGGTTCATGAAATACTCTGTAATAGATTCAAAATTTTCTTTTACCGACATCGATATATTATTTCAGTCCCCTCACAAGTGACACAATTTTTACCATAATCTCAACTAATATGTGTGTGTACACACACACACACACATATATGCATACATACATATATATATGGGGTTACTGTACCTCACCTGCAAGCTAAGAGAGTTTCTCAGCCGGCGGGACGTGGCAACATAATAGCCACGAATTTGACATTAATTTTGGCGGACTAAATCCAAAACATTCCCGCCCGAATAAGTCATCAGTCACTTCAACAATCGTTTTAACGAAAATACCCTCCCTCACAACTTTTTACTGTATACAAAATCTTTCCTTTCAAAAAAATTACAGATCTAAAATTTTCAGTTCATCAATCGAAAAATTTATTGTTATTGTTTCCTAAATTTTTCGATCATTTTCGTTCAAAAATTTGTTTTTTAAAAAAGATCTGATCAAGATGGCACCCAAGAAATCATCCGCGGAAAAGGTAACTGAGAAACCTAGAAAAAATAATTTTTTGAGGTTTTGTAACCCTTAATAGTTATATTTTTTAGTTTTGATTTCTATTTTTTTGTTTTTTAAAATAAAATTCCCTATTTTAATTTAACTTCAATTAAAAGTGTCTGATGAACTGAATTTTTCCGGGAAAATTTTGATTTTTCTTAAATTTTTCAAGAATCTTGATTTTTAAAAATAAATTATTAAATTTTTTTTAAAGCTTGCGACCATGGTCGCAAATAGGAGTGAAAGAGTTGCTTTTTATGATTTAAAGAATTAAGAATCAAAATTAAGTATATTTATGCAATTTAAAACAGTATTTTTTAATTTTTACACTGAAACTTTAATCCAAGTCACAGTTTAAGATGAAAAGAAAATAGGAATTAACAATCTTATTAGAGATTTATTATTTTTAAATTTTTTAATTTTTTAACACAGTGACCAAGGTCACCGTGATTTTTTTTTCATTCTCTTTTTTGTCGACTTGGGTTACAGTTATTTATATTAGCGTCTTAGGTTTATGCGACCTTAGTCGCAGTCTTTAAAAAAAAAATTTGAAAATTATTAACGTCCGTTTGGTTTTTAAGATTATTTTTTTAAAACTCTGCGACTGATGTCGCAGTGTTGCCGTCTATTTTCTCTTTTTTTGAGGTCTGGTCATAGTCTGTTCTACTAAGTTAGCCTAATAGGATACTGCGACCCTGGTCGCAGTATGATTATACAAAGGCCCATGGTAAATTATTTGGGTTAATTAGAAAATTGTGTCCTCTGTCACAATGTAATATAACAGTGCGACCTTGGTCGTAGTGTTTTATGTTCTACTAAGTTAGCTTAATAGAACACTGCGACCCTGGTCGCAGTATGATGAAACAAAGAACCTCATTGGTTAATTATTTGATTTAATAGAAAATTGTTTCCTAAAAGAATAACTGAGCTTTCAGACATTTCTTCATGTGAATTCAGATCCTACAAAATAAATTGTTGAACTAAATAAAAGAAATAATTGAAAATCACACGTCTGAACTATAATAAATAAAACTGCGACTAAGATCGCAGATGTAAAGATAGTTGTAACTTCTGGATAAAAGACTGTGACCATAATCGCAGTGTCGCAGTTCTCAGGATGGCAGGTTTTTTTTAAAAAAAATATGTATAATAATTGAAAAAAATTGTCATCAATATATACTGTGACTTTAAGTCACAGTTCTTACAATTTAGTGTATAAAAAGAACTAATTAAAAATCAAACATCTGAACTATAATAAATAGGACTGCGACTAAGGTCGCAGTTGTAAAGATAACTTTGACCACTGAAAAAATCATTTTAATACTTACTGTGATCGTAATCGCAGTTCTTACAATTTAGTGTATTAATTAAATAACTCTGACTGAGATCGTAGTTAACAAAACTGCGAAATTGTTACTAAAATAAGACTTTAGTAAAAGTGATTATTGTTATGTAAGATGAAATTTAGGTCACAGTTCCATCTACGTTACACAAAATTTTTTACATATAAGAAATTGTAGGAAAAAAAATAACAAAAAGAATAAAATAAAAACCTCTTGATCAGCATCCAAAGATCTCAACCCTTTAAGATTTTCTATATTTTGTGAGAAAGTTGAACCAGATGATATATGGTTCATATTTAGATCGGGAGATAAAGATCAGGGACGATGATGACCTAAATTGGCAGGAGAAGTATTCTGCTCCACCGTCGATATTAAAATAAAAAGGAGATTTAGGTCTGCAAACTTTAAAAAAAAGAAGAAACTTGATCCGGATATCGCTATTTTTAGAAAAAACTTTGTGGCAGGAAAAGGAAAATCTAAATCTGACAAAGAGCAAAAAATGAAATAGGGGAAAATAATAATAAATAATAACGGGACAAGTACCTTTTACCCCGGGGCAATTAGTGATTTCACTTATTCCAAAAGGCGGGTCGCAACTTATTGGTGTGGCAAATAATATGCCACGTCACCGCAGGCTGAGAGAGACTCTCAGCTGTCGGCTGATATACATATTTCTCTGTGTGTGTGTGTGTATGTAAATACATACATAAATACACACACGTGTGTGTGTATACATATATATGTATATACATGTACATATATATATGTATATACATGTATATACATGTATATATATATATATATATATATATATATATATATATATATATATATATATATATATATATATATATATATATATATATATATATATGGGTAAGGTTACAATAGACCTAGGTGTAACTAAGTTAAATTACACACACTTTTTTCCACCACACAAAGTGATAATCAATAGAGAGAAGGCAAGCAATTTTAGGGTGGTTCGGGAAACTCCCCTACATCCACCACCTAGATGTCTCCTCTCTAGGATTTACAAACCACTAAGAATTTTCTTCTTGAACTAGGGATTACAACCACCAAGACTTTTCTTTGAGCGTGGATTTTTGACCCACCAAGATGTTAACCAATCTTAGATTTACAAACCACCAAGATACTTCCGATCTTGGATCGATCTTGGATTTTCACACCACCTCTACCTTGAGGCACACAACAATGAATATGACAAAAGATTTTGTTCTCTAATACAATATGAGAACTAAAATAAGCACAATGATAAAATACAATAGGAAACTCTATGCAATCATATAGTCTTAACTATTATCAATCAATAACTTGGCACAATAAGTCTATAGTAATGAAAATGAGAATCTATAATAAATATAGAAGATGTGAAAAAGATTCTCCAATAGAAAATTAAATAAAGTGAAGGAATTCTCTTGAATTGAATGCTTGAGACTTTCTTCTGAAAATCAGAACTTTAAATGTAGATGATTGGTTCAACAACTCTGGTTTGGTAAGCTCTGAAAATTTAAGGCTTGAGTGGTTAAAAAGAACTGTTTTTGCTTTTTTGAAAATTTCAGGATAGTGTTCTCTTCTCTTTATTATGTTGCTTCTTGTAAGAATGAACAAATCAATATATAAACAACAAATCAAGTCCAAATAGAATCCAGCCGTTGGAGACAACAGAGAACAAAGTTTTTCTGCCCATTAAGAGCATTAAATACTGCTGAACCAATATCCAGACTGAGGTAAATCTGAGCAATAAATGCTCATGCTGCAGGTTAGGATTTAGAAAGGGTATGGAGATATTTGAGGCAAGTAAGGTGAAGAAGATTACTCTCTACATATATACCCATCGGATCTTTAATCCAGTTGTAAAGATAAGATAGTTTGGGGACTGCACAGTACTGTCACAGTAGGACAGTAACATGGATAGACTGGATTATCAATTGTAAAGAGAGGTAAGTACAATCCACTTGTATGAAAGAAGTTAATGCAAGGAGTGGGTAGATATTCAAGTAAAGTATAACCCATGTGGAGCTATTTCCTAGACACCACAAAACTAAAAATAAAGTCCAGATAATAATCTGAACTGATCCAGAAATAAAGGCATAATTAATCTCAGATTAGTCTGTAAAGGATAGAGATAGTAGAATCTAGTTTAGGTGGTGGGATAAGGTGGTAGAATGATGATTCAACCTAGAAGCTAAAATAGAAAGATCTTACTATGTGCCAAATATATGTTTGATAATAAAATTACCATATGATTACTTTATAGCTTTTATTGATGAAATTTGTAGCTCAAAATAACTTTGGCTCCTTTTTGCTCTTTCATAACTTGGTATATCTTGTGATAGCTTGAACTTGTGGAGCTTGATGTGTTTTCCTCCTTGTAACTCTTTGTTAACTTTGTTAGCCCAAAGGCCTTTCACTTTAGTTTTAATGATGACTAATTTATGAAGGTTAGTTTACTAATAATCTTATGTTTATATAGTTTCAGTTATTGATCAAGATATTAGTAGGTGTTTAGCTTCAATAAAGAAGTTTTGGAGCTAACTCATGTAGATTCAAGAGCTCGTGCGTCAAGGCCGCACCTAGAACTCAGATGGAGTAAAGGTCTTTGGATCGTGTTTGGATCGAGTCGGCTTGTAGAAGAAGTTCTACAAGAAGAATAAAGTTTGTTTAGTTTTAATTTGTGTTTAGATCTTGTGTAAGATAGACTAGTGCTGATATGCTCAAGTTCACACAGACAAGTTCAATACGTTTGGTTTTCAGTTTAACCGATTTTGGATTTCAAATATACATATATATAGTTTTCATAAATAGATAGAATCAAAACAAATTTACATAGTTTAATATATATTGGATTTCATCTATGTACATCTATGCTTCATATATTTAGAAAAAAACTTATTTTGATAATTCTATTTCATGTGTTTAGAGTTTATAATTAACAAAACTTATTTTGGATTTAATGTCAAAAACATAGATATATACTTTATATGTGTATTTGATTTTATCCATACACTCTATGATTCAAAAGAGTTTAAATATCTTGTTTTTGTATTTATACAAGTTTGAGAAAAATCAGATTTCCATTTCAAAGTTTGATTTTTAGAAAATACGGATTTTGTGTTAAAGCTTAATTTCTATATAACAAAAATAGTTCAAATAGTTTGTAATATGTGTTGAATTTTTGTCACACATATTTGTTCTTCAAATATTTATAAGAACTTATTTTTGTGAAATTTATGATATTTTATGGGATTTTATGGGAGTTAAAAAGACCAGGTTTCAAATACTATATTCCAGCCTGAGCCTGCTGGTGGTCGACCGGTCGGTCGACTGAACCAGAGCTCGATCGACCGATGTGCACAAGGACGTGCACAAGGCCAGCCTATAAGGCCGGTCGACCAGGCGATCGACTGACTGTAACTACCTAACTATCGGGTAGCGCCAGTCGACTGACAGGCTGAGAGCCTTTAGGCTCAGTCTACCGGCGGTCGACCGACAGGCGAGTTATCCTGGGGCGGTCGACCAGTGGCTCAACGGTCAGAAATATGACTGTTGGTCGGTCGATCAGAAGGTCAAATATAACCTTTTCTGACTGCCAACGGCTATATTCATGAGAGCCTATATAAAGGGGTTCTTTTGGGCTGTTTTCAACAAGATTTTTAGAGAGCTTTTCTTCCTATCTTTCAAGTAATTTGCAACAAGTTTAACAAGAGTTTTTGAGCCAAAAAGTTTATCTTTTTTTTTGAAGTGTTGGAAAAATCAAAGAAAAGAGAGTATTTGGGAAATTAGTTTTGAGCTTTATGTACAAATCTATTTAGTATTTTTTAAGTATTTTTCTTTGTTATTTTCTTTCCAAACACTTTATTTTCTCACACTTGAGCTATCATCTCTAATCCTATCTATAGAATCTTATTTTTGTGAGAAAAATTATTTGTGGTCTATTGTGATCACCAAGTGTTATTTGTGATTATTGGATCACCAAGTTTGTAATCTCTTCTTTGCTTTGGCTTTGTGCATATCTCTCTAGTGTAAAGGTGATTGTGGTTGAGCTTTGGCTTTGTACCTTATCCCTCTTGTGTGGAGGTGATTGTGTTTATCCTTCTTGTGTAGAGGTAATTGTATTTGAGAGAGGAGTAGTGTACTCCAAGTGTAGAGTTGTAATTCCTCGATGGAGGTCCCTTTGTAGAAGGTCATATGTGGACATAGTGAAAATCCTTCTGTGTGAAGGTGGGGACGTAGAGCAGTAGCTCGAATCTCAAAACATATCTTGTTGTTTGCATTTGATCCACTATTTCTAAACTCTATCTCTTTTATATCTTGCATTGCTTTATATTGCACTTATTCATATGCTAGATATAGTTTGTTTATGCCCATACTTGTGTTGAACCAAGAGAGCTTCATATAGTACCTCACTCTTAATTTAGAGGAATCTCAAGGAGATAGTCCAGAGCCCTTCACCGGGAATTCTGCTACACTCTTTGATTACATAGTGTGTTGCATTTGAGTTTTAATTCCACATCATTTGTCTTTAGATTAGCTAGTACACCTATTCACCCCCTCTAGGTGTATTTCAATTGGTATAGAGCCTACGCCTCTGATATTTGATTTAACCATTTAGGAGTGAGATCTTGAATTGCTAATCTAAATTTGCATTTGCACACTTATTTTTTAGACACTTATGAATTTCCTTACACCTTCCATGTATGTTGTTACCAATATTAATTTGTGGAAGTTTAAGATGAGTGCATACCTCAAAACCCTAGGATTGCATATTTATCTTGCCACTACCAAGAAATCTTATCTGGGTAATGACAAGCATATAGAGGCCAATGCATTAGTGGCACTTAGACATACACTTAGCAAAGATCAATTATCTATGATTTCTCATTGTGATTCCGCTTTTGCAGTGTGAAATATATTGACCTCTCCCGAGTTACAAACGACAAATAATGTGAAGAAAGAATCTAGTGGGAAAAAGTCTGACCAAGCTTGCTTCATGGTCCAAGGGAATGACTCCCTTGAGGTAATTTCAAAAACTCAGCTAGATGATAGTGCTAGTTTTCTTATGATGATAACATGAATGCACATGCATTAAATGAATAACTATCTATGTTTTGTGAAAACTTGCTTTCAAAGTATAAAGCTTTGAAAAACAAGAGCTTTAAATTAAAAGAAGAAAATGAAAATTTATTTTCAAAATAAAAACATAGTTTTACAAGAGAGTGTTGAGATCTCAAGTGTAAGAGAATCCTTGAAAACTTAATTTGACCTTGCTTTAAAAGAAAACAAAATTTTAAAGAATAAAATGATTGTGATGATGTTTTGAAGAAAAATGAGGTTTTATCTTCAGAACTTGAAATTTTTTTAAAAGAGAATGATTTTTTGAAAAATAAAATTATTTAATTTCAAAAGAATAAGAATTTATTTCAAATGAAAATATTTCTTTGAAAAATGATTTGATTTCTCATTCTTAACATGATTCCATTGTTATACCCTTTATTGATAAGAATACATGCTCCACATCTTCTTCAACAATTGAAAATAATATTTGCATGTTGAAGAATAGTGTAGATTATTTGGGCTCCATTTTGAGCCAATGTGCTATGGATCACAAGAAATTGAAATCCATATTTCGAAAAAAATAAGTTTCACATATTCATGCACACCAATCACGGCATACACATGCTTCTCACGTTCACACATATGACACCCATGTATGCTAGTGTGTACACTTGTACACATTGTAAACGTATGGGCCATCTTGTAAAGTTTTGTTATAATAGAATACATAATTCAAATTTTGCAAACAGGTATGTTTGGGTTAGAAAATGTGCTAACCCCATGGACCCAAAAAGGTATGGGTACCAAAATCACCCTTATTGTATTTGATGTAGGTGTGGGCTCTCACTTAATGTGAGGGTTTTTGTGCCTTGATGGTGGATGCGTTTGAGCTTGATGGATACTACATTGGATGCATCACCTTCAAGGACGTTTGGTGGGAAGACCACCATGGTTTGGGACCTAGAGATTTGCCCTATTAGTTTTGGTAACTATCTCTAACTCCTTATTTTATTTACATGCTTTTATATGAATGTCTTTAGCATATATTGGTTTTCATGTTTTTCTATGTTTATTATGTTAAATGTAATGTTAATTAGACTTGAGATATACATAAATAGTATTTGAGATACAGCCATATTTATATGGACTATTATTTTTGTGTTCTCACTATAGTTTGGCTATTGTGTATATCCTACCTCTAAAGCACATGCATTTACCCTAATGATCATGATAGCTTATGATTTTTCACTTCATGTTTTTGATTACTTTGTTTAGATATAGTTTTCGTTAAAACTTGTTTTTATACTCGTACAACTAGTGGGCCACATTTGATTATTATGTGTTTGTGCTTTATTGCTCAATTGTACCCATTAGATGTACTTTTATAATCTTATTTTGATGATTCTTACATCTTAACTTGTATTCCCTATTTTTGTATATATTTTCATTATAATGAGTTTAGATTCATGTATATGTTTATTTTATCTAAAACTATTAGATACATATGTCTTTCCTACAGTCACTTACTTTTCATGCAAAATTTTTCTGGACTCGTTTATGTTTAGAATTGATTAGTCCCTAATATTGCATAATTTTTATCATATCTGCACAATTATCTTATATAAAATACTGTTAATAATAGTTTGCTTGTGTGATTCTAGGTCCATGGTATGTAATAGAGAAGAAGACCCTAAATCACCATTTAATGGGTGATTAAAGGCCTACAAAGTATCCATTGACTCTAGGAGGAGATTCTATCAGACTTGATCAGAAATCTGGAGACTACAACCGATAGGGGACAGAAGTGACCACACACAGCAGGCGGCGCTACACGCGCCGCCCAGGTAGGGCCGCGAAAACAAAGCCTTGATCGCATTTTCGCGGCCATACGGGCGCGGTCGCGCCTGTGCTTTGGGCCAGGGGTTGTCCCCCTGGCCCCCTTTCCCCTGGTACCTACAAATACCCTCCTTAGGGTTCTACAGAGGATATCACGAGAGTTTAGGATCTTTGTGTTAGTTTATTTTTAGAGTTGTAGTTGTTGTATTTTTTTCTTCTACTACTTTAGTTTAGCCATTAGAGTGAAATAGAGAGTGTGTGTAAAAGTTGTATTTGAAGGTGACAAACTTATACAAGTAATTACTTTTCTTTCTTCTTTCCATTTACTTTGTGTTTTCATTTGCTTCTCTCTCTTTGTTTTAGTGTAACTCCCTTTCTCTTTACCTTTTCTCTTTTGTTGTTTCTTTTACTACCATGTCTAACTAACTCTTTCATTGTATGGCTAACTAACTACTAACCTACTAATCTCTAGCAACTTAATTGATAATCCAAATGAGTTAATAGTGTCAAACAAGCCTTATACAAACGAGAGCTATGATATCTTAAGACGAGAGTTCTACCTCTAACTTACCTACAAGTATTAGCTCTCTTATATTTCATACTTAACGAGTTTTTGATGATCTATAAATTGTAAACTTTGCTTGTATTTGTAAGTAGAGATATTCCTATTAACTTTACCAATACCATTAGTGCACTTGTGTCTTCCCTTATTCTCGCCTCCAATTGGATCTTGATAAGGGAATGTCCGAGTTTTATCGAGTAAAGCTAAGTTAAAGGAAGGAGTTTCATTCGGTTTCCAACATGAATAGTTCCTATGCATAAAGGCTATGCTTACCTATGATCCATCGTGAGGCTACATCTTCAAGAAGTTAGGGATTAGTTGGAGCACTTAGTAGAAAGTTAGCCATGCGCTTTTACCATTAAGAAAAATCATTTTTACAAACCACCAAACCATTCTAAATAATTCTTAAAACCAACTTGTTTTCATTTTCAAATTATTTATCTGAAACAAAGAACTTCTTTCTCTTTTCTTGAACAAAGAAGTCGCATCAAGCTTTCATCACTCTCCCTCCTTATGGATACGACCTGTATAGCCACTTTGCTAGTAAAGAAGAATCGCAAAAACAGTAACATCGACCCACATTCCTTTACTTATTTTTGTGCTTGCTTTTTACCAATTAAATTTTGGCGCCGTTGCCGAGGAGGGAACGGCTTTATTGTTCAATACTAAAAAAATTCTTTGTTTTTGTGTGCAGGAGAAGTACCAAGGAGCTAACTACTACGAGAAGCAAGATTGGAGGCCGAAGACCATTGCACGAGGAATTCATTTGCCCTCGAAAAATTCGTGTAAAAGCGAATTTATCCGATTGAAGTACTAACAAAAGCTCTTCTATAGGGTTGCCGAAAATCGCTCAGATTGCTTTCTCAAATTTTTAGTTCATTTATTTGCTTCACCTTATACACTTGTAATAAACTCTGCAGAAATCCATTTGTTGCTAAATTGAAAATCAATTAGACTCTTGTATTTAGGGCACGTGTCTATTTCAATTCATTTCAATTTCTGTTGAAGATTGCTAGAGAAAAGGTACGTGTGCATTCATATAGAATAGGACAACATTTTGGAGTAATTTATCGCTTTGAGTGTTATCTTGTTGTGAATATACTGTACACTTGCACAATTGACATTAAGGGTAAAACTCCAAATAAATAAGATAAGGTGGGGATTTCATCACCCTTCCTTAGCCCAAAAACCATCTTCAAGTGCACTCACACAACCCAAGCCTTAACTAAACATTGACAGACGTTGCCTTAGGGACATCTCAGACTCACTAAGAGATTAATCGAGATTGAAAATTGTAAGAACTATACTCCTGCAAAATCGGTGTCTAAGGAAAGTGGATTGAGAGGTAAAGCCTCGAAAGCTCCGTGATTTGGCATAATTAGGGCCCGTGGCTCACGCCCGGATATCTCCCACTGAGTTTTGCCCTTTCCTGGCCGATTAGCTTGTAGTTGAGTTCCTGCAACAACCTCCCCCAGAGAATCGACCAGTTAGGAGTCGTCTAGGTCCTGGTACCTTAGACTAAGGCTTGGTGGTTGTTTTTCTTTCTTTTGTTTGTTGTTTATTCTTTTTGATTGTTTTATTGTTTGTACGTTGCTTGTGGTGTGTGCTGCATGCAAGAGTGGATTAGAGATCCTGTAACTTTCAGATTAACCAGAAACACTCCTCTACCCTTGCATCTAGAACCAGTGATGGCGTCACTTCAGGACATGTTTTACCCGATCAGAACCTCACTGCCATCTTGTATAAACTGCCTGAGGCGAATGGAAATAACTTTGAATTAAAGCCTCAGTTCATCAACACTCTTCCAAAATTTCATGGTTTAGAATTGGAGGGTGCATACTTCTTTGTTAGGAAATTTGAAGAAGTATGCCTCATGATGCGCATTCCCCAGCTAGGAGACGATGCCGTTAGGTTACGTTTCATCCACTTTTCCCTAAAGGACCTAACTAAGAATGGTTGTACAGTTTGGCGGTAGATTCAGTTACAAGGTGGGATGATTTCATTAAGGCCTTCTTGAAGAAATTCTACCCAATTCACAAGACTGCCCTCATCAGAAAGAATATCATGCAGTTTAGGTAAGAACCGAGTGAACCATTCTTGAGATACTTTGAACGATTCAAAGATCTCCTAGCTCAGTGCCCTCATCACGGTGTAGAGAAATGGTGTCAGTGCTAGATTCTCTATGATGGTTTAGATTATCAAACGAAAACCCTGTTAGAAACCACGCGTCAGGGAGGGTTCTTGCAAAAGGATGAAAATCAGGGTTGAGATTTATTTGAGAATTTAGTTGAGAAAACCCTGCAATGGGAGCCAATCTCGGAAAAATCAAGGAATTCATAGTCCATAGCTTCAAAATGAGGGCACCTATCCTCGAATCATCCATAACTGCAGAAGTTAAGATTGCTACCCTGATAAGGAGAATAGAGGCTCTAGAAGCAAAGAGCGAGCCAATGTCAACCAAATCAACCCACCATCAATTCACAATCCGGGTTGTTCATACTGTCTTGCTGAACCGTGTCTTTGAAGAGTGTCTTGTTTTTTAGACTCATTAAGTGCTCCCGGAACACATGAATGCGGCGACTCACGGCCGCCGCATAATCCTTACTCGCAAACAGACAATCCCAATTGGAGAAATCACCCAAATTTCTCTTGGGCCCAGAACAACTCTCCTAGGCCAAATTTCTCCAATCATCTCCACCATCCCAATCATCCAACAAATTTTCCCAGTTAAGCTCCATCTTCCTCCTACCAAAGTTCACCAATTGAGAAGAAATTCAGTAAATTGGAGGAGAGCATGGAGGCTTTATGAAATCCCAAGCTGCCTTCATGCAAAATCAGGGACAAACATTGAGCAACAATTCACAGGCAATATCGAGATTGGAAATGCAAATGAGTCAATTGGCTAACTCTCTAAGTGAAAGACCAAAGGGTACTTTACCTAGTCAGCCACTAGTTAACCCTAAGAACTCCAATCAAGCGTATAAGATTCAGAATCCTTCAATCAACCAGTGCAATGTTGTTCATACTCTTTAAGCAGGAAAGAAGGTGGACAATCAGGTCTACCAACAGAAAAATTCTTCCCACATTGATCCTGCTCCTGCTTCCACATCTGCCAACTTCCCCCAATCTGCTCCATAAACATCTCACAAGGACAGCTGCTGAATAAGTTCATAAGCCTGTAGCACCCTTTCCCAATAGGCTTAGGAACAATAATAAGAATATGCACATGGAGAAGATACTTGAGATGTTTAATCAGGTCAAACTAATGTGCCTCTTCTTGACGCTATCCAACAAGGCCCAGCCTATGCCAAATTTCTTAAGTATATGTGTACAAAGAGGAGAAAGATAAATGTGCCCAAGAAAGTGTTCTTGGCAACCAACATAAGTGAAATTCTGTCTGGTCCCATTCTGGTGAAATACGAAGATCCCGGATGTCCCACAATTTCCTGCACCATACGACAAACAGAAATTAGCAGAGCACTTCTTGACCTGGGAGCAAGTATCAACTTGCTACCTCTCTCAATATACCAGCAACTTGGGTTAGGTGAGCTGAGTCCAACTCGAGTCACCATTCAGTTAGCTGACCGATCTGTGAAATTTCCCAAAAGGAAAATCACAGATGTCCTTATCCGAGTCGGGGATTTCATCTACCACGTTGACTTCATTGTGCTTGAGACCCAACCTATGTCAAATCTGCGGTCTCAAACTTTGGTCATCTTAGGATGCCCATTCCTTACTACAGCCAATGCCATAATCAACTATAGGAACGAGTACATGTGATTGACCTTTGAAGACATGACGAAGGAAGTCAAAGTTTTCAATCGTGGAAGACAACCCAGGGATATAAATGATCAGACTTTTGAGGTCAATTCTATTAAAAAAATTAACCAGTGAGCATGAAGAGAGTATAGAGATGGAAATAGAGAGCGAGTTTGATTTAGACTCGGAGGATTTCAACCTAGACCAGATCGTAGATTCGGCAGTGGACTGGGCATCAAGCCCCAGCGTACCCCATTCTAGGATCGAAATTTCAGATATCACCTCCTATGAATCAACACCTTCCCTAGAGTTAAAAGCCTTACCTAAACACCTCAAGTATGCCTACTTAGGCGGAAGAGAAACCCTGCCAGTCATCATAGCATCCCATCTGACTGAGCAACAAGAGGACAGCTTGATGTCTATTCTGAAGAGACATAGGGAAGCCATTGGATGGACCATGAAAGATATTAAGGGGGTAAGTCCAGCAATAGTTCAACATCGAATTCACTTAACCGATGAAGCGGTTCCTTAGAGGGACCCGCATAGCAGGCTTAACCCACTCATGCAAGAGGTTGTAAAAATAGAAATTTTGAAATTATTAGACAATGGGATCATTTATCCCATTTCTGATGGTCAATGGGTTAGTCCGGTTCATGCGGTCCCTAAGAAAGCTGGTTTTACGGTGGTTGAGAATGAGCAGAAAAAGTTGGTGCAAACAAGACTGCCCACCAAGTTTCGTATTTGTATTGACTATAGAAAGTTGAATGCGGCCACTCGTAAAGACCACTTTCCGCTACCCTTTATCGACCAAATGTTTGAACGATTAGTTGGACATGAGTACTATTATTTCCTAGATGGGTACTCGGGATACAATCAGATCCCTATTGCTGTGGAAGATCAGGAGAAGACTATGTTCACCAGCCCATTCGGAACCTTCGCCTACCGATGCATGCCCTTTGGATTGTGCAATGCTCCCGCGACATTCCAACGGTGCATGCTTAGTTTATTCTCTGATATGATGGAACATTTTCTTGAGATTTTTATGGATGACTTCTCCATCTACGGAGATTCATTTAATCAATGTCTTCATCATCTAGAGTTAGTTCTGTAAAGATGCAAAGAGAATAATCTAACTCTGAATTGGGAGAAATGTTACTTCATGGTAAGATAGGGGATTGTCTTAGGCCGTGAGATTTCTAGGAGAGAAATTAAAGTGGACAAGGCAAAAGTATAAGTGATTGCTAAGCTTCCACCACGCAGAAGCATCAAGGATATCAGATCCTTTTTAGGGCATGCTGAGTTCAAACTTTGATTTTTCAATACATGAATAGGCTAGTCAAAATAAGTTTGTCTAAGAAGTTTAAGCATGCATGTATAGAAAGAATACATCTACTATACATATAAACCATTTAAACTTGTTTTGATCAACTATTCATGAAAACATATATTGGTTAAACCAAAACCGAAAAACCAATATCCAAACATAAAACGTGAGTGTTGTGTATCAACTATTCTTATCTTTACAAATGGATCTAAAACAAACTAAACTAGGATACCTAAGTCTTCTTGACGATCTTCCATCTTCAAGTCGACTCGGTCCAAACCGTGATCCAACGAGCATGGCTATGAATGATCTTGATGCTCGGGCTCTGGAATCACCATGTGAAGGCTTCCAAACTCCTCTTTTTGAAGCAATCACCAACTAATATCTTGCAAAATGATCTGAAACTAAAATCACAAGATTATTAGTGAACATAACTACATGAGTTAATCATCATCAAAACTAGAGTGGAAGGCCTCCGGGCCAACAATCTCCCCCTTTTTGATGATGACAAAACTCATGGAGTTATATATGCATGGATTAAAGTTAAGCTTCAAAGAAGCTCCCCCTTAACTCATGCATAAACAAATAAACATAAATATGCAATGAATATTAAACATGAAACATGCATAGATATGCATAAACAATAAAATGCTCTAGATACCAATGAAATTGTCAAAAACAAAACATGCTCTAGATACTGTAAGTTCACCTAGAGGGGGGGTGAATAGGTGATGGCTAATCTAATGGTCACTTATGAACTAATAATGCGGAATTAAAACTAAGATGACCAAATTAAACTTCTTTTAATTAAACACTTATGTATAACACAAGAGTGTTGCCGAATTCCCCTTGCGAGGCTCTGGACAAACTCCTCTAGATTCCCCTTGAATGGGTTGAGGTGCCGCGTTGGCTCTCTTGGTTGAATACTAGTGTTAATAACAATCCCAAGCAAGTATAGCAATTATGAGCACAAAGGTATATCATGCATATAAGAGATAAAGACTATAAAGTAATGCAAGATATAAGTGAGACAAAAAGAGTAAGAGAGCAAGAGTGAGCAATCGCAAACACAAAGGGTTTGTTTCGAGGTTCGAGCACACTTGCTCTACATCCCCGCCTTCGACACACGAAGGATTTCCACTATGCACGATCCAACCGGATCTCTCCTTGGTGCCGCAACACCTACAAGCCCTCGGACTCTCAAAGTCCCTTACACACCACAAGCCCACCGGCTCGTCGAGGCCGCACCTCGTACAACAAGTCCGCACCCGAACTCAAAACACCGCGAGCACACTTGCCCGCTTCCTCAAATACAAAGAAAAATCTTGGTGATCTAAACACTTGATCACCTAACAAAACTCTCACTACAACACTCTCCTATAGGATAGATATAACAATGGATGCTCAAGTGTAGTGTGAGAAATCAAGGAAAGAACTTTGATGGAAAACTCAAGAAATCACAATAAACACTCTCTTGATAAAATCCCTTTTGATAGGAAATATTGGCACTCTATTTTGTGGAGAAAACTCTGCAAAAAGAAAGGAAATAACTGGACAAAAGCTCTCCTAAAATCTTGGCTTCAAACAATGACAAAACCCCATTTTATAGAGGCCAGAAAAATCTGACCGTTGGGCTCTGTCAGTGCTACCGGTCGACCAGTCCGGTCGACCGGCAACGGTCTAAAATCCGACCGTTGCAGCCTCCGGTCGACCGACCCGGTCGACCGAGCAACTGGAGAAGAGAGTAAACTCTCTGTCGGTCGACCGGCCCGGTCGACCGAGATTTCCTGAGAGCAAAGCTCTCTGAAGCGGTCGACCGGCACGGTCGACCGTTCTCCAGTGCTGTAACGCCCCGATCCCGGCGATACGGGGACGTCACTGCAACGTATATACGTAGGTCAGAACTACCCTCCCGTATATACGCTAAGCATCAGTACAGACAAGAATCAGAGTACGGAAGCAAATGGTGCATTATACATTCCAACACATATATATATACAATCACAGAGTTATCACCAGAGGTGATGAATATTACAATAATAATACATCACAGACATGCGCAAATGCGAGAGTACAAAAGATATACATATGTGAATGGTACAAAAGGGAGCTCACATACAGGTATACAAGGAAAAGTACAAGAGTAAATAGAAATAGGGCACTCACGAGTTTGCTAAGAGGAAACTCGAGAGGCATACATGGGGCCTGGAAGGATGGAGCTCTGAAAGGTCGGCTGGGGATCCGCGCCACCACTGCGCTACGCTGAGCAGCAAAGGGGGAGATCCTCACGCTCCGGGCTCCAGGACCTGGACATGAGAATCCAGGGGAGTCAGTGAAACTCCCCAGGCGAGTAGGATGCAAAAGCCAGGTGGCGAGCCAAGGGTGAGTACAAGAGTCAAGTACAGAAGACAGGAGGGTTAGAACACAAATGAAGTATATATAAGAACGGGTATAACGTAACAATCGTAAAACAGGAAATCCGAAGTAAAACTGATCACAAGCAAAATTGATTGTATACGCTTAGGTTACGGTCCCATGAGACTAGTACATCGAAGGAATAATCCAAACAAGGAAACCTCATTCATATACCGTTATCTCATGCCACCGAATATCTAAGCATATAGAATCAGAGTTGCAAAGTAGTCATAACAAGAATACATAACAGATGTAACAAGAGTGCATAACAGGTATCAAAACAGGAATCATAACAGTAATCATAACTGGGGTCACAGGAAACACCTATTATTATTATTACTCGTCTGACCCATATATCTCGGTATGTGACCTGGTGTACGGCCAACCCACATACATCCATATATAAGCAAGTCGAGGGTTGTTAACGGAAGTAGATGGAGAACTGATAGAACTTCTTATAGTGGTTTCCATACACCTGGAACCGGCTTTGGAGGCCCAAAGTCCCCCTATTCAGTAATTCAGATTCACTACCGCCAGTACATATATATATATATATGTATATACATACTTTTATACCCCACCACTATAAGCAAGATATCATTCCGGCATCCATCACTTCCTCCCATACCCATACAAGTTGTCCTTTTTATGGTTTATTAACAGAATTATCAGGTTACGAGAATAACTGGACATAACAGTAATAATTGGATTCTAGAGGTGGCCCCCACGGATTCAAGAGGTGGCCCCCACCAAGTAAGGTGTGGCACTTTGTTCCGTGTGGCACTTAGTTCCATAAAACAAGACAGGATTCCCGTAAACATGACAATTACAAAGTCAGGTGTATCATGCTTGGTTTTAAAAGATAGCATGACAAGGTGGTGGTATATCAAGTAACATGCATAACAATGGATTGATAATAAGTCTGGGTAAGTCATGACATAACAAGATGGTCTTGCCAGATAGTGGCATGTCAGGTGGTCAGGTGATAACATACTGGAAGTTAGGTGATATACATGTGTTAAAAGGAAGCATGCAACTGACAGGTCTGGAATAATAGCAAGTAGTAACAAGAAAGTGACTCCAAGTCCAACGACCACGAAGGGTCGGCCACGCATGGTATATGATGAAGAAACAAGCATATCATAAGCATGGTACAAGTACAAGATGAAGCTACCATAATATAAGCAATTGTAGTGCAATACATGAATATGGAAATAAGAAGCGAAATACTTATCGACCGATGAAACGGGAAACTCAAATAGAGGCGAGACTACTCGCATACAAGAAAGTAGCGAGTGAGAATACTCGCCTAAACCTCAAAGCGCCGAAAGATCCGAAATCCACGAAATTCGGGGCACGCCATAAACTATGATATATATATATGTAGAGTGAAGAGGAGAGAGAAAGAGAGAAGTGAAGATGATGTTAGTCAAGATACAAGTCAAGAAGTATAATATACAACATATAAACCAAGTATAAGATCCAAGTTTGAGAAGGTAAATAACTGTAACAAACAGACAGAATTAGTTGACTAGGGTAGGATGAGTAGTCGACTAATAAAGGGGTTAGTCGACTAACAGTCTGGTATAGTCGATTAATACTGGGTTCCAGAGAGTTGATATTCTGATTCAGGAAAAGTTAGTCGACTAGGGTCATAGGGGTAGTCGACTAACAGACATGACAAGTCGACTGATAGTTAGGCTAAGTCGACTAATACTGTGTTTCCAGAAAATGGTTAAGTTTCAGCTAAGGGTTTCTAGTCGACTAGCTCCTAGGTCAAGTCGACTAATCGTCTGGAAACAGTAAACAGAACAGATTTTCAAGGGTTTGTGTTTGATGTCAAATAATCATGGATTGAATACACAAGTGAACAAGATATGAATACATATGTATACTAAGAATTGACTAAGTCTTGGTGATGAAAATTACCTACCAAAAGGAGTGGTTGATGATGGAAAAGAGAGTGGAGATGTTGGTGGAGTTGATGAAGTTGTTGGAGTTGATGACCTTGTGGTGGCTTTCCATGGAGAGGAAGGAGGAAGAAGATGAAGCTAAAGTGTTGGAGTAGGTGTGGTGGTGGAGATGAAGGGGGAGATGGAGGTTAGGGTTTTGGTGAAGGTGAAGGCTTCTCTTTTGAGAAGTGAAGAAGAGAAAAGGAGAAGTGAAGAAAAATGAAATAGAATGTAAAGGAAAAGCATTTATATGTTTTGGATTTTTTTGAAGGGGATGCAAATCAAATGGAAGTGAGGGGGTTTTGTGTAAAAAGAAGGGAAGTGAGGTGTCTCTCAAGTGGACACTTGGCCGGCCATGAGAGAGGGTGAGGTGGAGTGATAATAATGAGGAAGTAGGTGGGAGTTGGTGGAGTTTATGGAATTTAGAATTTTGGAAAATAGGAAAAGTGTGTGGTGGAAGTTAAAGGAAAGGAAAGAAAGAAAATAGGAAATGGGAAAGAAAATGGAAAAGGGAAGGAATACTCTTGGAATGGAAAATGAAAATAATGGAAGTGGCGGATTCCCGGGATTCAGTTGCGGATGCGGAAACCTTTCGGGAAAACACTGGAATCGTCCGAAATTCAAGTATCTCGGAACGACCCGAAATAATTACCAAAATCAATAATAATATATAAAGACCAATAGTGAAATCCGTTTGAAGAAATACTTTATAGTTTTAAAACTAAAAATCCCGGAATCAATAATTTACCGACTCCGTTGGAATTTTCATAAAATCATAAAATCCTCAGAAAAAGAATGTAGGTAGAAAATATGATTCTAAGGAATAATGCCTAAAGGGCCATCATGAAATTCTAAACTGTTTGAGAATTAAAAATCCAGGAATCGGTCAGCGGCACTGGCCGACACCGGTTTTGAAGAAATTCAATTTAATTCCAGAAAAATCTAGAAAATCATAGAAAATATATAATATTGGAAAATGATATTTAAAACTAAAATCGGTCAATTCTAATTATCAGAATGTCTAAATCGAGTAATACTCTAGGATCGGGCCTTCGGTTCAGACTAGGGCTGACTCCGAATCCACGAATCCAAATCCAAGACAAAACAGTCATATAAGGAATTCATAATACAGAATAAATACAGGAAACAAATCGAAAAAATACGACCGAAAATCTGAATACGCAACTAAGTACGTATTCCGGGAACGGGGTATTACAATCCACCCACCTTACAAAAATTGCGTCCTCGCAATTTCGTTAAGGGGTAAATTGAATACAAAGGGGACAGCGGTGGAATTTATACCAATTAAGATATGAAGCACTAGAGGTAGGGCTCTCAAGTCGACTGAACAATAATCATCCTCCGCACTCCCGGCTGTATAAATCTTCGAATAATGCTGAATAATACTGCTGATGTCGTGGCTGTGCAATAAATGAGCCAGAATACCGAAGATAAAGAAAACCCTGATAGTCCTGAGCATAATAATAAAGAAGACCGATAATTAAGAATCCCGAATACCAGGCACCAATCACCCTGAACGACATAGTAGAGAATGTAGAATATCCGTAGAGAATGCCGACTACTGTCTTGTGAAAGATAGCCAGATCAAGATCGATCTGGAGAATACCAAGCTTCATAGAATTCACCGAAGAGATCACATAATAGCTTCATGCAGAACCAGCCACTACCTCTCTAGTCTAGTCATATCTTAAGATAGTATAAGGGCTTCATAAAACCAAAACAGGGAAAGGATAAGAGGAATTAGGAATCAAAGGAAAGATAGTCAAGAAATAGATAACTCTGCACTTGTAGTTGGAATGTATAACCAAGACTCATGTATTCCAGTTGCAAATTTCATTACCATTAATTTGCCCTCTGGACGTACTGAAGAGGTTTAGAGCCTAAGCTCTGATACCAACCTGTAACGCCCCGATCCCGGCGATACGGGGACGTCACTGCAACGTATATACGTAGGTCAGAACTACCCTCCCGTTTATACGCTAAGCATCAGTACAGACAAGAATCAGAGTACGGAAGCAAATGGTGCATTATACATTCCAACACATATATATATACAATCACAGAGTTATCACCAGAGGTGATGAATATTACAATAATAATACATCACAGACATGCGCAAATGCGAGAGTACAAAAGATATACATATGTGAATGGTACAAAAGGGAGCTCACATACAGGTATACAAGGAAAAGTACAAGAGTAAATAGAAATAGGGCACTCACGAGTTTGCTAAGAGGAAACTCGAGAGGCATACAGGGGGCCTGGAAGGATGGAGCTCTGAAAGGTCGGCTGGGGATCCGCGCCACCACTGCGCTACGCTGAGCAGCAAAGGGGGAGATCCTCACGCTCCGGGCTCCAGGACCTGGACATGAGAATCCAGGGGAGTCAGTGAAACTCCCCAGGCGAGTAGGATGCAAAAGCCAGGTGGCGAGCCAAGGGTGAGTACAAGAGTCAAGTACAGAAGACAGGAGGGTTAGAACACAAATGAAGTATATATAAGAACGGGTATAACGTAACAATCGTAAAACAGGAAATCCGAAGTAAAACTGATCACAAGCAAAATTGATTGTATACGCTTAGGTTACGGTCCCATGAGACTAGTACATCGAAGGAATAATCCAAATAAGGAAACCCTCATTCATATACCGTTATCTCATGCCACCGAATATCTAAGCGTATAGAATCAGAGTTGCAAAGTAGTCATAACAAGAATACATAACAGATGTGACAAGAGTGCATAACAGGTATCAAAACAGGAATCATAACAGTAATCATAACTGGGGTCACAGGAAACACCTATTATTATTATTACTCGTCTGACCCATATATCTCGGTATGTGACCTGGTGTACGGCCAACCCACATACATCCATATATAAGCAAGTCGAGGGTTGTTAACGGAAGTAGATGGAGAACTGATAGAACTTCTTATAGTGGTTTCCATACACCTGGAACCGGCTTTGGAGGCCCAAAGTCCCCCTATTCAGTAATTCAGATTCACTACCGCCAGTACATATATATATATGTATATACATACTTTTATACCCCACCACTATAAGCAAGATATCATTCCGGCATCCATCACTTCCTCCCATACCCATACAAGTTGTCCTTTTTATGGTTTATTAACAGAATTATCAGGTTACGAGAATAACTGGACATAACAGTAATAATTGGATTCTAGAGGTGGCCCCCACGGATTCAAGAGGTGGCCCCCACCAAGTAAGGTGTGGCACTTTGTTCCGTGTGGCACTTAGTTCCATAAAACAAGACAGGATTCCCGTAAACATGACAATTACAAAGTCAGGTGTATCATGCTTGGTTTTAAAAGATAGCATGACAAGGTGGTGGTATATCAAGTAACATGCATAACAATGGATTGATAATAAGTCTGGGTAAGTCATGACATAACAAGATGGTCTTGCCAGATAGTGGCATGTCAGGTGGTCAGGTGATAACATACTGGAAGTTAGGTGATATACATGTGTTAAAAGGAAGCATGCAACTGACAGGTCTGGAATAATAGCAAGTAGTAATAAGAAAGTGACTCCAAGTCCAACGACCACGAAGGGTCGGCCACGCATGGTATATGATGAAGAAACAAGCATATCATAAGCATGGTACAAGTACAAGATGAAGCTACCATAATATAAGCAATTGTAGTGCAATACATGAATATGGAAATAAGAAGCGAAATACTTATCGACCGATGAAACGGGAAACTCAAATAGAGGCGAGACTACTCGCATACAAGAAAGTAGCGAGTGAGAATACTCGCCTAAACCTCAAAGCGCCGAAAGATCCGAAATCCACGAAATTCGGGGCACGCCATAAACTATGATATATATATGTAGAGTGAAGAGGAGAGAGAAAGAGAGAAGTGAAGATGATGTTAGTCAAGATACAAGTCAAGAAGTATAATATACAACATATAAACCAAGTATAAGATCCAAGTTTGAGAAGGTAAATAACTGTAACAAACAGACAGAATTAGTTGACTAGGGTAGGATGAGTAGTCGACTAATAAAGGGGTTAGTCGACTAACAGTCTGGTATAGTCGACTAATACTGGGTTCCAGAGAGTTGATATTCTGATTCAGGAAAAGTTAGTCGACTAGGGTCATAGGGGTAGTCGACTAACAGACATGACAAGTCGACTGATAGTTAGGCTAAGTCGACTAATACTGTGTTTCCAGAAAATGGTTAAGTTTCAGCTAAGGGTTTCTAGTCGACTAGCTCCTAGGTCAAGTCGACTAATCGTCTGGAAACAGTAAACAGAACAGATTTTCTAGGGTTTGTGTTTGATGTCAAATAATCATGGATTGAATACACAAGTGAACAAGATATGAATACATATGTATACTAAGAATTGACTAAGTCTTGGTGATGAAAATTACCTACCAAAAGGAGTGGTTGATGATGGAAAAGAGAGTGGAGATGTTGGTGGAGTTGATGAAGTTGTTGGAGTTGATGACCTTGTGGTGGCTTTCCATGGAGAGGAAGGAGGAAGAAGATGAAGCTAAAGTGTTGGAGTAGGTGTGGTGGTGGAGATGAAGGGGGAGATGGAGGTTAGGGTTTTGGTGAAGGTGAAGGCTTCTCTTTTGAGAAGTGAAGAAGAGAAAAAGAGAAGTGAAGAAAAATGAAATAGAATGTAAAGGAAAAGCATTTATATGTTTTGGATTTTTTTGAAGGGGATGCAAATCAAATGGAAGTGAGGGGGTTTTGTGTAAAAAGAAGGGAAGTGAGGTGTCTCTCAAGTGGACACTTGGCCGGCCATGAGAGAGGGTGAGGTGGAGTGATAATAATGAGGAAGTAGGTGGGAGTTGGTGGAGTTTATGGAATTTAGAATTTTGGAAAATAGGAAAAGTGTGTGGTGGAAGTTAAAGGAAAGGAAAGAAAGAAAATAGGAAATGGGAAAGAAAATGGAAAAGGGAAGGAATACTCTTGGAATGGAAAATGAAAATAATGGAAGTGGCGGATTCCCGGGATTCAGTTGCGGATGCGGAAACCTTTCGGGAAAACACCGGAATCGTCCGAAATTCAAGTATCTCGGAACGACCCGAAATAATTACCAAAATCAATAATAATATATAAAGACCAATAGTGAAATCCGTTTGAAGAAATACTTTATAGTTTTAAAACTAAAAATCCCGGAATCAATAATTTACCGACTCCTTTGGAATTTTCATAAAATCATAAAATCCTCAGAAAAAGAATGTAGGTAGAAAATATGATTCTAAGGAATAATGTCTAAAGGGCCATCATGAAATTCCAAACTGTTTGAGAATTAAAAATCCAGAAATCGGTCAGCGGCACTGGCCGACACCGGTTTTGAAGAAATTCAATTTAATTCCAGAAAAATCTAGAAAATCATAGAAAATATATAATATTGGAAAATGATATTTAAAACTAAAATCGGTCAATTCTAATTATCAGAATGTCTAAATCGAGTAATACTCTAGGATCGGGCCTTCGGTTCAGACTAGGGCTGACTCCGAATCCACGAATCCAAATCCAAGACAAAACAGTCATATAAGGAATTCATAATACAGAATAAATACAGGAAACAAATCGAAAAAATATGACCGAAAATCTGAATACGCAACTAAGTACGTATTCCGGGAACGGGGTATTACAAGTGCACACAGGCGTGCACGTCTGTGCACGTCCGGTCGACCGACCCGGTCGACCGACTTCAGACTCGGTCGACCGGACCGGTCGACCGCTGAAGCCTGAAACAGTTTTCAGTTCTGCACAGATACGGGATTTGAAAATAGGTCTTTTCACTCAATAAAAATCCCATAAATTCACAGTAAATCTAAAAAATAGTTTTAATCACAATAAAAACTGTTTTTCTAAAAACATGTATTTCTAAAACTTGTTTTTCCATAACTTCACAAAATACAAAAACAAGATATACTTTAAAGCATAGTGTGTATGGATATGATCCACTACACAATCAAGATGAAATATCTAGTTTTTGACAATAGGCTCTAAGCATGGTTTTGGATATAAGATATGTAAACTTGAAATACCAAGAACCAAATAGAATTTTGTCACAATGAAAAATCTTTTTACCAAAATGAAAGAGTCTTTTCTAACTAAAAAATTCTTTTATGAAAAGACAATTAAATCTCAAGAGTGTGTGTGTGATATGACTTGAGCAATCCACCAATCTATTCTATCCTTTACATTTTTATCTAAAACAAATAAAAATCTTATACCTAGACACAAGTCTTCATCTTCTTGAAGTCTTCACTTGAAGGCTTCTCATCTTCTTGACTTGGTCCAAATGCAATCCACCGAGCTCATCTCTAAATGTGTTCTTGATGCATAGGCTCGTGAATCAACCGATGCTAGCTTCCAACTTGTCTTTAAATCCTTTGTTGAAGCTCCACACCTACTAAGATCTTGATAATGAATCTGTCACTAATTAAACATAAGATCATTAGTAATCATAACTTCATGAGTTGATCATCATCAAAACTAGAGTGATGGGCCTTTGGGCCAACAGATACCAATTAAACTTAATATATGCAACACATAAATATGCATATAAAATTCAAACTCAAAATCTTTCTCCCCTTTTTGTCAATCATCAACAAAGGGGTAAAAACCAAAACAATAAATTTTTCTCCCCCTTTTTGTTCGAAACAAAGAATCAACAAAGGGGTCAAAAACAATAAAAACAATGTTCTCCCCCTTTTTGTCTAAAACAAAAAGAATATCAATAAGGGGTTACAATCAATTAAGATATCAATTTAAATATGTCAAGGTAGCATCTTGATACCAATTGAAAGTGAACATAGATCAATAAATGGTATATGCGATATACATTCATGAAGAGGAAGATGTGAAGCTTCCCTACATAGATACATTACATGAAGGAGGGATGACAAGCTCTAATTCACATAACGTATACTATGCAATGCATAAGAGGAGATGTGAAACTCCCCCTACACACGATACCACATAAAGAAGAGTTGTCAAGCTCTTCAATACAAGATACACTCATCATGAATCTATATGTAGAAGAGATGTTAAGCTCTCCTTGCATATAGGCAATACAAATCAAAACTTTTTGACTATTTTCATTAAACAAAAATTTTGAATTTTCTCAATTGAAAATCGAATTTTCTCAATAAAACAAATTTGATACCAATTAAAAGTATTATTCTTTTTAAACATATGATACCAAATTGAAATTATTATTTTCTATTTATAAAGCAAGGGAGTGGAAAAGGTAAACCAAATACCAATTGAAAAATGAAAATCGAATTTTCTCCCCCTTTATGAAATACAACCTAAACACATGCATAAGCTTGTTTAAGAATACCAATTGAAAACTAATCAATTGAAACATGATGATCATTAAAACTCAAGCTTAGCATAAACAAAACATATATATGTATGAAAAATAGATACCAATTGAAATTGATATTCTTTGAAATGCAAGCATACATATATAAAAAATATATGAGTATACAAAAATGTCAATATGATACCAATTGAAAAAATCCAATGATACCAATTGAAACAACAATAATATCAAATGTATATCTCATATAACCTATCCTCCCAATCATGTTCAAGTTTAAAATGATTTTCACTATAAAGCATACATGAGCATGATCTCCCATCCAACCGCCCATGGATGGTAGGGGTTTTCAAAAATAAATTTGAAAGAATATAGTGTGTTTGAAAAACTCTTACCAAAACGAAGAATACGAACTAGTCAAATGAAAAACTTGTTAACTAGTACGAAATCCTTCAAGTAAGGAATAAAACAAAAAATATTTTTCATGAAACACATGTACATCAAATGGCACTAAAACACTCAAAATCCATTAAGCTCATACATACTCATGAAAACATAATCATGAGAAACATTTTAAAAGAGGTGAGTGTGCAAGTGTTATGTGAAACATATAATCATGAAAATTGGCAATTAAGCTCAATATTCCTTAAAACACGAAAACATGAAAATCATCAAAACTATTTAATCTTTAAGGCATATGTATGTCTTATACAAACTATAGTATACATACATATCCAAACACAACGAGTCCACAAATGTATATGCATTAAGGCACGTGGCTCAAAAGGATGTATATGTATAACAATAATTTGGATAAAATGGACATATACATGAAGTTAAACATAAAACAAATCTAAAAATAGGAATACAAGTTTAAAATGCATGGATCATCAAAACTAGACTATACTAGCACATCTAATGGGTTCAAATAAGCATTCAAGCTCAAACATATATAAATTTATTTGTGGCCCACTATATGCATAAGTATATACCTAGTCTTAATGAAAACTAACATTTAAACATATATTCAACATTTAAAGCATCAAAACAAGATGTAAATCAACATGAAAAACATAAACATGATTATTATGTAAATTCACTTGTTATTAGATCTAAGATAAACATGATAGCTAAACAATGGTGAGAACACAAAAATAATAGTCCATATTAAACATGGGTGTCTCAAAAGGCTATACATGCATGTCAAGGGTCTAATAAACATGACATTAACATAATAATCTATAAACATCAAAGCATACTATAAATAATGAACATGAAAAGCATGCAAACATAAATAAGGAGTAAGAGACCGTTACCAAAACCTATGAGGCAACTCTCCATATCTCCAAAACATGGTGGTCTTCCCACCAAACCTCCCTTGAAAGTGATGCATCCAAATAGTTTCCTTTAAGCACGGAACGCATTTACTCCAAGGTACCGCTACTCTCACGTTATATGAGAGCCCACACCTACATCATAAACAAGAGGGGTGGTCTTTGGTACCCATAACTTTTTGGGTCCATGGGGGTTAGCACCTTCTCTAACCCAAACAAAATTATTTGCTAAATTTGAAACATATATACAATCAAAACAAAATTTAGCAAGGTGGCCCTTACGTCCACAATGTGTACAAGTGTACACATGAGCATACAAGTGATGATGGTGTCCGTGAGGAGCATGTGTATGCCGTGGGGGGTGTGCATGAAAAGATGGAACTTGTTTCTTTTGAACCAAGGTTTCCAAACGTGTATGGTTCATGGCACATTGGCTCATAGTGGAGCCCAAACAATCCATTTTCTTCTTAATTAAATTTATATCATTTTCAATCAAAGAAGAAGTGGAACATGCAATAGGTGAAGTGTGTGATACTACCCTAGCATGGCAAACATGAGAAACAATATCATTTTTCAAAGATTTATTTTTATTTAAACAAATTTCTAACTCTTTTGAAATAAAATCAATTTCTCTTTTTAAAGAATCATTTTCTTTTAAAACAAAATCAATTTTTGAAGTTAGAACTTTATTTTTCTTCAAAACATCACAATCATTTTTATTTTTGAAAAACTCATTTTCTTTTAAGGCAAGATCAAGTTGAGATTTTAATGAATCCCTTTCATTAGAAACCTCCTCCTTCTCTTGCAAAACATTGTTAAGTCTAGAAATCAAAATTTTTATTTTCATTGTCAAGGCCTAGATTTTTCTTTTTCAAATTTTATATTTTTCAAACAATTTTTCACAAACAATAGACAACTCTTCATTCAAAGCATTGGCATCCATATCATCATGATCATCAAATGAAGAGCTAGCACTATCTAGTTGAGTATCCGAGTGTACCTCAAAGGAGTCATTCCCTTGGATCATATAGCATTGTTGTGGCTCGGATTCATCTCCACTAGATTCGTCCTCCGGTTGGATTGGCAATTGAAGCTTGGAGGTGGATGTGGTTGTCAACATGTTCCACACTGCAAATGCGGAATCAAAATTAGAAGCAAGCATAAGATATTCTTTATTTAATGTGCTTCTAATAGCCTCAAAGGCTAGTGCATTGGCCTCTATATGCTTGCTATCACTAAGGAAGGATTCCTTGGTAATGGCAAGGTGAACCTTATATCCTAGGGTTTGTAAATAGATGGACATCTTAGTCTTCCAAACAACAATGTTGGAAGAGTCAAACATAGGTGAGGTCATGAAGTCCATGGGTCCAAACAATATGTGTGCAAGCAAACAAATGTGCAAATGCAAATGGTAGATTAGCAAACAAGGATCTCACTCCTAGGTTGTTAAACCTAAAGTATCAGGAGCGTAGGCTCTAATACCAATTGAAAAACACCTAGAGGGGGGTGAATAGGTGTATATGCTAATCTAGAAACTAAATGCGGAAGCTAAAATAATTTTGCAATCACACTTAATACAACCAACAAGTGTAGCCGAATTCCCCGTGAAAGGCTCTGGACTAACTCCTCTTGATTCCCCTAGATAAGGGTTGAGGTGCTATATGAAGCTCTTGTGGTTAAGTACAAGTGAGGCACACACAAGCAAGCCAAGCATATAAGAATGAGCAATATGAAATAATGCAAGGCAACACAAGCAATATGAATGATATGAATGAAGAATGATGCTTTGCACAAATAAAAGAGAGAGAGTTAAGAGATAATGGATCAAACGCAAACACAAAGATATGTTTCGAGGTTCGATCCCCTAGCTCTACGTCCCCGCCTTCACCGAGAAGGATTTCCAATCCACTAAAGGAGTACCGAACTCCTCTCTCAACCTTACAATGCCACCGAGGCAATACAACCACAACCCACCTCTACCGAAGAGGGATAAGGCCCATAGCCAACAACAAATACAATCACCTCTACCGAAGAGGGATCCAAACAATACCACTCCGATCAACCTCTACCAAAGAGGGATCCAACAAAACAAGGAGGGTTTACAACTTGGAGGCTCAATCAACCTCAAACAATCTCTTTTCCACAAAACAAAAATCCTAAATAGATTAGGATAGAATGATAGGCTCAAGTGTGGAAAACAAAGTGTTTTGATCAAAGAAATACTCTTGAGAAAATACCAAATAGATATGAAAATTTTAGATCAAAAAACAACTTCCCAAAACCTAATTTCTTTGAAGTAAAACAAAACACTTTAAAAACAAATAGATGAATCTTTTTGGCACTTAAACTCTTTTGAAAACTTGTAAAAACACTTCAGAAAAGTAGAAATTTTTGCTCTTGAAAATCTTATCAAAGCCCCCAAAGAGATGGGGTGTTTATAGGCCAAACAGAAAACTAGCCGTTAGGCTGATCTGTCAGCCTGACAGGCTTGCGGTCGACCGGCCGGTCGACCGCCAACGGTCATAAATATGACCGTTGGGGCTTCCGGTCGACCGCCCGGTCGACCGCCCAGATACAGAGAGCAAAGCTCTCTGGTCCGGTCGACCGACCGGTCGACCGGCCCATGTGTCTGCCAGACGTGCACGTCGGTTGACCGCTCGGTCGACCGGCCCTTGGTGCGGTCGACCGTGCGGTCGACCGACCTGGCCTGTCAGTCACTGTTCTGGGTCAGAAACTGGGGTTAAAATTATTTCTAAAAATTCTTTTATCTCTTCTAGAAATCCCCAAAAATAGTTTTACCATTTTGCATTGATATATAAACATGTGATAAAAATTTCAACTCAAATATCAAGCAATTTGAACTATTTTTGTGTTTTAAAATTTTTACCAAAAACAAAACTGTATTTTATCAAACTTTGATTTTTCAATACATGAATAGGCTAGTCAAAATAAGTTTGTCTAAGAAGTTTAAGCATGCATGTATAGAAAGAATACATCTACTATACATATAAACCATTTAAACTTGTTTTGATCAACTATTCATGAAAACAAATATTGGTTAAACCAAAACCGAAAAACCAATATCCAAACATAAAACGTGAGTGTTGTGCACTTGAGCATATAAACTATTCTTATCTTTACAAATGGATCTAAAACAAACTAAACTAGGATACCTAAGTCTTCTTGACGATCTTCCATCTTCAAGTCGACTCGGTCCAAACCGTGATCCAACGAGCATGGCTATGAATGATCTTGATGCTCGGGCTGTGGAATCACCATGTGAAGGCTTCCAAACTCCTCTTTTTGAAGCAATCACCAACTAATATCTTGCTAAATGATTGAAACTAAAATCACAAGATTATTAGTAAACATAACTACATGAGTTAATCATCATCAAAACTAGAGTGGAAGGCCTCCGGGCCAACAATCAGTTCATCTTTGTTGCTGTAGATTATGTCTCTAAATGGGTCAAAGCTATGCCTACAAAGACCAATGACAACAAAGTGGTTGCCAAATTTCTCAAAGAAAATATTTTTCCCATTTTGGCACCCCCAGAGCGTAATAAGTAATAATGGGTCACATTTCTGCAATAGAGTTTTTGAAGTTCTGATGCGAAAATATTCCATCAATCACAAGTTATCTACTCCGTATCATCTCCAAACAAATGGGCAAGTCAAAGTGACCAATCGACAAATCAAGCTCATCTTGAAAAAGACTGTTGGACAAAACCGAAAGGAATGGTCAGTCAAGTTAAAGATGCATTATGAGCTTACCGAACCACTTTTAAGACGGTCATGGGAATGTCTCCTTATAGAATCGTATTTGAAAAAGCCTATCATCTGCCAGTCGAGTTAGAACACCGAGCCCTATGGGCTATTAAGCAACTCAATTTCGATCTGACGAAAGCCGGTGAACTAAGGAGACTGTAGATCTCAGAGTTGGAGGAGATACGGAACGAGACTTACGAGAATGCATGGATTACAAAAAGCAGAACTAAAATTTTTCACGACTAGATTATCAACCGGAAAAACTTTGCCCCGGGAGACAAGGTTCTGCTATACAACTCAAGGCTTCATATTTTCACAGGAAAGCTGAAAACTCGTTGGTCTGGATCATTTATTGTGCACACCATCTTCCCATACGGTGTTGTGGTTATTATTGATCCTAAGAGTAATACGGAATTCAAAGTGAATGAGCAACGGCTGAAACTATTTTTGACCACTGAGCCTGCGTCCTAAGCTGAAATTGTGCTGAGTCTTTTCGCTCCGTCATACACCTGACCATCGTCATCCACACACCACAAAAAAAAGTGTAAATAAATTTTTTTATATACTTATTGTTTATATGCTCACCCCTTATATACTTGTCTATACCCTTTTGGACATTTCTTCTTCTCCCTCTCCCTTAGCCTATTCGCACTTAGCCGGCCCGAGTCGACGGAGACGGTGATATCTTTTCTTCCCCCTATTTATTGCATTTGCATTTACATGACTAGCATTGAGGACAATACATTAGATAGGTTTGGGGGAGCTAACATTCTTTCTTTTCTTTGTACTTAAAAAAAACCTCCTTAATGAAAAAAAGAATTTTCATACTTTTTATAAAAATACCGAAAGGGTGTATTAATAAAGGGAACCTTATTAAGGAATCTTTATTTTAGCTTAAATAAAAATGAAACATTAGTTTGACTAAGAGTTGGGAGGAACATGGAAAATAACTCATATCTTTTATTTAGCCTTACTAGAATATGCATAAACTACACATACATGCTTGGGATTTGGAGACACAATTCTGAATAAAAAAAAGTTGGGCAATTGTGCCTCAAGAAGCATGATTATTCACGCCAAATATTATATATATATATATAAGTAAATATTGATTTCGTGGCCTACTCTACTTGCAATTTGACCTGAGGCGCGTTTTTTCACCTGGTGCCCTAAAACCATCTGGTTTGGGAGTCATTGGTTTGATATGTGTTACATGAGTAAAGTAGAAAGCCTAATGAAACCAAGAATAAACATATAGATAAACATTAATAAAATTAAATGATTTTCAAAGTTGAGTTGAGAAATCCCAAGCACATCACACTTACACATTATGCATATCTATCTAAAGCAAAATAACAGAATAAGTTAGAAGTACAAGATCCTTTCTAAATTCAAAGAAAAATCATAATTTCTTCTTTTATGAAGGCTAAAGTATAGGAGAACTTATGAGGGTTAAACCTAATTCTCATTTTATTCGGTCATTTTTACTTAAATGATTGAAAGTTCTTTATCTTGATAGAGATTTGCTGACAACTAACTTTCTTCATTTATTGGATTTTATGGGTGCAATCCGCTAAAAACTCTCAGGAGAAACACTCCTCCCGTAGGGGAAACCTATAGGTTTAAAGGCTTGTTGCACATGCTCAATGCAATCGCGTCACCTACAAAAGTGGTGTAATAATTCTTTTGTTTTCGTTTTGCTCGGAACGAGCAAAAAGATGAGTGTGGGGGTATGATTAGTCCCTAATAATGCATAATTTTGACCACATATGCACAATTATCTTATATAAAATATTGCTAATAATGGTTTGCTTGTGTGATTCTAGGTCCATGGTATGCAATAGAGAAAAATACCCTGAATCACCATTTAATGGGTGATTAAAGGCCCACAAAATAGCCATTGACTCTAGGAGAAGATTCTGTCAGACCTGGGGACTTAAATCAGAAATCTTGAGACTACAACTGACAGGGGACAGAAGTGACCATACACAGCAGGCGGCGCGGCGCGCGCCGCCCTGGTAGGGCCACGAAAATGCAGCCCTGGCCGGGTTTCCGCGGCCATACGGGTGCGGTCGCGTTCGTGCTTTGGGCCAGGGGTTATCCCCCTGGCCCCCTTCCCCCTGATGCCTATAAATATCCCCTTGGGGTTCTACAGAGGATATCCAGAGAGTTTAGAATCTTTGTGTTAGTTTATTTTTGGAGTTGTAGTTGTTGTGTTTTCTTCTTCTTCTCGTTTAGCTTAGCCATTAGAGTGAAAGAGAGAGTGTATAAAAGTTGTATTTGAAGGTGACAAACTTATACAAGTAATTACTTCTCTTTCTTCTTTTCATTTACTTTGTGTTTTCATTTGCTTCTATCTCTTTTTTTTAGTGTAACTCCCTTTCTCTTTACCTCTTCTCTCTTGTTGTTTCTTTTACTACAATGTCTAACTAAATCTTTCATCACATGGCTAACTAACTACTAACCCACTAATCTCTAGCAACTTGATTGATAACCCAAATGAGTTAATAGTGTCAAACACGCCTTGTGCAAACGAGAGCTATGACATCTTAAGACGAGGGTTCTAACTTTAACTTACTTACAAGTATTAGCTCTCTTATATTTCATACTTAACGGGTTTTTGATGATTTATAGATTGTAAACTTTGCTTGTCTTTATAAGTAGAGATATTCCTATTAACTTTGTCTATACCATTAGTGCACCTGTGTCTTCCCTTATTCTCGCCTTCAATTGGATCTTGATAAGGGAATGTTCAAGTTTTACCGAGTAAAGCTAAGTTAAAGGAAGGACTTTCATTCGGTTTCCAACGTGAATAGTTCCTATGCATAAAAGTTATGCTTACCTATGATCCATCGTGAGGCTACATCTTCAAGAAGTTAGGGATTAGTGGGAGCACTTAGTAGAAAGTTAGCCATGCGCTTTTACCATTAAGAAAAATCATTTTTACAAACCACCAAACCATTCTAAACAATTCTTGAAACCAACTTGTTTTCATTTTCAAATTCTTTATTTGAAACAAAGAACTTTCTCTTTTCTTGAACAAAGAAGTCGCATCAAGCTTTCATCGCTCTCCCTCCTTATGGATACGACTCATATAGCCACTTTGCTAGTACGGAAGAATCGTAAAAGCAGTAACGTTGACCCATATTCCTTTACTTATTTTTATGCTTGCTTTTTGCCGATCAGGGATATGCATGTATATTTTTAGTTTCAACAAAACATACATATACCTTGAAGCGTATTTAGTTTTGATGATTTCTTGCTTTTGATAAAAGAAAATTCATATGAGCTTCTAACCTTATTTCCATGATTTTATTGATTACATAATTCTTACATTCTATGTTTGGTGTTTGTCATGATTTTTGAGCCTTTATGTGTTTTATTACTACTTGAGTGTCGATGATCATGTGATTTTCATGCTTTCATGGGTATATTCATGTTATATCCCTTACTTGAAGGATTTAATATTAGTTTTCAAAATTATTTTTAAACTAATCTTTATTCTTCAATTGGTAGTGATTTTCAAATATGTTAAAATATTTTTAAATCATTTTTTTGAAAACCCCTACCTTCCAAGGGCGGTTGGATGGGCGACCATACCTTGTATACCCTTATTGAATATCTTTTAAATTTTTGCATGAATAGGATGGTAGGTATGAGTTTTACACATGATCTTCATGATATTTCATATGTTTGTCTGCTCATATTATTTTCTATATATGTATACTTCAAATTTCAATTGGTATTCTCATTTACATACATACATATATATGATCTTGATTGTGCTTGGTTTTGCAATGTCTTTACACATTTTAAAAAAATAAAATAAAATTATGTATGCTAAGTTTGACTTATTTCTAAATATTAATTGGTGTCTTTACAAGCTTTTGCATTAATTTATAATTAGTATTTATATTTTTTTGGTATCAAAATGTATTTCATGCTTCATTTCAATTGGTACTTACAATTGGTATCAATATTACATTCTATTGATATCAAAATCTACTATTGGTATCTTAAATTTTTTATTGATCTACAAGTGGTACCAATATTTATTTTGTCAACTAAAATTTGATTTCAATTGGTATCAAAATACATTCTGTATATTCATGTTTTCTATATATGTATAAATCATATATAAATTAACATTATATTGCTCTGATACATACATATAGATGTTTTCTTGTGCTTTAAACATATATGCCATACATTTTTAGCACAAATCATTTCTTGCTACGCTTGATTTAGTTCTTAATGTCAATTATTTTCAATTGGTATCATATACAAGTTTATGCATTATTTTTATTTGTATTTTATAAAGGGGAAAAAATTCTTATTTTATCTTTCAATTGGTTTTAGTTTTCAATTGATATCTTACTCCCACTCTACATGAGGAAAAATACTTTGTTTTGCTATATGCTAACATTTTTTAATATAGGTATCAATAATTTTAAATTGGTATTATTTTTCAAATTGGCATCCTTATTTGATATCATGTCCCTTTATTGGTATCAATTCACAAAAAGATTGTTTCTTTCAATTGGTTCTTTCAATTGATTGTGTTCATTAGTATCAAAATTTTATTTTAAAAATGTTTATTGTTTGTTTGTCTTCACCCCATTGTTGATGAATGATAAAAAGGGAGAAGAATTCAGCTTTATATATGCATGTTTTACTATGTGTTTATGCATATATCTTGTCTTATTGTGTCTTGAGCTTCATTGCATATCTTTATATATTTATTGATTATGTTAAGGGGAGCTTCTATGGAGCTTATCCTTAATGGATGCATATATATAATCTCATAAGTTTTGTCATCATTATAAAGGGGAGATTGTTAGCCCAGAGGCCCTTCACCTTAGTTTTGATGATGACAAAACTTATGAGGTTTGTTTACTAATGATCTTGTGTTTATATAATTTTAGTTATTGATCAAGATATTAGTAGGTGTTTAGCTTAAAAAAAGAAGCTTTGGAGCTAACTCATGTAGATTCAAGAGCTCACGCGTCAAGGTCGCATCTAAAACTCAGATGGAGTAAAGCACTTTGGATCCAGTTTGGATTGAGTCAGCTTGGAGAAGGAGTTCTATAAGAAAACTTCAGTTTGTTTAGTTTTAGTTTGTATTTAGATCTTGTGTAAGATAGACTAGTGCTGATATGCTAAAGTTCACACACACAAAGTTCAATACGTTTGGTTTTCGGTTTAACCGATTTTGAATTTCAAATATACATATATATGATTTTCATGAATAGATAGAATCAAAACAAGTTTACATAATTTAATGTATATTGGATTTCATCCATATACATCTATGCCTCATATATTTAGAAAAAAAAACTTATTTTGATAAATCTATTTCATGTGTTTAGAGTTTTGAAATTAACAAAACTTATTTTGAATTTAATGTCAAAAACATAGATATATACTTTATATGTGTATTGGATTCTATCCATACACTATACTTCAAAATAGTTTAAATATCTTATTTTTGTATTTATACAAGTTTGAGAAAAATCGGATTTTCATTTCAAAGTTTGGTTTTTAAAAAATACCGATTTTGTGTTAAAGCTTAATTTCTATATCACAAAAATAGTTCAAATAGTTTGTAATATGTGTTGAATTTTTGTCACACATATTTGTACTTCAAATATTTATAAGAACTTATTTTTTGGAATTTATGAGATTTTATGGGATTTTATAGGAGTTAAAAAGACCAAGTTTCAAATCCTATATTTCAGCCTGAGCTTGCTGGTGGTCGACCGGCCGGTCGACTGAACCAGAGCTCGGTCGACTGATGTGCACAAGGATGTGCACAAGGACAGCCTATAAGGCCGTCGACCGGGCGGTCAACCGACTGTAACTACCCAACTCTCGGGTAGCGCCGATCGACCGGGCTGTCGACTGACAAGCTGTGAGCCTTTAGGCTCGGTCGACCGGCAGGGGAGTTAGCCTAGGGCGGTCGACTAGTGGCTCAACGGTCAGAAATATGACCATTGGCCGGTCGACTAACCGGTCGACTGGAAGGTCAAATATGACCTTTTTTTTGCTGCCAACGGCTATATTCTTTAGAGCCTATATAAAGGGGTTCTCTTGGGCTGTTTTCAACAAGACTTTTAGAGAATTTTTCTTCCTATGTTTCAAGTGTTTTGCAGCAAGTTTAAGAGGAGTTTTTGAGCCAAAAAGTTTATTATTTATTTGTTTTAAAGTGTCAGAAAAATCAAAGAAATGAGAGTCTTTGGGCAATTGGTTTTGAGCTTTCTTTACAAATCTATTTAGTATTTTTTCCAAGTGTTTTTCTTTGTTATTTTCTTTCCAAACACTTTATTTTCTCACATTTGAGCTATCATCTTTAATCCTATTATAGGATTTTATTTTTATGAGGAAAATTATTTGTGGTCTATTGTGATCACTAAGTTTGTAATCTCTTCTTTGCTTTGGCTTTGTGTCTATCCCTTTTGTGTAGAGATGATTGTGGTTGAGCTTTAGCTATGTGCCTTATCCCTCTTGTATAAAGGTGATTGTGTTTATCCCACTTGTGTAGAGGTGATTGTATTTGAGAGAGGAGTAGTGTATTCCAAGTGTAGAATTGTAATTCCTCGGTGGATGTCCCTTTGTGAAAGGTCCTGTGTGGACATAGTGAAAATCCTTCTGTGTGAAGGCAGGGACATAGAGCAGTGTCTCGAATCTTGAAACATATCTTGTTGTTTGTGTTTGATCCGCTATCTCTAAACTCTATCTCTCTTATATCTTACATTGCTTTATATTACACTTATTCATTTGCTAGATATAGTTTGTGTGTGCCCATACTTGTGTTGAACCAAGAGAGCTTCATATAGCACCTCAACTCTTAATTTAGAGGAATATCGAGGAGATAGTCCAGAGCCCTTCACCGAAAATTCAGCTATACTCTTTGGTTACATATAGTGTGTTGCAAATGAGTTTTAATTCTGCATCATTTGTCTTTAGATTAGCCAGTATACCTATTCACCCCCCCTAGGTGTATTTCAAACTTGAATATGAAATTTGTGAAGTGTCACATAATTTCTTTCATCCTCCATATGTATATGACATAGATAGCTCAAATTCAACCATCGTCCAATAAAAGTCTTATCCTGAAATAAGACAACCGAACTAATCCAACTTGTTAGTAGCTTAATTTATAGGTTAATTACATCATCAAAATCTTAAAAATTACAATCTCTCCCTTTTTGATGATGACAACTTATAAATTTGATTGAAAAGATAATAACATTATAAATAGGGAAAAAATTAATTTTTACCTTTGAAGTTCCCCTTATTTACTTGTCAGTGTGCCAAGCATGACTAGAGAGAAAAGCTCCCCCTATTTAATTTAATTCATGGCAACAAATATTTCACAATTTCTGAATATGGTCAATCCCTCAAATATAACATGCACTTGTTTGTAGATGGGTAATCCTTCATAATTCCCACACACTATCTAAACTTATCAGTAAGATAGTATCTATAATTATCAGTTAGTGCTCATAAGTGCATGTGATCATATATCATAGTATTAGTAGAAAATAAACAGTACTTAAGTCTTTTTGGAAGAGGACCTAGTCATAAGCCTCTTTTCTTTACCTGAAATGTCTACAGCCTCATCATCAGAGCTATCACTAAATTGATCAAAATTAGAAGAAGAAGTTTCAGAATTAGGAGAGCTTCCTCTCTCAGAATACTTATAGCACATCTTCTTGAGGAGTCTGTTAAAATTAAATTTGATTTCAGATAGATCAGTTTGGATAGACCTCCTGAAATAGTTGAATTTGTCTTTCAACCCACTGATTTTCTTCCTCAGTTTAATGTATTCTTTCTTGTTTGTTTTTTATTCTTATTCTTTCTTTAGAACCAGAGCTAATAGGGACAGTGTCTTCTCTTTTGATGTCTGCTTTCTTTCTTTTCCCACCTGATATTTTCCCATGATGAGTTTTCTTCAACCTGCCTTTTTTCTCTGCCTTAGATTCACCATGCATGATTTTATCAATATCATTCATGGGAAGAAACATCCTGTTGATTGAAGCAGACCCAAAAATCTCTTTTCCCACAGATGGGGTTTCAGTCCCAAGCTCAATTGCAAAGTGTGTAAATACTTTTGTTAACAAACAAGGAAAACCGAATTGTTCTCTGGGCATAATCAATCATGAGACTCAAGATAAAATGCAGTAGATTGAAGTTAATCAAAGAAAACATAGCATATAAAAGACGTAAGTAGTTCATCTTAATGACATAAAAATGTCCTTCTTGAGGGAGAAAGTTGAACTGAGCAATCTTAGCCAACACATGAGCGCTGGGTGCAAGACAGTTGATGGGAAATGAGTTTTCATTTCTGTAAACCTCATTACTTCTTACTTTAAAGAGCATGGCCAAGGCTTCAATCTTATTCCCGCCAAGGGAGGAGAAGGTGTCATAGAAAATGAGAGGTCCTGAGGCATTGATTCCCAAAATTTCTCCCAGTTTCTCTTCATTCAAAGTGATCATTGTTCCCTTAACCAGTAAGAACAAGGTAAGGGGATCCTTTTTGATTCTCAGGTTAGCATAAAACTGTAAATCACCTAGAGGGGGTGAATAGGTGATGAGCTAATCTAATGGTCAAATAATGCGGAATTAAAACTTATTAAATGCAAATTAAACTTCTTAAACTAAACACCACGTATAACACAAGAGTGTAGCCGGATTCCCCGTGAAGGGCTCTGGACTAACTCCTCAAGATTCCTCTAAATAAGAGTTGAGGTGCCGCGTTGGCTCTCTTGGTTGAATATAAGTGTTAGCAAACAATCCCCAAGCATATAACAATTAAGCACACAATATATCATGCATATAAAGATAAAGACAATAATAGCATGCAAGATATAAAGACAAAAGTAAGAGATAGAGAGTGAGCAATCGCAAACACGGGAGATTTGTTTCGAGGTTCGAGCACACTTGCTCTACATCCCCACCTTCAACACTTGAAGGATTTCCACTATAATCGATCCCACCGGATCACTTGGTGCCGCAACACCTACAAGGAGTTCCCACTAGAACTCTTGGACTCTCTAGTCCCATACACACCGCAAGCCCACAAGCTCGCGGAGGCCGCACCTCAAACAAGAGTTCACACACGAACTCGAAACACCGCGAACCCGCAAGTCCGCCTCCTCAAAGTACAAAGATGAACTTTGGTGATCACAACACTTTGATCACCTAAAATCCTCTCACAACAAAGATCCCTATAGGTAGATATAGCAATGGATAGCTCAAGTGTTGTGTGAGAAAACAAGGATTGAAATGGTGGTGAAAAATTCAAAGAAAATCTCTTTTCAAAACACTCTTGAAAATCTCTCCTTTTGATATGACAATTTTGGCTCTTAAACAAGTGGAGATAAACACCTAATAGAGCTGGAAAAACTGGCTCAAAATCCACTAAAAAATCTTATAAAAAACTGGCCTCAAATGGGGTATTTATAACCCCCAAAAGAATTCTGCCCGTTGGCAGCTGACTAGGCCAATACTGGCCTTCCGGTCGACCGCCAGTCGACTGGCCAACGGTGAAAAAACTCACCGTTGTGCCTTCTGGTCGACCGCCCGGTCGACCGAGCCCTGAACCAGAGAGCAACGGCTCTCTGGCCAGTCGACCGCCCGGTCGACCGGGGCAACCCGAGAGTGGGTTGCCTTCAGTCGGTCGATCGCTCATCGACCGGCCAACGACACGGCCTGTGCACGTTCTTATGCACGTCCGGTCGACCGGCTCCTGGTCCGGTCAACCGGTCGGTCGACCGCCAGAGCCTGGCAGGCAAATTTCTGAATTTAAAACTAGGGTTTTTAATTTAAAATAAAATCCCATAAATTCACGAAAAATCTACAAAAATAGGTTCAATATTATACTTTGATATACAAACATGTTTGAGTAAAATCAAGACATGTTACAAATAATTTGAACTATTTTTGTAACTTATAAATTTTGGCTAAAAACAAAAACTGTATTTTTCCAAAATTGGTTTTTCCAAAACTTCTCCAAATACAAAAACAAGATATTTTAAACTCTTTTAAAGCATAGAGTGTATGGATATGATCCACTACACATACATGGTGAAATATCTGTGTTTTTGACATTAAGCACTAAACATGGTCTTGGTTAAAACGTGTATACTTTGAATTTCAAAAACCAAACCGGTATTTTTTCAAAATGAAAATTCTTTTATGAAAACACATATAAATCAAGAGTGTGTGTGTATATGATATACTTGAGCAATCCACCAACTATTTTATCCTTTACATTTTAATCTAAAAATAAAATCTTATAAAAACAAACCTAGACATAAGCCTTGATCTTGAAGGGCTTCACTTGAAGTCTTCTCATCTTCTTAACTTGGTCCAAACTTGATCCAACGAGCTAGACTCCTCTTGAGTACTTGATGTGGTCTTGATGCACAAGCTCTTGAATCAAACCGTGCTAGCTCCAATCTTGACTTTAAATCTTTGTTGAAACTACACATCTACTAAGATCTTGATCATAACTCTGAAACTAATTAAACACAAGATCATTAGTACCATAACTACATGAGTTGATCATCATCAAAACTAGAGTGATAGGCCTTTGGGCCAACAATCTCCCCCTTTTTGATGATGACAAAACTCATGGAGTTATATATACATGGATTAAAGTTAAGCTTCAAAGAAGCTCCCCCTTAACTCATGCATAACAACAAACGAATATATATGGCATTAAAGCACATGAACATGTATGCAAGTACTAGGAGATAAACATGCCAATCAAGCATAAAACACATCAAATTCTTTTTCTCCTATTTGCAAAACAAAATATATATGCATAAACATAAAATTCTTCTCCCCCTTTATGTATAAAGCAAGGAAAACATGCATATATACTAAAATACATCTCCCCCTTTTTGTCAATCATCAACAAAGGGGTTAAAGTAAACACAAAACAATGTTCTCCCCCACAAAGAGGTGAACTCAAATCAATCAATAAAGAGTTATATGCGATATACATTCATGAAGAGGAGACGCTAAGTTAGCTTCCTTACATACATGCATTACATGAAGAAGGGATGACAAGCCCTAATTCACATAACACATAATATGCAATGCATAAGCAGAGATGTGAAGCTCCGCCTACACACGTGAATTGCATAAAGAAGAGTTATCAAGCTCCTCAATATAAGATACATTCAACATGAATCTATATGTAGAAGAGATGTTAAGCTCTCCTTGCATATAGGCAATATAAATCAAAACATTTTTAATTATCTCAATAAAACAAAATTTTGAATTTTCTCAATAAAAACAAATTTTGAGATATCTTAGTAAATCAAATTTTAAGATATCAAATTGTAAATAATCATTACAAATTTTGAAATTTAATTGTAATTGAAACATTTTATCAATAATAATGAAATTTTGATAAATTGTAATCTTGATGCCAATGAAAGAAAGTATTTTATATTTTGATATCAATATAAATTTTCATGGATACCAATTGAAATAAATAGATCAATAGATACTAATTGAAACATATTGTGCATTTTGATATCAATAAAAATACTAATTAAAAAAAATATCAATTGAAGATAATGCATAAGCTTATATAAAAATAACAATTGAGAAATCAATTGAAAATGAAGACTTGAATGAAGCTTAGCATAAACATACTTTGTGTTTTAAAACATGTAAACATCTTGAGAATCAAGTAAAATATATATGATTTGTTGGTACTTGATTTTCAAAAAATATGTGTGTGTGTGGAAAAGACAATACCAATAGGAATTGATATTATGAAAATTATGAAGCATACATATATAGGAAACAAAATATGAGTATATACAAAATAAATATCAATTGAGATACCAATTGAAAATGACAATGTAAATCAAGTATATAGCTCATAAATACCACCCTTTATATGCTCAAGATGAAAGATTTTTCAATAAAGCTTACAAGGCATACTCGCCCATCCGTCCACCCATAACGGTGTTAGTAGGGGTTTTCGAAAAAATAGAGTTTGAAAATATTTTTAGCATTGAAAATCACTACCAAATGAAGAATACATAACTAGTTAAAATAATTTTTGAAAAACTAGTTAAAGATCCTTCAAAACATGAAACCAAATTATGTATATCATGAAGCATACTAAATACACAAGAATTGACACTCGAAATCTATAAGGCTAAAAAATAATCATGAAATAAAGTCATGAATAAACAAATAAAGTGTGAGTGCACAAAAATCATGTAATTAGCATTTTCCATGAATATAGTCAATTAAGCTCAAAACAAACATCATTTTATTAAACAAAAATCATGAAAATTCATTTTTCAATTAAAGATAAAAAACATAAAAATTCATTTTTCATCTTAAAAACAAACTTCTAGGTATATGTATGTTTTTATTCAAAACTAACAATATGCATACATATCCCAAACATAAAAAAGAGTCCATAAAGTAAATTGCATGAAGGCAAATGACTCAAGGGGCATACATGTATATTTATTAGATTTGAATAAAAATACCATATACATGAAGTAAAACATGAAAATAGGCAAAAAAAAGTGTAAATGAGGAGATCATCAAAACTAGGTTATACATGTGCATATAGTGAGTACAAATGAACGATGAAGTGCAAACATATATGAATCAATTTGTTGCTCACTACTTGAACATGTATATACACAAGTTTTAATAAAAACTACATTTAAACTAGTATTTACCACATGAAGTACAAAACAAATAAAATATGAACATGCTAAAAAAAATTATCAATGAAAAGCATGTAAACTAAAATAGGAGTTTAGAAATAGTTACCAAACTATAAGAACTATACTCTAAGTCTCCAAAATATGGTGGTTGTCCCACCAAACCTCCTTGATAGCGGTGCATCAAAAATGTGTCCATCAAGTCCATACATCCACTACCAAGGCACCATCCCTCTCACGTTTTGTGAGAGCCCGCACCTACATCAAATACACAAGGTGAAAATTTTGGTACCCATTTTCTTTTGGGTCCTTGAGGGTTAGCATTGTAAGGAACCCAAATATTTTTGTTATTAGCAAAATTTAAAGTATTTATCTTATCATAACAAAAATTTTGCTAAATGGCCTTTGCGACCATAATGTGTACAAGTGTACACTCTAGGATGCATATGAGTGTGGGTGTGATCATGGCGTGCAAAATGTGCATATGAATGATGAGGGTGTTGTGCATGAACATGTGGAGTTTGTTTCTTTGAAAACAAGGACTCCAATCTTTTATGGTTAAATGCACATGTGCTCAAAGTTGAGCTCAAGCAATTCATTTTATTTTTTAAAATTTAATCTCATTTTGATTAATAGTGGCATGTAAAGCATGGTGAAAATGATAATCATTTTTCTTATTCTTTTTTGAAACATTTACTTTTTCTTTTTCAACAATTTTTCTTTTTAAAGAAGTGTTTTCATTTAAAGTAACTTCTTTTTGTTTTTCCACCAAGACAATTTTATTTTTCAAGGAAGTGTTTCCTTCATAAAGATCATTCAATTTAGAAAGTAAGGAAACATTTTCATTTTTCAAACTTTCATTTTCTTTTTCAATGCATGCAACTTTATTTTTAAAAGAATCATTTTCTTTTAACATGCAATCAAAATTCTTTTTCATTTTCTTATTATCTTTCTTGAGCAATTCATATTTTTCTAAGAGTTGTTGACAAAATGATGCTAGTTCATTATAAGGCATTTCAACATCCTCTTCTAGTTCGGATTCAGTAGTTACCTCAAGGGGGTTACCCCTTGGACCATGTAGCACACGTTGGAGGTGTCACTTTCAACATCTAAATCGCTCCCCGCATAGTATTGTTCTTGTTCGCAAAGGGAGATCAATGTGTTCCATACTACAAAAGCCGAATCAATGTTAGAAACCCTACATAAATAATCATTGTTTAGGGTACTCTTCAAAGCATGAATTGCTTTTGAGTTAGCCTCAATATACTTGCTATTATTAATATATGAATCTTTAATTGTAGCAAGATAAACATGAATACCTAGGCCTTTGAGGTACAAAGACATCTTAACCTTCCAAGTTTGATGTTAAGAATGTCAAAGGTGGGAGGTATCATGAAGTCCATGGTGTATGTAAACAAATATTGTGAGTAGCTATAAATGAGGATCTTTAAATCTAGGTTGTAAGACCCAAATCAAGAGCACTTGGCTCTGATACCAATTGTAAATCACCTAGAGGGGGTGAATAGGTGATGAGCTAATCTAATGGTCAAATAATGCGGAATTAAAACTTATTAAATGCAAATTAAACTTCTTAAACTAAACACCACGTATAACACAAGAGTGTAGCCGGATTCCCCGTGAAGGGCTCTGGACTAACTCCTCAAGATTCATCTAAATAAGAGTTGAGGTGCCGCGTTGGCTCTCTTGGTTGAATACAAGTGTTAGCAAACAATCCCCAAGCATATAACAATTAAGCGCACAATATATCATGCATATAAAGATAAAGACAATAATAGCATGCAAGATATAAAGACAAAAGTAAGAGATAGAGAGTGAGCAATCGCAAACACGGGAGATTTGTTTCGAGGTTCGAGCACACTTGCTCTACTTTCCCGCCTTCAACACTTGAAGGATTTCCACTATAATCGATCCCACCGGATCACTCGGTGCCGCAACACCTATAAGGAGTTCCCACTAGACCTCTTGGACTCTCTAGTCCCATACACACCGCAAGCCCACAAGCTCGCCGAGGCTACACCTCAAACAAGAGTTCACACACGAACTCGAAACACCGCGAACCCGCAAGTCCGCATCCTCAAAGTACAAAGATGAACTTTGATGATCACAACACTTTGATCACCTAAAATCCTCTCACAACAAAGATCCCTATAGATAGATATAGCAATGGATAGCTTAAGTGTTGTGTGAGAAAACAAGGATTGAAATGGTGGTAAAAAACTCAAAGAAAATCTCTTTTCAAAACACTCTTGAAAATCTCTCCTTTTGATATGGCAATTTTGGCTCTTAAACAAGTGGAGATAAACATCTAATAGAGCTGGAAAAACTGGCTCAAAATCTATTAAAAAATCTTATAAAAAATTGGCCTCAAATGGGGTATTTATAACCCCCAAAAGAATTCTGCCCGTTGGCAGCTGACTAGGCCAATACTGGCCTTCCGGTCGACCGGCCAGTCGACCGGCCAACGGTCAAAAAACTGACCGTTGTGCTTTCCGGTCGACCGCCCGGTCGACCGGGCCCTGAACCAGAGAGCAACGGCTCTCTGGCCGGTCGACCGCCCGGTCGACCGGGGCAACCCGAGAGTGGGTTGCCTTCGGTCGGTCGACCGCTTGGTCGACCGGCCAACTAACACGGCCTGTGCACGTTCTTGTGCACGTCCGATCGACCGGTCCGGTCGACCGGCTCCTGGTCCGGTCGACCAGTCGGTCGACCGCCAGAGCCTGGCAGGCAAATTTCTGGATTTAAAACTAGGGTTTTTAATTTAAAATAAAATCCCATAAATTCACAAAAAATCTACAAAATAAGGTTCAATATTATACTTTGATATACAAAAATGTTTGAGTAAAATCAAGACATGTTACAAATAATTTGAACTATTTTTGTAACTTATAAATTTTGGCTAAAAACAAAAACTGTATTTTTCCAAAATTGGTTTTTCCAAAATTTCTCCAAATACAAAAACAAGATATTTTAAACTCTTTTAAAGCATAGAGTGTATGGATATGATCCACTACACATACATGGTGAAATATCTATGTTTTTGACATTAAGCACTAAACATGGTCTTGGTTAAAACGTGTATACTTTGAATTCCAAAAACCAAACCGGTATTTTTCTAAAATGAAAATTCTTTTATGAAAACACATATAAATCAAGAGTGTGTGTGTATATGATATACTTGATCAATCCACCAACTATTCTATCCTTTACATTTTAATCTAAAAATAAAATCTTATAAAAATAAACCTAGACACAAGCCTTGATCTTGAAGGGCTTCACTTGAAGTCTTCTCATCTTCTTGACTTAGTCCAAACTTGATCCAGCGAGCTAGACTCCTCTTGAGTACTTGATGTGATCTTGATGCACAAGCTCTTGAATCAAACCGTGCTAGCTCTAATCTTGACCTTAAATCTTTGTTGAAGCTACACACCTACTAAGATCTTGATCATAACTCTGAAACTAATTAAACACAAGATCATTAGTCCATAACTACATGAGTTGATCATCATCAAAACTAAAGTGATAGGCCTTTGGGCCAACAAAAACATGGCCACTAAATTAGGAAAATCGGGAATGTTATCATAAGCAAATTCTCTGAGATGGATGAAATTGAAACATTCATCAAGTTGATAATCTAAATTAGAGTCAAAATCAACATACCTTTCCATAATATAGGACCCATTGTGGAATTCTTTGTAAAATAATTTGGCATCTTCACAGATCAGATAGATCTGTTCTTCATTTGTGAGTTCTTTGCCAAAGTTTGTCTTATTTTTCTTCCTCCCCCATGCTTTTCTTGGTGAACTTCCAGGAAATAAGTATATGAATGCAGGGCTTTGGAGACAATAGTGGCCTTGTTCTTCTTCCTTTTAATAACGATAATAAAGAGATGCATGTTCTCTTCATTGAGACCGGAGACAATAGGCCGAGGCTCAGACATTTTTGGAGAGAAGAATTGGGGATTTCTGGAGAAGGAGATGAAAAGATGTAGAATTTAGGTTTTTCTTAAGAGGTCGTGGGGTAAGACAGTTACAATACCGTGGTTATAAAGGAGAGTTATTATAGAGGCAATAAAGTGGGGTAGGTAGACCATAGTACTTTAGGGTTAAGAAAAATAATATAGTCTGATAAGTCACAACAGGTCTGTTAGATACTGGTGGTAGAACCTGCTGGAAGAATACATGAAATCACAAAGCTTAAGAAAAATTAGTAGTAAAAGTTATTCTGATATGCAAATACCCAGTTTTTTTATGAATATTGCAAAATTGTTCAATAGGCAAAGGTTTAGTAAAAATATCAGCAAATTGATTGTGGGTATCAATAAATTTTAATAAGATATTTTCACATTCAATATGATCTTTAAGAAAGTGATATCTCACATCTATGTGTTTAGTTCAAGAATGTAAAATAGAATTCTTGGATAAATTAACTGCACTAGTATTATCACATAATATACAAGTTGTATCAAATTAGATACCATAGTCTTGCAGAGTTTGCCTCATCCACAAAATTTATGCACAATATAATCCGACAACAATGTACTCTACCTCTGTTGTAAAAAGTGCAACACAATTTTGTTTCTTACTAAACCAAGATAAAAGGGAATGACCAAGTAATTGACATGTTCCACTTATACTCTTTCTATCAGTTTTACTTCTGACAAAATAAACATCACATATCCCAATAGATCAAAACTAACATATTTAGGATAATATAATCCAAAATCTAAAGTGCCTTTAACAACTCTAATAATTCATTTTACAGCGTATAAGTGAGATTCTTTAGGTGAACCTTGAAAGCGTGCATAAAGACAAACACTGGACATGATATCTGGTCTACTAGCAGTTAAATAAAGAAGACTATCAATCATACCTCTGTGAAGTTTTTCATATACACTCTTATTATTTGCATCTTTATTAAGCTTGGTGGAAGTACTCATTGGAGTAAATATTTCCTTTGAGTTTTTTATTTTGAACTTTTTCACAAGCTCATGAGCAGACTTTCCTTGGTTTATAAGATATATAAACCAAGAAAGAATTTGAGTTCTCCCATGAGACTCATTTCAAATTCTTGTTGCATCCTTGAAGAGAAATCTTCATACAAAAATTCATTAGTAGAACCAAAAATAATATCATTAACATAAATTTGAACTAGCGAAGATCTTTTTCATCATGCTTGAAAAATAAAGTAGTATCAATCTTCCCTTTAGAAAAATCATTTTTAATAAGAAATTTTGATAATCTTTCTTACCAAGCACAAGGTGCTTGCTTTAAACCATATAAAACCTTTTTCAATTTGAAAATATGATCCAAAAAAACACAATCTTCAAAACATGGAGGTTACTTTACATAAACTTTCTCATTCAAAAATCTATTCAAGAAAACACTTTTGACATCCATTTGAAATAGTCGAAAGTTTTTAAAACTTGCATATGCTAAAAGCATTCGAATCGCTTCCAATCTAGCAACAGGAGCAAAAGTTTCAACAAAATCTATGCCCTCCTCTTGATTGTATTCTTGGGCTACAAGACGAGCTTTGTTTATAGTAACAATGCCACTTTCATCTAACTTGTTCGAAAAATCCATTTGGTGCCAATGACAGAACAATTCTTGGGTCTTGGTACAAGATCCTAAATATTATTTCTGTTAAAATTATTCAATTCATCTTGCATTACCAAAAACCAAAATTCATCATTCAAAACTTTATTAATGTTTCTAGGTTCAATATAAGATAGAAAAATCAAATGTGAGCATTCATTTAGATCTTGAGAATGAGTTTTTACCCTCTTGAAAACATCACCTATAATCAAGTCAGTTGGATGATCTTTAACTGTCTTTCAAGACATAGGCAGTTCTGGATAGGATGTATTTGAAGATCTAAAATGATATGAAGTATCAAGTTTCTGTTTATCAAGAGTCTGTTCACTGCTGATACGATCAGAATTCCTGCTAGTAGGATCAGAAATACTGATGGTAGGATCGATTCTACCAGAATCTCTAGAATCTGAATTATCTGCATTTTCAATAATCTTTGAAATATGAGAGTTAGTCTCATTAAAACTCACATACATGGATTCCTTAACATTTAATGAGTGTTTATTAAACACTCTATAAGCTTTACTAGAGGAGGAATAACCAAGAAAAATATCTTCATCTGATTTTGAATCAAATTTACCCAAATTATCTTTGGTATTAAGAATAAAAAACTTACAATCAAAAATTTAAAATATGATATATTTGGGATTTTACACAAGAAAAGTTCATAAGGAGTCTTTTTCAAAATAGGACGAATAATAATGTGGTTCAAAATATAGCAAGCGGTGTTAACCGCTTCTGCCCAAAAGTATTTTGGTAAAAAAAATGAGTTTAACATAGTGCGTGTCATTTTTTGCAAAGTTCTATTTTTTTTCTTTCAACAACACCATTTTATTGTGGTGTTCTTGGTGCCAAAAAAGTGTGTAATGTCATGATCGAGACAAAATTCAATGAAATTTTTATTTTCAAAATCACCACCATGATCACTACGAATTTTGGTAATAGAAAAGCTAATTTTCTTTTTCACCTTTTTGCAAAAATATTTTAAAAAATTAAAAGCATCACTTTTATGAGTTAAAAATAAAATCCACATAAATCGAGAAAGTCATTGACAGTAACAAAAGTATAATATTTACCGTTCAAACTTGCAGTTCTCATGGGTCCAAATAAGTCCATGTGTAAAAGTCGTAAAGGTTTAGAAATAGATACCTCATCTATTGAATGAAAAAAAATTAACTTGCTTGTTCTTTTTCATTCATCACAAGTTACCTCCTTGGCCTTCTTCAATGTGGGAAGTCCTCGTGCAGGCCTTTTATTGGATAATTTTGATAGAAGATCAAAATTAGAATGTCCAAAATTTTTATACCATAACCAAGAATCATCTTCTAATGCGGCCAAACATTTAACACTTTGGTTAGTTAAATCGATAATATCAATGTTATAAATATTTCTATTTCTAAGAGCTTCAAATAAAAGATTTTCTTCACAATCAATAATAATGCATTTGTTAGGTCTAAAAATGAAATTCATACCTTTATCATAAAGTTGGCTAATGCTAATAAGAGTAGCCTTCAAACCATCTCCTAGCAAAATATTTTCAATAATAAAGAAGGGCTTCTTATCAATAGTTTAAATACCAATGATTTTACCTTTTCCATCATCTGCAAAGGTGACATGCCACCTTTACAACTTGATCGGGTTGAAAAAAGATTCGGATCTCCTATCATGTGCCGTGAGCAACCACTATCAAGATATCATTTCATTCTACGTTGAGAAAGATTGGAGGCCTACAAGAGAATTTTGAGATATACTTTTAGCTATCCAATATTTTTTGGATCCTTGAATGTTAGTATCTCATTCAGGAACCCATTTTAGATATGAAATAGTATGAAATTTTTTTCTTATAAAATATGAAATGCTAATATGACCTCTCTTCATACAATATGTGCAAATAAGATTTGAAGTGTTGGTGTGATGAGAGTGATTATGAAAATCATGATTTTTGTATTGGTAGAATGGCATCCTACAAGACTGTTGTTGGTAGGATGGTATCCTACCAGGACCTGATCCGATTCTACCAGCCTGATTTTGTACATGAACAATACTAGAAGCGGAAACAATATCAGTAATTTTTTTTAAACGGATCTTTAAATTATCATTTTCAGTTTGAAACTCTAAAACTTTAACATGCAATTCATTTTTATCTCTCAAAACATTTTCATAAATAGATGGACAAGATGCATGTTCATTTTTCAAAATAGTAAAACGTTTTGAAAGCTTTTTATACTCTGCAACTAATTCAATGTAAACATCTTCTATTTCTTCAGAAGTAATATAGTCATCGAGTATTACCTGTTCGTTGTCAACCATAAAGCATACGTTCTCATTTGAGATGCTCAAATTAGCTTCATCTTTTTCTTCATTTTCAGAATTACTTGGTTCTGATTCATCCCATCCAACATATAAGGATTTCTTCTTCTTGAAGAACTTTTTAGCTTTTCCTTTCAAGTTGGGACAATCTTTCTTAATATGACCAGTTTATTGCATTTATAGCAATTTGTAGATCCGGTCTCATCTTTCCTTCTGTTTGGTCTTTGGAAGCTCCTCCTTTTGTTGAATTTCTTTCTCATCAATTTGTTGGCCCTTTTAATGACTAAGGCAAGATCATTGTCTTCATTTGTGCTTTCTTTACTTGAAGATTCATCTTGTATTCTCTTAGGAGCTATACTTTTCTTTTTGAATTGTGTGGCATTATCTTGCTCTCTCTTCTTTTGAAGATTCATCTTGATTTCAGCATTCTCCAAAATTCCCATCAGTTCTTGGAAAGGAAGAGTGTTGATATCTTCGCAAGATCATTGTCTTCATTTGTGCTTTCTTCACTTAAAGATTCATCTTGTATTCTCTTGGGAGCTATACTTTTCTTTTTGAATTGCGTGGCATTATCTTGCTCTCTCTTCTTTTGAAGATTCATCTTAATTTCCGCATTCTTCAAAATTCCCATCAATTCTTGGAAAAGAAGAGTGTTGATATTTTTGTAGATCTCAATGGGATTGATAATACTATTGTATTCCATGGGTAGAGATCTCAACACTTTATTGTTCATTCAAAATAAGTAATGGCTTTTCCAAGAGATTGGAGATTGTTGGTAATGTTTTTGAATCTAGTAAGAAATTCATCAATAGACTCATTAGGCAACAATCAATAGATTCAAATACTTGAGTAAGCATATTTATATTACTATTCTTGATTTCATTAGTCCTCTCATGGGTGACTTCAAGATAATTTCACATTTTTTTAGCACAGGTAATATTCATAACTTTATAAAACTCATTGCAAGATAATCCATTGATAATACAACTAATACCTTTGGAATTTAAATTAGCATTAGAGAAATTCCTCTCGTCCCATGCGGACCGAGATTTAAGAACCTTCTTACCATCAACCTCTATAGTGGGAGAGGTATAACCATCTTCAATCATGCCCCAATTCTTTCAATCAATAGACTGAATATGAATTCTCATGTATGCTTTCCAATATGCATAATCAGTACCATTAAATAGTGAAGGTCTATTGTTGGATCTCCCCTCGGGTAGAATTAGATCACTAGTAGAAGCTATAGGATCAGTCTCTATGATGTAAAGCCTAGAATAAGAGTATCAATGCTCTGATACCAACTGTTGGACCCTAGAGGGGGTGAATAGGGTCACGGGTAATTAAAAATTAAATATGCAAGTAATAATACAAAAACAGTAAAATAACGCAGACTGGTATGATACCCAGACAGATAGTAAGAGGGGTGGTAGAATCAACAGAGAGCTGGTAAAATGAGTGATAGAATCAACAGAGTGCAGAAAATAGTAATATAGCAGTATAAGCACAACAGATAAAACACAGTGATAATCAATGGAGAGAAGGCAAGCAATTTTATGGTAGTTCGAAAACTCTCCTACATCCACCACCTAGAGGTCTTCTCTTTAGGATTTGCAAATCTACTAAGAAGCTTCTCCTTGAAGTAGAGATCATAACCACCAAGACTCTTCCTTGAGCTTGGATTTTCTACCTATCAATATGTTAACCAATCTTAGATTTACAAACCACCAAGATACTCCCGATCTTGAATTTTCACACCACCTCTACCTTGAGGCATACAACAATGAATATAATAAAAGATTTTGTTCTCTAACACAATATGAGAACTAAAATAAGCACAATGATAAAATATAATAGGAGACTCTATGCAATCATATAGTCTTAACTATTATCAATCAATAACTTGGCACAATAAGTATATAGTAATGAAAAGAGAATTTATAATAAATATTGAAAATGTGAAAGAGATTCTCCATTAGAGAGGTAAATGAAGTGAATGAATTCTCTTGAATTGAATGCTTGAGACTCTCTTCTGAAAATCAGAACTTTGGATATAGATGATTGGCTCAACAACTCTAGCTTGGTAAGAACTGAAAATTTAAGGCTTGAGTGGTTGAAGAGCATTGTTTTTGCTTTTCTGACTTGTAATGAATGAACAAATCAATATATAAACAAGTCAAGTCTAGATTGAATATAACTGTTGGAGCTAACAGAAAAATAAAAATTTTCTGGCCGTTAAGAGCATTAAATGTTGTTGAACTAAGATATCTAGACTGAGATAAATCTGAGCAATAAATACTACTGCTACAGTTTAGGATTTAGAGAGGATATGGAGATATTAGAGGCAAGTAAGGTGAAGAAGATATATCTCTACATAAATACCCAACGGATCTTTAATCCAGTTGTAAAGATAAAACAGTTTGGAGACTGCACAGTACTGTCACAGAAGGACAGTGACATAGATAAACTAGATTATCAGTTGTAAAGAGAGGTAAGTACGATCCACTTGTATGAAAGAAGTTAATGCAAGGAGTGGGTACATAACCAAGTGAAGTACAACTCATGTGAAGCTATTTTCTAGATACCACATAACTAAAAATAAAGTCCAGAGAATAATCTGAACTGAACCAGATATAAAGACAGAATTAATCTCAGATTAGTCTCTAAAGGACAGAGATGGTAGAATAAGGTTCAGGTGGTAGGATGCGGTGATAAAATGATGATTCTACTTAGAAGCTGAAATAGAAAGATCCTACTATGTGCCAAATATATGTTTGATAATAAAATTACTATATGATTACTTACATAGCTTCTATTGATGAAATTTATAGCTCAAAATAACTTTGGCCCCTTCTTGCTCTTTCATAACTTGGTGTATCTTGTGATAGCTTGAACTTTTGGAGCTTGATGTGTTTTGGTTCTTGTGGCTCTTTGTTAACTTGAATATGAAATTTATGGAGCATCACATAATTCCTTCTATCTTCCATATGTATATGACATTAATAGCTCAAATTCATCTATCCTCGAATAAAAGTCTTATCCTGAAATAAGACAACTTTACTAATCCAACTTGTTAGTAGCATAATTTAAAGGTTAATTACATCATCAAAATCATAAAAATTACAGGCATCGTTCGATACTACGCTCTCTGTTTGGGATTTAAATAGTAAATGTGCTGGTTCAGTGACCCTATACCGTCGAAAGTAGGTAGGATCAGTGCCTTGAACCTGTAGGGTAAGGAGCTATGTCCCATTCCGCTGGGTAGGGTCGGACTACCCCCACATCTTAAAGGTCACCTCGGCACGCAAGAATTTCGAGGCGTTTCTCTAGGTTGCTCATCCTTCTAGAGTGATGAGACCCAGTTTCTGAACCATCTTTCTCTTCAGATGAAGGTTTTGGGGACTAGGGTTTTGAGTGTTTTTCACTCTCAGTATCCTCAGAAGAAGAGCTTTCTCCCTCCTTTTTCCCTTTTTCTTTGGATTTTTTTTCTTCTTCTTAAGCAGCTGTGCTAGCATATGCCTAAGAGTGTTGATAGATTCTTGTTGAGCTCGAATCATATCGAATTATTCCCTCTGAACTTGGGCTTTCTCTTCGAATCACTTGGTCACTTCTTCGGGAGTACCAACCATGTATGTGAAGGCTTCTTTCTCTATAGAAGAGGTAGATGCCTGGGTTTCCGCAATGGCAGGGTGCGCCTCGTTCACGTTAATACCTCTGGTTCGGGCACTGTAGCTCACCGGGGCAATTGTACCAGTTCGGATGCGAGTGTGCTAGTACACTCCTTCTGATTCTCTCAATATTTCTTTCAAACTAGAAGAAGGTTCATCGTCAGACTCGCCAGAGCAGAAGACCGATTGCTTCCCCTTGGGCTTGCTCGGTGTAGTGCATGGACCCACCATATTTGAAGTTACCTCAGGGTACTTTACAGTAGAGAAAGACTTCTTCTTGCGTGAGCGACATCTCTTTGCTGAGTTAGAGACTGGGGCAGCTGACAACCGATTGAATATTGATGACTTACTCGTATGAGAGTTGCAGTGGCATTCGAAGAGTATTGTTGTGATGAGCCGTTCACAATAGAATTGGGGAGTAATTTGATGGACACTCCTCTTCTTTGTCAAATAATCTCTTAGATTTGTTACAGGAGTATCCAAGGGACTAGTTCAAATCCTTGCGGATGAGGGCTTTTTAGTTCAGTATGTTTCAAAGACATACCAGACTGAACGCGGACCTTACATTTCTGTGATAAAACACGAATTTAAGCCTCGCGTTTTGGCAGAATCTGCTTCAAAACGCAAACTTCACATTGAGGAGTAGGAATGCGAGAGTCGCTTCCTGGCACAGATTGGACGCGGGCCTCGCATTTTGGAGTAAGAATGCGGACCTCGCGCTTGCGCATTGAGACGGGTGTTTGAAGAACGTGGGTCTTGTATTGCTTCAGGGAAACGCGGGTCTGAACTTCACGTTCTATATCTGCATGAACACGAGTCTCGCATTTTGGAACAAAAATGTGGACCTTACGTTTGGGCGTTGAGACGAGCGTTTGAAGTACACGGGTCTAGTGTTACTTCAAAGAGACACGGGTCTGAGCCTCGCATTCTGCATCTGCAAAATAGATTGCAACTGTAGAATCTTCTATTTGTTGTCGACGAGCGTGACACCTTCCTCGATGTTTAATATTCCGGTTGAGTCTCAGGGGCTGCTGAAAACCCTTGGTAATCTGAAATTTGCGGAGTATGAATTGGCCCTCATTATTATTATATCTGTGAGATAGCATACTAGCCCTGTGGGTCTCCTAAGAGACGTTGACGAGGGCTGTATGGGCTACACAGGAGGTTTTCAAAACCCTGCTGGATATAGCGCTGCTTGCGTTGTGAGCACTAGCACAGGACACTAGTCTCCGAATAGACTCTGCGGTACAGCCGCATTGCTTTTGGGCTTTTAAAGCCCAAAGAAAGAATCTCTTTAAATTTCTCTTGATGAAATTTAACGATGAACGACTTGACTGTTAATCCAATGAGCTTGACGTCAGGTTGCACCACGGCTTTCTCGTCGGCAGAGAAAATATTCCCAGCAGAGTCGCCATCTTTTATTTGGTTGAAAAAATGTGAAGTAAAATTCTTATTAATTGCAAAGAAAGTTACAACTGATGCAATCTGATTATAAAAGAGGGGAGGTATTTGATTGGTCACTAATATTGCACATTTAATATCATATTCTCCTACTTATTGTAGAATAAACTCTGCATTTTCCTAATTAAATGTTTAATTTATTTGCAGGCCCATTCCTAAAGGAGAGTGAAGAGAAATGAGCCCAAAAGCCCACCAAATCCTGACTTAATTCAGAATAAATTCGAAATCAAGGAATCAGGGCTAAATCTTGACATATCAGAGAGGTTGAAAACCGGTTGAGAAGAATCCTCCCTGAATCGATAGGTTGAAGCCAAGGATCAAAGGCCATTTCGTCAAAATCCGGACATAAACTGCAAATACAAATAAAGATAATTACAAATGAAGAAACCGGGGAGCACCACCAACAGGGTGTGGCCACCTGGCCACACCCTGACCGCGAAAACGCGGCGCCAAAGCCGCGTTTTCGCGGCTCTGTTGGAGAGTTAGGGGGAGCGTTTGCTCCCCCTATCTTCATATGATCCTGTAGGTTGGGTTTTGCCTATAAATACTGGGATTTTCAGAGCCTCCAGGGGACGACCATGCAGAGATAGATTCTAGGTCAGTTTTCATTCTTTTTAGTGTAGGTTTTTAGTTTTCTTTTTATGTAATTTTTAGTTTTCATTTATGTAATTCAGAGGAAATCAGACTTTCATAGGAGAATGAGAATGAAGCTTGCGCTGAGAGTGACACCGGTGTAAGTTGTTTTTCTTTTCTCTTATTGTTATGAAATCGAATCTATAGTTACCTTTTTATGTACTTCATTTTAGTGTTCTTCTTCTTTTCTACTTCACTCATTCTTGTACCAATTGCTCTCCAAGTGAGTCTAAAAGCATCGAAGAGCCTTGCCTTTGCGAGTGCCACCGATAGCTCATGACGATGGATTTGAGTCTCTCTGTATCATTTCATACTTGTTTTGTCTTGATGATGTAATGTGGAAGAGACAATAATCAACTCTTATGAGCTATGCGCTGATTGCCTCCACTTCAAGGTAACATCGTCGCCAAAGATTCAAGGTAAGCTTTTGGTCAAAAGGAGGTAAGTAATTATTTTTAGTTTCTCTTTCTTGTAACTTTTAGTTTAGATCACCAACACCACATCTTCCAAATCTTTTTCACTCTTTTTCAATTTATTTGTACATAGTCATTTTCTGATTTTCTCCACCTTCTCATTCTACCACTTTCTTCCTCACTTTACTTTAACCTAATTTTTCTCTTTTTCTTTTAAAGAACTAAAGAAGAACTTTAACCAAACTTTGTATCTTAAAAGAAGACTTACTGAAAAGCTTCCATCGCTAGTCCCTCATTGTGAATCACAACCCGCATAGCCACTTGCTATTGCGGTAGAATTGAGCACTTGCACATCTCTATTTTAAAGTTCTGAAATACTGTATTTTGTGTGCAGGTTCAAGCTCAATCAATTTTTGGCGCCGTTGCCGGGGAGGGACGGTAAGTTACTCTCTTTAAAAGTTTACATTTTTGGTTAACTTTCTTCTTTGTTTTTTTATACAGATTCAACAACAAGGAATTCTTGCTGCAGTGGATATATAAGTGGCCTTGGACTCTGCTCAAGAAAGCAGAGCCAAGAGCCCTCAAATTTGCTATATTTTAGTGGCAAAACTGAGTGAACTACTAACCTGTATTTTTACAGGTTGGCTAAATTGAAAATCTGAATTTCTGTAGCATTTATCTCCTTGTATGATTCATTGTATATACATTTTTAACACAACAGTAAAAAGTTGATTGTAAATGTTAAAAATGATTTAGACTTTGCATTTAGGCACGTGTCTATTTCATTTCATTTTTTTTTATTTACTGTTGAAGAGTGCTGGAGCCAAGGTATGTGTGCATAGCATTTAGTATAAGGTTCATGCTTGTATGAAATATTGCTTGAATGTTATTCTTTTCTATATACTTGTACACTGCACAAAATTGACTTAAGGGCTTGTCCTATAAACAAGATAAGGTGGGGAAGTTATTACCCTCCCTTAGCCCACAAACAATCTCCTCACTCACTAACCCAAGCCTAACTAAAAATGAGTAGACGTTGGCCATAGGGACATCTCGGACTCAATTAGGAGATTATCCTAAGGGGGAAAGGTGTTGGAATTTGACTCCTGCCAAATCAGTGTCTAGGAAGGGGATTAAGGGCCGAAAGCCCGAAGGTTGGTGGTTACTTAATTAAGGAACGTCTTTGACGGATAACCTCCCACCAATCTTGCCCTGACCTGGCTGATTAGCTTGTGGTCAAAGTCTGCAATATACCTCCCGTGGACAGTCTAACCAGTTAGGAGTCGTCTAGGTCATAGGTCTACCCTAACTTAGTTTAGAATTTTTTTCCTTTGTTTGCTTATTTGTTTCTTTGTTTGTGTTTTCCTGTGTGATATGGCTTATAACAATAATTTTTCCAATTTTAATAATAATCCATATTACACACCAACCTCTTTTTCGGATATTACCAACCCGGCATATCATAACTTTAACCAACATAGTGTGCCAATTGGTCTTATCCGAATCAATATAACCCATGCCCCCAATCTTATAACCTTAATTTCCAGAATAATTTTAACTCTTCACAGAGTCAGTGGGGATTCATCTCCCCCGAGTCCAATTTTCAACCAACTTGTCCCCTTATCCACCTTGTCCACAATATTTCCAAGATTCATACTCAGTTCCACCAGTCCAAAATAGAAAACCATCAATTTTGGAAATGAGTATGCGTGAGTCCAAACAACAATCACAAAATCTGATGGACTCACAATTTTATCACCAATTCCAAAACAACACTTCATTTTTTCAAGACCAATCACAACAAAACGATGAACCTATCAACTATGAAAAGATGTTTGAAGTCATGACTCAGGCTCAAAATGCTCGTAATCACGACATAGATATGATGGTCCAATCTCTACGTTCTCACCTTTTGGCCAGTTCTGATATCGGTAACCTTTCTGTTAGAGCCGAAGAGTCATGTTGTTTTGGAAAACAAGGTTCCATTTCAGAACAATCATTTGAACTTGCCCAAACTCCAAATTTTGAAAATGATATTGACAGTTTGGCAAGTTATTCCTTTCCTGAAATAGAACTTGAGAATGAATATGATCTTGAACATCAACTTAGTGATTCAATTCTACTTCCTGATTCAATTATGACTCCGGTGTCTTCACCTAATTTCAATCTTTTTCCCGAGTCAACATTGGATCCTGTGTCAATTCATCATGAAATTGAATCACCCATCTTTGATGATCATATTGAACTTGACCAATTTTATACTTTTGAAAGTCCTATGGACAAATTAGCAAGTTATCATTTTTATGACATTGAACTCAATGAGAAATGTGACCTAAATTCTCAAATCTGTGATCCAATTTAAATTCCCGAATCAATATTGACTCCTATTTTGTTACCGACTTGAGTAATATTTTAGAGTCAGTTTTGATTCCCACACCTATCATTCTTGAACTTAAATCACCAATATTAAGTCACATTTCATTGTTGGAAAATGAATGTGGACTTGAGTTTCAACTTCTTGACTTGGACACACTTCTTGAACCAATCTCGACTCCTGAACCTTTACTTGACTTAAGTCACCTTCCTGAGTCTGTATTAGTTCCTTTACTTCCTGAGTCCAAGTCAGATTTTCTATCTTTTCACACTCCATTTTGGGACAAGGCGGTTGACAAATTTGACTCCGAAATTAATAATGGAATTTGAAAATTAGATGGGGTTAAATTTTTAATAAAAATCCTTTATGGATACATCATTTTAATGGGTTATATTAGAGAGATTTCTGGTGGGTTCCTCCAAACTCAACGAAAAGTCGATTGGGCCGCATTTCGTGGACCAATCAGACCACCACCGGAACCACCACCTTAAGGTAGTATCTTCCTTCCCTTTCTTCTTTTTCATGTATCTATGCATTTATTCATACATTGAGGACAATGTATGAGATAGGTGTGGGGTAGAGTCTAACATAACTTAGGTTTTTTCTTTTTATTAAAAAAATTTTTTTTACTTTTAAAAACTTTTTGAAAATAAAAAAAATATTTTGACATATTTTTTGTAAGAAATTAAGTCAATTTTAAGGAATAGGAAAATCAAAATTAGGATTTCTTAAATTTGGTCAAAATAAGATTATTTGTTTGATTTTTAGGGTTAGGAAGATAATTTGTCAAAGTAATTTAGTCTTGATCTTTACCTTAATGAAATATGCATACTTCATACACTTACACACTTAGGGTTCAAAAACAAAGATTCTTATGCCTTATATATAAAAAAAAAGAAAAAGAAAAAGAAAATCTATGACAGATAAACAAATCTAATTATTGATTAGCTAGGTACTTTGGCTTAAACAAGCCTTAGTATTTATGCGAAAGATGATTAGATAAGTTTGAGAAAAATATATATATAAATCCTCTGATTAAGCTGGGTATTTGTGCCTAATAAAGCATAAGTATTCACGCCTAAAAGGGGTTCATATAATAAAATCCTTAGTTTTGTGGCCTTATTTGCTCGAGTCCTTAAGTCCTTGGGGTGTTTTCTCACCCGGTGCCCTAAGACCGTTTGGTTTGGGAGTCATCGATTAAAGGCTCGTTACATGGGCAGATTAGAAAGCCTAATAGAACTAAGAAATTATACCACAAAATATATATATAAAAATAAATAAGACATAAGAGTTAGAGTTAATGAACCCTTAGTCAAAATTTTCACGATCACAAGGTGCATATGACTTAGGGTAAAGTAATAGACTAAATGAGAAGTACAATTTGACTCCTTACTTTGATTGATAACAAATTTTTGAATAGAGACTAAGTTTAGGAATGAAAAATTCAGTTTTCCTATAACTTATAGATTACTTAAGTCTTACAATTATATTTCAAATATTTTTCTCTTTCAAAATGTTTTTCAAAAATACTAACTCTTTGTTTCTCTTTCTTTATGAATTTTGTGGGTGTAATCCACTGAAAACCCTTACGAGATAAAACTCATCCTCTAGGGAAAACCTAGAGGTTTAACGGCTTGTTACACATGCTCAGTGCAATCGCGTGACCTGCGAAAGTGGTCTAATAATCCTTAGTATAGTTTAGTTGTTTTGCTCGAGGACGAGCAAAAGATAGTTATGGGGGTGTGATTGGTCACTAATATTGCACATTTAATATCATATTCTCCTACTTATTATAGAATAAGCTCTGCATTTTCCTAATTAAATGTTTAATTTATTTGCAGGCCCATTCCTAAAGGAGAGTGAAGAGAAATGAGCCCAAAACCCACCAAATCCTGACTTAATTCAGAATAAATTCGAAATCAAGGAATCATGGCTAAATCTTGGCATATCAGAGAGGTTGAAAACCGGTTGAGAAGAATCCTCCTTGAATCGATAGGTTGAAGCCAAGGATCAAAGGCCATTTCGTCAAAATCCCGAACATAAACTGCAAATCCAAATAAAGATATTACAAATCAAGAAACCGGGAGCACCACCAACAGGGTGTGGCCACCTGGCCACACCCTGGCCGCGGAAACGCCGCCAAATCCGCGTTTTCGCGGCTCTGTTGGATAGTTAGGGGGAGCGTTTGCTCCCCTATCTTCATATGATCCTGTAGGTTGGGTTTTGCCTATAAATACTGGGATTTTTAGAGCCTCCAGGGGACGACCATGCAGAGATAGATTCTAGGCCAGTTTTCATTCTTTTTAGTGTAGGTTTTTAGTTTTCTTTTTATGTAATTTTTAGTTTTCATTTATGTAATTCAGAGGAGATCAGACTTTCATAGAAGAATGAGAATGAAGCTTGTGCTGAGAGTGACACCGGTGTAAGTTGTTCTTCTTTTCTCTTATTGTTATGAAATCGAATCTATAGTTACCTTTTTATGTACTTCGTTTTAGTGTTCTTCTTCTTCTTCTTTTCTACTTCACTCATTCTTGTACCAATTACTCTCCAAGTGAGTCTAAAAGCATCGAAAGAGCCTTGCCTTTGCGAGTGCCACCGATAGCTCATGATGATGGATTTGAGTCTCTCTGTATCATTTCATGTTTGTTTTGTCTTGATGATGTAATGTGGAAGAGACAATAATCAACTCTTATGGGCTATGCGCTGATTGCCTCCATTTTAAGGTAACATCGTCGCCAAAGATTCAAGGTAAGCTTTTGGTCAAAAGGAGGTAAGTAATTATTTTTAGTTTCTCTTTCTTGTAACTTTTAGTTTAGATCATCAATACCACATCTTCCAAATCTTTTTCACTCTTTTTCAATTTATTTGTATATAGTCATTTTCTGATTTTCTCCACCTTCTCATTCTACCACTTTCTTCCTCACTTCACTTTAACCTAATTTTTCTCTTTTTCTTTTAAAGAACTAAAGAAGAACTTTAACCAAACTTTGTATCTTAAAAGAAGACTTACTAAAAAGCTTCCATCGCTAGTCCCTCCTTGTGAATCACGACCCGCATAGCGACTTGCTATTGTGGTAGAATTGAGCACTTGCACATCTCTATTTTAAAGTTCTGAAATACTGTATTTTGTGTGCAGGTTCAAGCTCAATCAGTATTTGAATCTCTCCTTTATTTAAAGCTGGGTTTTTCGTGTGGAGATGGAGAGTGAATCTTGTTCTTCGTTGACCGGCCACAAGCTTCTCTTGGATCATTTGGAGGATGCAAAATAACTCCACTTGGACATGGCAAGTGTTGGAGTTCTCTTTTGAAGAGGAATTCTTTCTTTCTATCTCTTTGCCCTTTTGAATGCTTAAAGTTTTTGTCCTTTGTAGCTTTTTGCTCTTCTTAAAAAATAAAACACCCATTCAATAGCTTTCATAACTATTTATCGGGGTATCCAGGGGTAAAATTGTCGCCTAGATTCCTCTATAATTGGGATTAACTCACTACATTACATAGGTGTTAATTGATCCAGTAATTGGGTAGTTACAACAGAGACGCGACCCTCATGTGTTCTGCTCTATTATTGAAATGTGGAGCTTGCAGGCCCACGTTTGAATTAAGATACAGGTGTGGTTGAGCTCCGTGTTTACATTGAGATGCGGGTCTGTCTGAGCTCCACATTTGAACTGGAACTCGAGCTTGGCTGAGCTTCGCATTTGAACTAGAATGCGAACTTAGCTGAGCTCCGTGTTTGAACTAGAATGCAGACTTAGTTGAGCTCTGTATTTGAGTTGGAACACGGGCTTAGTTGACCTCCGCATTTAAGTTGAGACGCTGGACAAGCTGAGGTCCGCATTTATAATTTGGTGTGAGGTTCGCGTTTGTATTGAAATGCGACCTTCGCGTTGAAGTGAAGTCTGCATCTGATGACTTATCTTTAGTAATTTTTAGACACTCTACAACACTCTTAATGAACTCTTCAGTTAAATATACTATATCAAGTAAAAAATAGTGACTGTCGTTTCCATAATAAACTATAATGATACATGAAACTGCGACTATGGTCACAGTCTTGATCAAGCAGTTTGGTCGCAATATATTCAATCAAGTTAAAAACTGCGACCATGATCGCAATTCAAATGTTAACTACATCGACAGCTGATAATGCGATCACGGTCGCAATATTCTCAAAACAATAAATTTTACTATATTCACACAAATTAAAAACTACAACTATGGACGATGTGTGTAGCAGAAATGCAAAGTTTTTATTGTATTAAAACTGCGACAACAGTCGCAGTATATAAAATATTAAGTATATTGTGACTCTAGTCTTAGTTCAATAAGATTCTTTCTACATTTATACTGCGACCTTGGTTGCACTTCTCATAAAATGATAAAGATATGTACAGAAAATTTTGTGAAAAGAAATAATTTATATCACATTTAAGCAACATATGTCATGTATATGAATTACACACGATATAATTCATTTCAAAATATTCTAAGTAAAATGAACTCTTGTTTTTTCTCAGTTGTTATAGTCTGATACTATTTCCTCTCCGAATAAAAAACAAAAAAAAAAATCAATTCATGTGATAATGAAAAAAAACATGTATAGAAAAAATAAACAAAAACTGATGTAAATAGTTGAAACAACAAATTAAAATGCATATGATACAAGAGAAAGATAACATATAAATAATGGACAGCTAGTTCTGTAATGACCCAATTGTTGACAATTTTCACATTTACGTTACTTCACCTCCTTCTGTGATAGAAAATCTTCAAATTCAGAATTTATCCCAGATGCACTTTTGAGCTCCCCTTCGTAGCCACAGGACCAAGAGAACTCAAGAATATTTCTTAAGTTATATGCTATGCAAATGTACCTTGTCTCCAGCTTTCTTCAACAATAATTGAAATGGAAACGTAATTAGACAAATACCTAGAAATGCAAGTCTAAACATTTTTTAAACAATTTCAATCAATCAATTACTGGTGGATTAAAAATAGGATTTTGAGATAATCAAGGATAAAAAAACTAGCAATTAAGAAAGCTTATTTTGCAGAGTAATATGTCTTGAAAAAATGTTTTTAGTATTCCCATAAAAATGTGTTTCTGCGACAAACTCTTAAAATCTTGTTCCTTACTTCCTAAAGCAGGGACACATGATCACAAGTCTTCTTCTGCAATGCTCGAATTCTCAACCTGATTTCCTCAACCCTGAAACAGAACACCAAATTTGACAAAAGATAAGAATACAGTTCCCTCCTCGCCAATGGCTCCAAATAGTTGATTACAAAATTAGAGTATCGTATAGCTTAGGCCTAATGGGTCGTGTCCACGAGGAGAGATGCAATGCAAGCATTTTAGTATTTTGGGAAAGACAAGTTTTAGTGTTGGTATTTTTTAGATTAAAAGAAGATGAAGAGTAGAGAAGAGATTCAAAGAAAAATTGAAAATTAGAATAGGTTTTGAAAAAAAAAAAAGTGATTTTTGAACAAGACTTTGAGAGTGATGTTTATTTGTATTTAATAAAGAGAGATCCGAGCTCACTAATCTTTACTCTACTCTAAATATTTCTCTTAAAAGTTTAAGGATCTCAATGAGATCATAGGTTTAGTCTTGTATTTAAGGCAGATCAAGTAAAATACATAAGATAGTTTTAAAAAAAATAAACTTCAGTTTCGAAATCGTTCTTTGAGTTGAATGTTAAATCATCAAAGAAATAAAGCAAGCATAAAATAAAAACAAGTTTTTTTTTAAGAATAACTTCAAGAGTAAGTTCAAAAATCAATTCCATCCTCATGTACCTTCAAGAACACTCGCAAGAGGCAAGGCTTAAAGTTAGGCTTTCAAATGATTGAATTGGGTCTTTTTCGTTAAGATCGATCAAAATCAAAAATAGAGAGGAGAGATCAGTGAGCCCAGAAGGAAGAGATTTAGCAACTCATTATGAAGAAAGAACAAACATTAGAATGAATTAATAACATAGACATGACAGTAAGATTGAGTAAAGTTTGACAAGATGAATCTCTTTTGATTATCACTTCAACGGTAAATTACACATTCTTTTTCTCTCTCTCATTTATTGCTGGACTGAACTATAAAATAAAAACTGAGATACAACTTCTCATAAACTATCTAACAATGATTCTAAATATTAAAAATAAAGAAAGAAATTAATACTAGTCTTTTTCCCTTTTTTCACAAATTTCTCAGTATTTATAGGGAAAAACCAGAGGGGGAAGCGTAAGCAGATAGGGGAGCAAACACTCCCTCTATCTCAACTACATGGCTGCGGATCTGCGACCCTGAGTGGCCACATGGCCACATCAAGGGAAGGATCTTGGGGGAGTTTCTTCTCTTTCCATTTATCCTAAAAGATTTGTCGTTTGATTTTCTGATTTTGACAATTCTTTTGTTGATATTCGACTTTAACCAACTTGATTTGTAAAGATCTGATTTAACTAATTTTTCAATTGGTTTTATCTTCTTTGATTTGCTCTGATTTGTCTTGATCCTTGATTCTAATTAATTCTGAATTAAATCAGAATTTAGATGGGCTCTTGGGCTTGTTTGTTCTTCCTTCTCTCTTGGTAAAGGCTTACACATTATTTACACAAAAATAAGAATAAAAGTAGAGTTTATTATAACATAAATATAGGAAATATGATAGCAAATATGCAATACCAGTGACCGATCAATAATATAAATGGTCAACTCAAATAAGGAAGTGAAGGCGGATTCCCGATTAATGGCTCTAGAACTTCTCCTCTATATTTTTCTAGATAAGAGTTGAGGTGCTCAATTGCCTTTTTGATTGGAAGAGAAAAACCGACAAGTATGAATAATGCAATAGATGAATAACAGGTGCAATGAAAGTAAAAACACAAGTGTAAGTAATAGAGGTAAGTAAAAATACAAGCGCAAGCAATAGAGATGGAGTAAGAGCAAGAGAGAAAGTAATCGCGAACACAAGAGATTTATTTCAAGGTTCGAGCATCAAGCTCTATATCCCGCCTTCACCGCATGAAGAATTTTCACTATCCATAAAGGAACTTCACAAAGGAACTATAAGGTCTACACAAGACCCGAAGTATACAACTCCAACCTTTAATCCTCTACACAAAGGTAGGATAAAGCCAATGAAGTTTGCAAGCTCTTGGCAACTATAAAGGCCACAAACTTTCTCTTTACAATTTTTTAGAGTTTTGAGTGGAGAAATGAAGCTCAAGAAGTTCATGAGAGAAATTTCAGTTGAAAAATTGAACTTGAGAGCTTGAAATTTGCATAGAATGATTTGAAATTGAGTCTTGAAACTTAAAACTTGAAAGTTAAAAACTTGACTTTCTTTAAAAACTTTGATTTCAAAAACTTGTGTCAAAACTTGTTGAAAACTCCTCCTACAATGACTATATATATGGCAGTAGGTAAATAACATTAGTGAGCTAAATCAGTTAATAAAACACAGATAAAGTCTTAATAAAATGAAATATAGCCGTTTGGGGATAAGACAAAACAATTTGAAAGGAGAAAATCTTGTTTTATTTCAAATTTGGCCAAAAGGTACATTGGAGATGCCGACTGTCCAATAGAGCTATTGACAGTTCAGTGTGCAACAGCTAAAACTTTAGCTGTTCTGGAGCTTGTCTGTCGATAGTCCAATAAGACTGTCAACAGCATAACTGACACATAGTGTGCGTATCAGATGTCGACAGTCCTTTTGGACTGTCGAAAGTGAGCCAACACCAAATGAACTCAAGTCTCTATAAAACCCTATCGACAGTTCTCTGAAAGGAAACTATTGACAACCCCTTTAGTGCTGTTGATGATTCTATTGAACTGTCGAAAAACAGAAACAGAAAACATAGGATTTTGAAATATTTTTGAAATAACTTTTGTATAGATAACTTGTGTAAGTGTGTGATTCTTGAGTATCAATTCAACACTAAAACTTAAACATTCTAAGATCTTATGTAGGGTTACATTCTTTTCAAGTTTTCATCAAGAGAGCTTCTTCAAATTCACGCTTTTGATTGTCCGAGCTTGAATCCCTTCCTTGAATTAACTTTATTACTTCAAAACCTAATTTTTGAGAAAGAATGAAATAACTTCCAATCTCTTGAACTCTATAATCATATATACACTAGAACTTGATTAGTACCAAATAACTTTATGTGATTTGTAATCATCAAAATAAAACCCGTAAGTGTACTCTTGGGCCAACACATCTGTACTCTTGAAAATCGATCATATCTACAATGACTCATTATTCACAATTTCCACGTGCTTTCACATCCTTTACATGTAAAATGAATAGTCACATTGGTACAGAAAATTGTATCAAGTAACCTACCCTTAGATATGAAAGAGCCCTTACAACCTGTGACATCATGGGAATTGAAGGTGATTAGTACATAATATTTAAGTGAAAAATTATTAAAACATACATCTTTATAATAATACTACCTTTTTTTTTGGCCGCCAAGTTAGTGTGGGCTTGCTTGGGTCAGAGTTCGAGAAGTGGGCGTCACGCGGCTATCTTCTGCGGATTTTAGGAACTCAAATTTAGATGGTTAGTGACGAGTTGATGCTTCTAGCTTTGGAACACACATATTGCATTTTTTAATCTTCACTGCAGGCTGAATAAGGGCTAAAATAGTAGATACAATCAACTCTCGCATTTTTTAAGCAACATTATCCTTCAGAATAGTTGGATGAAGAAAAAAGGTGATTGATCGTCTTGAATTCTTTTGTCAAACATTTCCTTAGGTCTTCTACCGCTTCATCTTCAATGGGTGCTAGTGGTGACATGTCCAGTGGCCGTTAATGCAATCTAAAAGGATAGGCATGTTGACTCTAACATACTCAGCCAGCTCGTGTGCACACAATAATGCATGTGTCTTTCTTATTAAGCATTTGCAAGCTTCGGTGTCCACAACAATAATGCTAACTCTTTATGATTTCTCAACAATCTTTTTTAATGCTTCAATAGACACAATGCCACATAGAAGTTTGAACTAAGATGGCTTAAAGTTGTGCAGTGTAACATTACGACTCTTCTCGAACGAGACTTTTATATATGTATGCTACAACTCCAACAAAGCATGTATCTTGGACCAACAAGTCTCAAAATTCCCAACCAATGGGCAAAGGTATCTCTTCAGTTTCGCATGTGCACTCTCAGCCTGAAATAGTTAAATAACTTACATTAACAATAGCCTGAAATGGTTAAATGACTGACATTAACAACATACTGTAATAAACAAAACTCATTATATTAGACAAAATAGTGACCAAATCATACCGGTTGGATGTGGTAGTTTCTAAATGCATCACTTTGTCAGTCCAGCATGCGACAAACCTCTCTTTATACTTGTCGATCTGTGTTGTCTTCACGTATTCAATACTTGAGGGAAATCACAAAAATCCTCATTCAGCCGACCAAACAATTTAAGAAATTCCTCCTCGCTTTCGGCCACCAATATATTTTATGAAGCTATGGAAAGCCCAAGATGATTTCAATACAACATGAAACAAAATTACTAGCTACATTAAAAGAGTAGCTAAAGATGTATTTAGTGAGTCAGGGGTGGTGTTCCACCATGTAAGGATACATCATGGTGGAATGAAGAGGTAAAAGCTGCCATTAAGATCAAACGAGACTCTTATAGAGATTTGAAAAAAAAATGTGATGGAGTGAGTTTTGAGATGTATAAGCTAGCCAAGAAGGAGGCTAAGAAAGCCATTCAGAATACATGAGCTAAAGTGTACAAAGAAGTATATAAGAAGTTAGACACTAAAGAGGTTGAAAAGGATATATATAGAATTGCTCGAATACGGGATAGAAAGACTAGAGACTTATATATTGTGAGGTGTGTCAAAGATGAGGATCAGAAGGTTTTAGTTCGAAATAAAGAAATCAAAGAACAATGGAGAGAATATTTTTACAAATTGTTCAATGGTAGTTCTACTCAAGATTTAGATGACTTTATCATTCAGTACCAGGATATGAACCATAATTATATGTGCAGAATTAGCGAATCTGAAGTTAAAGAGGCCTTGAAGAGGATGAAGTCAAGGAAAGCTGTTGGCCCAGATGAAATTCCTTTTGAGGTATGGAGATGTTTAGGAGAGGTGGACGTGAGATGGCTGACAAACCTCTTTAACAAGATCTGGCTAACTAAAAAGATGCCAAATGAGTAGAGAAAGAGTACCTTAGTGCCTCTCTATAAGAACAAGGGTGATATCCAGAGTTGTTCAAACTATCATAGAATAAAACTCATGTGTCACACCATGAAGCTTTGGGAAAGGGTAATTGAACACATATTAAGGCAGAATGTCACTATATCAGAGAACTAGTTTAGGTTTATGCCGGGGTGATAGGTGACAGAGGCTATTCATTTGCTTTGTCAACTTATAGAGCGATTTCGAGAGAGGAAGAGAAATTTGCATATAGTCTTTATTGATTTAGAAAAAGCTTATGATAAGGTGCCAAGAGAGGTATTATGGTAGACATTGATGAAAATGAGAGTCCCTATCAAATATATTGACATAATCAAGGATATGTATGATGGAGTAGTGGCAAATGTCAGAACTTGTGAAGGCATAACAAGTGATTTTTCTATTACAATTGGATTGCATCAAGGATCTGTATTGAGTCCATTCTTATTTGTCATAGTGATGGATGAGCTTACTAGAGCTATTCAGGATGAAATACCGTGGTGTATGCTATTTGCTGATGATATTGTCCTAGTTGATGAGACGAGAGGAGTAAATGCCAAATTGGAGTTATGGAGGCAAACTCTAAAATCTCGAGGTTTTAGATTAAGTAGGGCCAAAACAGAGTATATGGAGTGTAAATTCAGTAAACAAGGAATCCAAGATTATAATATTGTGAGACTAGATGGACAAGAAATATCAATGAGTAGTCATTTTAAGTACTTGGGTTCTATTATTCAAAAGGATGGGGAGATCGATGGTGATGTCCACCATAGGATTCAAGCCGGCTGGTTGCAATAGAGGAGCGCAACAGGAGTTTTATGTGATCATAACATTCCGTTATGACTGAAAGAAAAGTTTTATCGGACTGCTATTAGGCCACCTTTGTTATATGGCACAGAATATTGGGCTATAAAGAGATATCATGCCCAGAAGATGAGTATAGCAAAGATGCGCATGCTTCGTTGGATGTGTGGTAACACACGGAGAGATAAGGTAAGAATAAGGATATTCGTACTAAAATAGGTGTAACCTTTACAGAAGAGAAGATGAGAGAAAACCGCCTGCGATGGTTTGGTCATGTGCGACGGAGAGATAAGGTGAGAATGAGGACAATGTTTGTAAACCTAGATGTAACAGTGCTACATAGATTCTTCAGTAGTTGCTGCATTTGCAACCTTCCGGCATATTCCACAAGTTTAAACTTCTTCTTTTGCATTGTAGCTTGTTCTCAATGTGCTTGCATTGAGATTGTTTCTTTGTTCAATATATTCAAGATGTCTCTTGGCCGAACAAGGGTGTGAGACACATCTACAACTAATTTCTCCTTATCTTCTGATAGTCTATAGGCAAAGGAGTATCTTTCCAACTTTTCTGTTGGCAAATGGTTATGAATATCACATATAACCAAAAGAACCCACCCAACTTCATTGGATAACTCCTCGCCCTTCAGTAGGAACAAACAACCACATTTCTTACTGCCTATAGTTTTCGAGCTTTGTTGCTCTGATTTATGTTTATCGCTAGTCTTTATATTTCTATTTCTATATGTTTCTCCTCTATCACAACTAAGGAGTACCCTTCCATTCTTTCTATTTCTCGAGGCATCGAATCTTGATAACGATGAAAAGACCTTACGACCTGCCAACTTCTCGAGCTCAATTTATCAAAGCCTCTCGACTTTAGAATATCTCATACGTGGTGAAGTCTCCACCGTAATCAATTATAAGCTCGGTACCAATATTGACTTGGTACCAATTGGGCTCGAGAAGTTGGTAAGTCATAAGGCCTTTTCATCGGGAATGGATATTGCCACCCCAACAAATGAGAAAGGCACCCCAAAAATATTTACAAGTGTGCCATTATTTTTTTACAATTTTACTCTTGGTGAACTATCCTAAATGCCCTTCTTCCTCCTTCCTTCGATCTCCTTCCTTTTTCTTCCCTGGCAATCCCTTCCCCTGCCTCCCCCTCCCTCTGACCTCCCTGATGCTCCCCCACCCTTAACCCTCCCCCTCCTCCCGCTCGCCCCCATCCCCCAGAATCCGGCCGAACATGTGGCGACCTGTTCAGCCGCTGGCCGAACAAACATGTGTATGTTCGGTCAGATGCGGGGGAGGGGATGGGAGGGGGAGGGGAGGGGAAGATCGGGGTGTTGTTGGCGCGGGGGGGTCTGGGGTGTTCGCTGGCGATGGGGGAGACTGATGGGAGGAGGGGTTCGTCGGCGAGGGAGCAGGAAAGGGGTGAGGAGAGGGGAAGGCTGGAGAAGGAGTCGACGAGGGAGAAGGCCGGTAGTTGTGGCGGGGGGAGGCCAGCGGTCGCTGGCATGGGAGAGAGAAGAGGAGGAGAAGGGGCATTTTGTCATTTTTAAATTCTTGGAGTGCTTTTATCAAATTTGGAGGTGTCTTAATCCTTGGAGTGCCTTCCTCATTTTTTGGGTGGCAATATCTGCTCCCCTTTTCATCGTTATTTGCTGGGAACGGATATTGTCACCCCCTAAAATGTGAAAGGCCCCCCAAAAATTTTTAACTTAAGTGCTTTTACTTGTATACCCTTGTATGAATATACTTATTTGCCCTTTAATGAGTTTATAATTACTAAAAAAACTAGCAAAATGATGAAGTCCCCCATCTTGTGATGAAGGCACCCCACCCTAACCTCTTCTTCTTCCTCCCAACCCATTTGATTCTTCCACCATTTCATAAACCCTAGCAATCTTGAATCACCCAAACTTTAAAAAAAACCTCCCACATTCACTCATGGATAAACAACTAATCACTTTAGATCATCTCAACAATGAAAAGGTAAAAACTTTTCGTTTAAATCGCAGTTTTTAAGTCTTTTAGCTGGGTGGGTTCGCATCATGTCTGGAGCTCATGACCAAACATTTATATGTTTGTTCGATCGAGTTAAGCGGAACAAACACAATATGTTCGGTCAAAAGTGGCCAAACAAATGTTTAATGACTTCGCCGAACATTAAATAAATCTTCCGTTGCCTACTATTAAACAAGTATGTAACTGTTCGACAACTATCGATCGATCAGTTATGTATTGGTTCATTAATTCATGGCCAAACAGTGACTTACATTCGACACTTTTTGGTCGAACAGATGCTTTGATATAGATTTGACCTTAAGTATTTTTGGATGGATTATTTGCAGGCGAAGTCTTCTACCCAATGTAGCAATATCGGGACAGAGCTTATGATTGACTACAATGCAGACTTCACGACATATGAGATATTAGAGGCATTGATAACGTGGGCTCAAGAAGTTGGTAAAATACAAGGATTTGTTATTATTATCAAGAAATTTGATATCAATAGACACGGAAGAAATGGAAATAGAAGGGTACTTCTAAGTTGTGATAGAGAGGGAATATACAGAAATAGAAATGCAAAGAAAAATTAGAGCTGCGATTCAAGAAAAAGTACCGTAGAAAAAAATGTGGTTGTCCATTCTTATTGAAGGGCAAGGAGTTGCCCCACAATGAAGGATGGATGCTTTTAGTTGCATGTGATTTTCATAACCATTTGGCAGCAGAAAATTTTGAAGGACATTCTTTTACTGGTAGATTGTCAGAAAAAGAGGAGAAATTAGCTGTAAATATGTCGAAGACTCTTATTCAGCTAAGAGATATTTTGCATATATTGAAACAAGAGAAACAATCTCAATGTGAGCATATTGAGGACAGTTTACAATACAAGAAAGAAGTATAGAATTGTAGAATATGCCGGAAGGTCATAAATGCAACAACTATTGAAGAATCTTGCTGAACAAACATATATTGAGGTCCATATAAGTTATGATACAAACACTGTTAAAGATATCCTTTGGACTCACCCAACAAGCATTGATTTATTGCATGTGTTTTCCCATGTCATAATAAAGGATTGCACATACAAGACACACAGTTATATGAAAGTGTGTATTGAAGTGCAGAGCGTGTGGAGGAGATCAGATATTTACTGAAGTATTTCAAGGGTGGAGCATCATATGACTATTAGATGGTGATGCTAAAGATAGGATATCTCATATCATCTCACTACAGTGTGGTGTTACTATTGTTATCACTGCATCTATCACTCACACTCTTGCCTCTAAGGACTGATCCACTCCTTCCTGCTGCATGCCGAAATATTGCAATTGTTTGTCAACAACCACCACTTCATTGAGGTTGGTTAGTTTTCTAGTGAATTTTTTATAGCTTATGATTTATCCGGATATTAATGAGATCTCTTTATATACAGTATACCTAACCAACAGACATCCAGTACCCCCAGTTACATATTAGTGACACGAGAAATGATTTTCAATTGCCGAAGGATGGGATAGCTTTTACGAGAAACATTTGCAAATGTATTCAGATTTGTTTAGTAGTGATCCACGCCATACCCAAATGCACGCCCGCAGGAGATCATTGTTATAGTTAATGCTATGATGGGGAGGCAAACTAGGAAAGTGCTCACATATTCAAACCTATTTCAACCAAAAAATACAATTAGTATTCACATAAAATGTATAAATAATTGTGTGGTATTTTTAATAATACCTCTAGAGTGGCATATTTCCAGTAATCTGCTTAACTCCACCTCTCGAAACATATCTTAACTGTCGATATAGGTATGCTAATGCAATAGCTCCCCATGCATACAATGAAACCTGACCGAGTTCCTCAAATAATTGTAGATATTCGGTAGAAGTACTCATTCCACTCTTGTTACTGAATAAAGTGCAACCCATCAAGTACAGCAGACAGGCTCCAACAGCGCACTATGTACGTCTTCCTGAGTCTGCATCAGTGATATGAAAGAACTTGGAATGCAACCATTCCAATTTTATCGAGGTTCCGCAGACCAGCCCCAACTCATCCTCTGCATCTCGTTGCGACACATCAAGTAAACTAACTAGCATTTCTTTTGCATCGATCATTCTCCGGGAACTGCTCACAGAACGACTCAACACTGGTATGCCCACAAGTGCAAGAACATCATCCAGTGTGATTGTCATTTCACCAAACGGCATGTAAAAGTATATGTTTTTGGTTGCCACCGTTCCACAAATGCAGATATGACAATCTGATTTGTCCTGCGGTAGGATATACTTCTCAAGTCATACAATCCAGATTGCTTAATGTAGTCATCAAAGAGGCTAGTTGGTGTGGTTGTCCCTTGCCAATCGCTCAATTTTGATGTATGTGCAATGGAGTTGAGTGGATCTCTCTTCTGAAAATTTTGTTATCATCACAATAATATGAATAGAATTTTGACATAAATCCAACACAAAATTGTTAAAGTAAAATCTTATATCTCCATTCCAAATATCTGCTGCAACATGAGTTTTAAATCTCCACAAGTGAAATGTCGGTCGTACCACCAGGAATTGACGCGTTAAACCCATCCAATTCATCCTCTTCTTCGTCCTCTTCTTCATCCTCATCTCTTTGGGGAGCCTCATCCATTACGAGAATAATAGAATACTCACCCTGTCTACGATATCTTTCTGAAACCGTAGGACCGTCTATCCGGAGGGCCGACAGCATCCATGCCTGTGACATATAAAATTTAGGGATATTTATTTAATTTATAAAAAATTAAGTTTTCACCCAATAGCCCAACGTTACTAAACATGTTCGGCCAAATAAAGTCAAACATGTTTAGTAACGTTCAGACGAAATCTCCCGAGCATGATAGATACGTTTGGTCGATCTCGGCCGAACATACCTGTCATGTTCTATAAGAGATAACCGAGCAGAGCATGTATGTTCGATCATCTCTTATCGAATAGTTTACAGTGTGTTCAACCAGTAAAGGCTGAGCAGATATCGAACCCATCATCCAAAATTCCATTTTTTTTTCATTTTAGTTTAATGTAAATAACAATTCTTTGAGTTATTGATACAATTACAATGCTAATAATCATACATTCAAACAAGAACCTAACAGATTAAACAATTTCACAAAAAAATTCAAAATTGAAGTTTTATGAATCAGGGAAAAATTATTAAAATAGGCCGGGGGGCGCTCGATCGGCGGTTGGCAGGGGGCGGGGGGCGAGGCTCGATCGGCGATCACCGGTGGTGGACGCCTCTGACCGACGGCGGCAGGATGAGAGAGAGTGAGAAAAGGGAGATAGAGGGGGGATACAGGGAGGATAGAAGGGAATTCTGGGCATTTGAAAAATAATATGATTGTGTGGGATTAAAGGGTGTAATAGATAATGTAGATTGGTGCTTTAATCAAATTTGGGGGTGCCCTAATCCATGGGGTGCCTTCCTCAGTCTTGGAAACAGATATTGCCACCCTCAAGAATGAGGAAGGTACCCCTGGATTAGGGCACCCCCAAATTTGATTAAAGCACCCCCAAATATTCAGAAAACCCCAAAGTATCCTCATCTTCTCCTCCTTCTCTTCCTCCTGTGCCAGCGGACCCCTACGTCCCCCTCGTCAGCCACCCCTTTCCTCCCCCGGCCTCCCCTTCACCAGCGAACCCCCTCCTTCCCTGACCACCCCCTCTGGGAACGGATCTTGCCAGCCCCAAGAATGAAAAAGGCACCTCACAAATATTTATATGTATCCTATTATTTTTTTTATAATTTTACCCTATGGTGAAATATCCAAAGTATCATTCTTTTTCCTCTTTCCTTTCTCCTGCTCCTCTATCGTCTTCCTGATGCTCCAGCCTCCCCGACCTCCCCGGCCTCCCCCATCGCCGGCCACCCCTCTCTTCCCCCTCCTCCGCCCCTATTATTGTTCTAATCTATAAGGTGCCTTCCTCATTCTTGGGGGTGGCAATATCTGTTCCCTTACTTGCCAGCATTTGGGACGATTTTGCCCTTACCAGATTCCAAATAGTGTCGCCACAAGACACCCCTTCTATACCCTTCTTTCATCTCTCCCCTCCGGGAACGGATATTGCCAACCCCAGAACTGATGAAGGCCCCCCCAAAATATTTACAAGTGTGCCATTATTATTTTTTCTAATTTTACTCATGGTGAAATATCCAAAAAGCCCTTCTTCTTCCTCCTTCCTCCTTTCACTGACCCCCTCCTCCTTCGGTACCCCTCCCTCTCCCCGACCTTTCCCCTGGCCTCCCCTCCCCCGCGATCCTTTGCTCCTTCCTCCCCTCCCCCACCCCTCCCCCTACCCCTCTGTTCGGCTAGTCCGGCAGAACAGAGGGAGCTCTGATCGGTCGAACTGACAGAACAAAGGGGGAGGGGAGGTCTCGACGAGGAGGGAGGGGGTATCGTCGTACTGAGGAGGTCATCGCGCCAACGAGGGAGAGGCCAGGGAGGTCGCGGGGGAGGAGGAGGGGGCCGCGGGGAAGGGGGAGGTCGAGGGGGCATAGGGAGGAGGAGGAGGTTGGGGTAGGAGGAGGGTGGGGGCGCAGGCCAGAGGGCTCACCGGTAAATCGGGGGAGGACGGGGGTCGCCGGTGAGGGAGGAAGAGAAAGAGGAGGTGAAGGGAGAAGGAGGAGGAAGAAGAAGGGTTTCTGCCAAAGGCTTTTTTGCCATTTTAATTTTTTTGGGGGGCCGTTGTCAAATTTGGAAGGGCCTTTATCATTGCTGGGTGGGCAATTAGGGATGGCTATCGGGGTGGGTCGACTCGCTTCGACCCGCCCCGCTTCACCCTGTGCGACTCGCCTAAGTCACAGGGCGATTACAGGTATAACCCGTATTCGCCCCGTTTAAGGGCGGGTCAGACGAGTCGACCCGTCCCATTTCACCCGCCCTGTTTAAACGGGATGGGTCGGATTCGTCTCGTGACGAATCACAGGACGAATCTGGTAGGAAAAATTTCACTAACCCCCCATATTCTTTTAGTCCTATATTATTATATAGCTGTTAGAGGAAAAAATTAGATAGAGATCCCTATCTTACTGTTTTATTTTTTTTAAAACCTCAACGATTCAAAAAATAGCTGTTATGAGTCAAACAGAGGGTACCATATGGCACCCTATGACTGGCCCACAATGGCTCTTTTTTGAACTGTTGTGTGGAAAAGAAGGCAAGAGAACGTTGGCCAAAAGCCAACTTTAAAATATAAATTTATAACCCATTCCCACCCACCCCCATAACCTCTATAAAAACCCCTCTTCCTCATTCACTCACATTTCATTCAACTCTCAACCCTCTTCTCTTCTCTTATCTTCTAAATTATTATCATTCTCTTATTATTACAATTTCTTTACAACCTCTAATATAGTCTAATAGAGCACAACTGGAGTAGTGGTGGTAGCTCATCTGAAGTCGTAGGTAGTTCTTCATCAACACATAATTCTTCCTCTTTCACACCTTACACCGATGCCAGCGGTAGCTCATCGTCATCATATGCTGGCTATCTACTATGCAGTATGGTCCTCCAACATTCGATTTTGTTCCCTATCACAGTAATTTCGGGTTTGCTCCCTATTACAATTCTTCAAGTTATACAATTGATTACAGTGGTTTTGCACCCAACACACATGATGCATATGCTAGTGATAGCGGTACATGCCAGCATTCTATTTCTTTCCCTCCTCATTATTCTTCAAATTCTCAACTTTTAATGTCAACATTACCAATGCACGCACAACCTTTAGCTCCTTTTTAAATTGAAACACAAGAACAACGCAATACACAACTAGCACTGTATGACACTGTAATTCCAGAAATACAAGAACCAACTAGTACAACAACTAAAGAAAGAGCCAAAACTTCTACAGTTTGGAATCATTTTGAAGAAAAAATCATTGATGGCAGAAGAAGGCAGAATGTAGGTATTGTCATCAACTTTTTGATGATAAAGAAGGATATGGTACAGGTGTTCTTTCTGAACACTATGACAATAAGCATGCTAAAAATCACGGTTTATCAGCACAACAAGCACAAATATTAGCAGATTTCGGCACACTCTCCACTTGAAAATATAAGCCTGAAGTAAACAAACATAAGTTAGCTGAATTTATTGTTCAAGCATAACTTCCTTTTCTTTTACTGAATCAGATGCACTTGTTGATTATCTTAAATTTGTTTTTGCTGCTGATTATAAGAGAATTAGTAGATAAACTATAACAAAAGAAATTAAAGATTTATTTGTAAATAGAAAAAATATTTTGAAGGCTCTTTTTATTAGTGATGTTAAACAAATTTTATTAACTTATGATATATGGGAAGCTCTTAATCTTGTTCATTATTTATGTCTTACTGCCACTTTATTGATATAATTGAGTTTTGCAAAAATGTATTTTATCATTTTCTAAGTTTTCTGAGAAACATTCTGCTACAAATGTAGCAAATTCTATTTTTCTTACTTATAAAAATTATGGTACTGAAAATAAAATATTTTCTATTTCTTTTGATAATGTTAGTGAAAAAACTGTTCAATAAGATAATTGAAAACGATATTAGATCCGATTTTAAATGGTAAACTTTTTCATGTTAGATGTGTTTGACATATATTAAATTTATGTGTACAAGATGATCTAAAATTTTAGACAAATATATTTATAAAATGAAAGAACTTATTTTACATATAAACACAGTGGTCGTAGGAGGCAATCTTTTAAAGGTTATTACCGACAATGTAGACTAAAAGAAAAGCTACTTCAAGCGGATGTGAAAACTCTTTGGAATTCAAGCTATTATATGATTAAAAATTGCTTTTATTATAAACAAGCAATTCAGTTTTTTACAGTAAATGAATGTTCTTCTTTTTATATTAGTAATGAAGAGTGGAAATTGTATGATAATGTTTGTACTTTTTTAGAAAAATTTGACACTCTCATAAAAGCACTTTCTGGCACATATTATCTCACATGCAACTTAGTTTTTATAATTTTAATGAGATTACTCAAGTATTTGCTGCATATAAAGATGATGACCGTCTTGAAGAGGCTGAACATGATATGGAAGAAAAATTTCGAAAACATTTTGAAAATATGATTTTTTTATTTTACTTAGCTGTAATTATAGATCGTATAATTAAAATAGATAATTAAAACTTTTATTATCTAATTTTATTACATGTTTAAACTATGAATAAGATGTAAATAAATTACTTTTAGAAATTAGAGCTCTTCTAGAAGAAATATACTCATTGTACAGAGATGAGTCATCTCCCCTTCTTTTTCTGAGGTTAGAACACCAACACCACCACAAATTTCTTCTATTAGTGTAGGTAAAAGATTATCTAATTTTAAAAGTTTACTTTTTTCTAATACTAGAAAGAAACACTCTTCAGGAGTAGGTTCATTCGATGAACTTAATTTATATTTGAACACAATACCTGCTGAAATAAATGAAAGTAATGATGAACCATGAGAAACATTTGATGTTTTGTCATGATAGAAGGAACAGAAAAATAATTTCCTATTCTTTCCACCATGGCCCGAGATATGCTAACACCTCCGGCCTCTACAGTAGCGTCTGAGAGCGCATTTTCTGCAAGTGATAGAGTTTTGACGCCTTAAAGGAACAGATTGACGCTTAACATTTGGAGATGACTGTTTGCTTAAAGTACTGGTTCGATGTAGAAAGATGCAAATAAGGAAAAGCAATTCTAGATGAAAATTTTGTACAGGACGAGGATGAAGAGTAAAGAATCATCAGAGGAGGTTTTTTTTATTATAAAGCATTATATTAAATGAACAACTTACTATCCTGTCAAGCTTAAAGTGAAGAGTAACAGTTAAGTTCTTCTTCTCTTCCTTTGATACTAGGAGATAAATACTGAAAATGAAAATAGCTTTTCAGTAATTTGTAAATTGACTTTTTCATAATAATAAAATGATTTATCTTGCAAAAAGAGGCTTGTAATTTATGTATTTCAATTATAATATTTTTTGTAATGTTTTAAATTTTTCCCTTTTTTTAAAATTTTCTCTTTTTACTCTATTTTTTTCAAATTTAAAATTTGAAATTTAAAAAAATAAAAAAAACGAGACAAGCCCAACCGTCTCAGCAAATCCGAGAAAAGACCCGGTCAGGACACCCGATTCATTTTCCGGATCTCTGGTCTGTTCCGTTGGATTCCCCGTCGCGTAATGATTTTCATTGCCCAAGGCGACGAATCGACCCGTTCCGCCCCGTTAGCCATCACTCTCTCTCTCCCTCTCTCTCGCGATCTCCCCCTTCCCGCCGGCGGTGACCTCCGACTCCGCCCTCTCCTCACCGCTCCGATCTCTTGCGCTCCCCTCTCCCCGTCCGCTCTCTCTCTATCAATTTTTGTTCATTTTTTAATTTCTATAGAAATTACTTGATTTAGAGAGGATTTCTTTTGGATTCGGATGGGAAAAAAGAAATTTTTTGCAAGAACTCAATGAAAAAAACTGCTGTGAGTCTTTTTCAATTTGATCTTTTATTTTAACATGAAACATTGTTCTTTTTAATGTGATCTCATCTTTGCTGTCGATTTTCAATTTTTCAACTTGAAATCCCACGCCGCTGCCGACTCTGCCCTCTCCCTCTCCGATTCGCCGTACGCCGCCGCTCCTCAACAAGTTTAGATCTTTATCTTACCGTTGAAGTCTCCATCCTAGAAACCCTAGCTCCTGAAGTGAAACCTCAAATTTTTAATCCTACAGAAAAGCTTCTCTAGGCAGAAGCCCAATCGGTTGGCTGCCAAGCGTACCACTAATGTGTTGGCTGAGCTCGCTAAAAACGGTACCGCATCTATTTACCTTTGAATTCTCTTGTGAATTGCGAGTTTTTCCATGCAGTGAATAGATCAAAGGAGTTTGTTTGCAGAGGAAGTTGTCAACGTGACTGTTGAAGCCGGAGCCGTGCCTGCGCTTGTATAGCATCTGATGGAGCCACCGGCCGGAGAGAGGCCGTTTGAACATGAAGTCAAAAAGGAAGCGCCTTTGCTCTAGGTCTTCTTGCGGTGCGGTGAAGGTATACTCACACTCTCTCTCTCACTCATAGTGATTGGCACAAGAATTGCCATCCAGATGTTATCTTTTGAAGGATGGTTCATACATTGAATGTGACCTCAGTTAAATACTTAAATAATTTGTTACGACTTGAGCTTGGATTAGTTAATTGCGTACTTAATATTTGTTCGATTTGTTTGACAAGCTCTTCTGGATTTCTATGACAAATAGACCAAAAAATGGAAAGAAATAATGCTGATTGGCGCTCAGTTCATTCTCTTTAGTGAGTCTACATGAATTCTCAAGAAGCTGAAAAAATAATTCTGGTTCATTCATTTTTAGGAAAGTGAGTCTGCAAGAATTCCTGAGAAGTTGAAAAATTATTGCGGTCCACTCTCTTTTGGGAAAGTAGTTACACGAAATCTCGAGAGTTTGAAAGTTAATTTCTTACAATTGATTGTTCATGCTCCAGTTACGTTCTGATTTTCTTTTATAAATATTCATTATGCATGCATTCTGGTGTAAAGTGACACTTGATTGTGTAATCGGATTTTGCAGCATTTAGTCAAACAATGCTCCATTAAAAGGAAAAGAAACATTTTCTTTTAAATGTTGAAATATCCAAAAAAATAAAATAGAACATATCTGAGAAAATGTCTCCAAAGTTTTTGTTGATATGCCAATTAGAAACACATTGTTGACGTATTCCTTCTTTAATTTGTAGAGAGAACCGAGAGCAGGTGAATTTTAATAGTTGCAGGAAGAATGTTACTGAGCATGCAAGGTGTTTGACAAAATTCTTCACAGGTCTTTACTTTTCTTGCTCTATGGCTTCCTTCCTTTGCTTTGTGTTGATTTTGTGAGTGATGTCTTTCTTCCTTTGTTAATAAATCCTGTCTAGCTGCTCTCTTTTTAGCTCTTATGATTCTAAGTATTATTTGATTTTTTTTCATGCAATGATTTTGATGACTGTTAAATTAGTTGTTCAATCAAATAAATTGTTCATGCTAGAAAACTAAATGACAATTTTAGTTCTATGTGTTCTATAAGTTCTGAAAGTCCTCGCGTCATGCGGGGGCTCCTTCCTAGTAATAAATATAATCTCACTGTAATCATTAGTTGCAAGCCAGAAATGGGCTCTTTGTAGAAATGAATCAACGATTGAAGGAATATAAAGTGGAATCTAAACAATTAGGAAAAGTCCTTTGATGGTTATGAATCACCGCTACCAGCCAAGGCAAGTATAAAGGACGATCTTTGTGTGGAGTGTTTGGTTAATCTAACTTTCCAATAACTAAACATGAGCTGGCTTAAACATATGGTTGCATATAAGCCTGTAACTTCACCAACAAGTTTATCAAGTTGGAATATGCTTTCTTGACTTCAATTGAAACAAAAGCAAAGTCAAGAAGCTCCAATTTTTGTTCCTTAAAAATTAAATGCTAGACAAAATCTTATTTGTTTTTGCCTGCAACTCACTATGGGTTTTGTCAATAGTAGAAATTGCTGCTTAGCTTGCCATCTGATTGCTTCAAACTGTTATTGTTTTGCTTTTTATTTTTTCCGATTCATGTGTAGTTTTATTTACTATAGTGGTAGATGTTGATCAGTATTCTCATTTTCTTGTATAATATTTCAAGTCTCTTTTAGTTTGCTAATGAACTTCAGTAAACTCACCATGGAATTTATTCAAACTAGCCATACTCATTTAGTTACCATCAGAGATTTCTTTTTGAGAAATCTATTCGGTGGTAATATCTAATGTGATTTGTTCCCTGGTCACCTCTTTTTATGGAGATCACCTTACAAATTGTTCTTAAGAAGAAAAAGAATCAAATTTTGGCCCTTATATTTATGGTTTGAATGAAATAGTTGATCTTTAACTTTTGCCAGTCTATATTTTCATTTAATTTAATTGTGAAAGTGATTTCCTTTTTGCCTAGGGCTTTGAAGGAATTGACCTTTTCTTTGCTTGCGTCTTCGCATTTGAAGAATTTTTTTCAGACATAAGCTTCACAGATGGCATTGCAAGAGAGTCTTAACAAGTTTAAGCAGCAGCAGGAGAAGGTGCAATCCACCCTCACCAGCATTGCAACACGTGCTGCACCTTCAAGGACACCCTGCCATCAAAAAACAACTCCAGCAAACATTTCTTCAGCGCCAGCAAAAGCTCGCACCCCGCCTGTGAAATTTTCAAATGATACAGAGAGGCTTACACACATTAACAATATTAGGAAGGCCCCAGTTGGTGCCCAAATAAAGTCCGTCATTGATCTTCTCTACAAGGCATGGTCTCATCATTCTTTTTACTTAAATTTTTAATTATTATGAGAAGCTTCTAATCATATTTACATTTACATATGCCTGTCATTCATTTGTTGTACCAAAATCTAAATCTTTTTGTTTTCACCCTAAATCGGGGCGCAAAGATCTCACCCTGTAATTGGTATCAATCACCTAAATACTTCTGACTACAGGGGGTTTACTGTTGGGTTTTTTTTATCAAGTTAATGGGAAGTCAAATTATATAACATTATAACTCAAACTTCATAATATGAGCAGCTGTCAGAAGATAATTTAGTGTATTTAACCGCGAAGTTGGTTTTATCAGAAAATTTGTTCCGCAAAAAACTTAATACAGTCATTGATTGTATTGTTTTTTTTGCATCTATTTAGATAATTGATTTTTGATATGAGTGGCCAGTTATGGTTTGTTCCTTTACCAACTGTGAGAATGTATGCTTGTATATAAATATATAATGTGCCATCTGATTCTACTTAGCAACTATAAGCTTTAATTTATGGAAACAGGGTTGCAGGATGATGCGGTCTTTGTGGGAAGGGGGGTTAATTGTTGGGAGGTGGGCAGGTGACGGAGGGCAGAGAAGAGGATTTTTTTTCCTGTTCTTTTTCTTTTCTGCGTCTTTTCTGTTATTCTAATTTACCTTTTTATAGGTGGGGAAGAGGGGGGTTTCGGATGATTGAGGATGCAAGGGAAAGAAGTGTGCAGGATGGGGGGGGGGGTGGAGGTTAGAGAAGAAGAGGCATTTTTCTTTTCTCCTCTCTTCTTCTTTTCTTTTCCTTTTCTTCTTTTTCTTTTTTGCTCTCTTTTTTCATTTTTTCCCTTTCTTATAAGCTTTTCTCCCCTGCGAGGGTGGGGGTGTTTAGGGTGGATTGAGGATGCAACGGAAAGAGGTGGGAACTAGACTTTACATATAGATTGAAAGAGTCTGGAGATACAAATTTTACTTCATTTAGGATACATCCATAACTTTGTGTAAATTTTAGTAACTTCCACTTCCAATATCGATAAGCTGCTATAACAAGAAAGATGTAATATAGAAGTGTTTAATCCTAATTTTCTATCTATAAATTTATTTACTGAAAGTTTTTTTTTTTAAAAGATGGCAATAGTTTAAAAAAAATGAATTGACTCGAATGTTTACTCTAACCTGGTGAAATGTTTATGAGGCTGATTGAAGTCTTAAATACACTTGGCTAAGTCCTTGTATTTTTTTACTGGCTGCCGTATCTCTTGCTGATATCTCTTGCTGTCTAGAATTTGAGAGGGTGGAGGCCTGCCTTCAAATAAGACAATGGTACTGACACACTTTGTCTTAGAATATTTTCTGACTTAATTTTTCTAATTTTTCCTTAAAACTTCTGCAGGGAAGGGTGCCCTCACAGCAGAGGAGATAAATGAAGCATGTTATGTTGACATAAAAGGCAACAAGGCTGTTTTTGATAGTTTGAGGCACAACCATAAAGTGCGCTATGATGGTAGGCGTTTCTCTTACAAGGTATCCTTCTATCCTTCTGTCACATGCATATATGTGTTTTGACCATCTGGGGGAAGTTCTATTTCTTGAGACTAAACAACTCTTGTCATTTGGATATTAAACATTGTATACTGTCTTTAATTTGAAAGTGATATCAGTTATCATTTGGGTTTTTTTATTTGTTAATCCTGTCTCTGGCAAATTATTGAGTTTTTATTTACTACCTACTTCATTTTATGCATATGCCTATGCCTTCTGCATATGCATTAATCTTATGCATATGCTGGCAAATTATAAGAGTAATCCATTAATCTTATGCCTTCTGCATGGCCATGCTTGTTAAGTCAAACTTCAGGTGAAAGAATCTATCTTCAGATTACTTTTCCTGAAATTATGTTCTATTGTATCTTTTAAGGTTTCTGTAATTACGAAACACAATATATTTCTGGAGTGATTTGTTTGGGAAATCAGCTGGGCATAGGATAGATAATAATTCTGCATAACAAAAATACAGATCATGATTTCGGAAATCTTCTACTCCAAGTCAAAATGACTAATTCCATGATTTCTTAACTTTAAGATTTTCTCCGATGCTAAATACCTGTAAGATTATCATTTACTTTTCGTTAATATTACTAGTTTGGTTAAAACACTTGCCAATCCCATCCCCCTTTATAAAACTATGAACACACACAAAAGTAGTTTTTTTTTTTGGGTGGGGAGTTGGGGGCAGGAAGAAAATGTGATTCAGACGACTATATTCCCAAAGCAGTCTTTGAGCATGCCTTTTCTTCTACCAACTAAATGCTACTGATTTTACTCCTGGATGGGTTAATTCCATATTGTTTTGTGTGCCTGTGTCTGCTCAACAGGTGACATGTTGATTATATAATTCAGGCTGTTAGCATCTTATATTCTTTATGGCCACTGGTGTCATACATTTAAATGGTCAAAGCAATAATCAACCTTCTTGAAGGTTCATTTTGTGGAACATCTTATGGAGTAAAACATGATTGCACAATTAAAATATTGTGCAAGTGTCAAATGCGGATGTTCTAAATTATGCTTCAGATGTTCATGTTTATTTTGTGCGCATACAGGCGAAGCATGATCTGCAGGGAAAAAGTGATCTTCTTACTTTGATTCGTAAGTACCCAGAAGGCCTTCCAGTTATTGATGTGAAGGATGCATACCCATCTGTTATGGACGACCTACAGGTAGCTTTCTGCATGCTGTCAAGCTAACTGCTCTTAGAAATATAGCAGCTAAATAGACAATATATAGCTTTCCATGTGCACACGAACACAATAACAAGGACTTAATTTTAATTGTACATATTCTGGAAAATCTCAACAGTGCATTGAGCATATTGATATTGTTTAGGAAAAATTCCCTTTTCTTGGGAACAAGGTTTGAAATCTCAGAATCAGTGTTAATATCGACAATATAAAAAATATTTGGTGTTTTGTCACGGTCACAATGGTCGCATCTTACAAACTCCAAAAAAAAAACAATTAAAATTGACTAAAAGTATTAAGATAATTAGCAATGTTTTGACATTCTTTTTTACTAATTGATGACTTGATGTAGTTTTGGTCATTTTTTGACAAAATATTTTAGAACATAATAACCAGTGTAAATCTACAGAATATTGAAAAATAATATATAGGATATTTGAAAATACAATCCAACTTATATGGATAAGTGGATAAGCTAAAAAGTTGTTACTGCATACTTAGGCATTGCATGAATGGCGAGAGTATAAGTGAACAGAAAATTCATAGTACAAGTTAGGTATTTGGTATGCTTTTAGTTTGAGTTTAATATAAGTTATATAGTACGTCTGTTCTTTGGTTGACCTTGTGTTTGGGCTCCTGGACTGTATTTGAAGATGGTCTCACTTTTCTGGTACCATGTCTTAAAAAATCCAAGTATCACCATAGTTATTTTCTTTAAGTGTAGCCAATGCTTGAACTCTCTTCCAGGCATTACCTGGATGGCATTTGATATTGCATACTTAGGCATCGCATGGATGGCGAGAGTATAAATGAACAAAAAAATCATAGTGCAAATTAAGCATATTATATGCTTTTAATTTGAGTTCAATGTAAATTTTAGTATATCTCTTCCTTGGTTGACCTTGTGTTAGGGCCCGTGGATTGTCTTTAAAGATGATCTCACTTTTCTTCTCATACCCTGACTTAAAATATCCAGGTAGCAACATAGCTATTTTCTTTAAGTGCAGCCAGTGCTTGAATTTTCTTCCAGGTGTCGAGCCAAAAAACATAAACAATTGTTGTTCTTATTGATAAAGGTTAGATTCCAACAAATCCACTCCTTTACTTTATTAAATATTCTTTCAACAAATCTCTTTTTTGAATGTGTTGAATGGATTGATGAAGTTGGCACTAGGGTTGATTTATAGCTTATAAGCTAGTTTGATTCACTGTAAGCTAATAAATCTTGAGAAACAAAGGGTATTGAACACGGAAAAAGTGTGAACGGTTAGATGTGCACGAGTTAGCGAGGAGGCGTGAGACACGGAGAATTAGATACAATTCATTTTCTTATTTCTGTTAGAATTTTGGGAAATCTAAAATCGAAGCAAAAATTTCCGATTGATGTCGGTTTCGTTATTGGGTCATGTCATCTCTGGTAAGCCAAATCTTGACAATTTTAGCGATATGTATTGAAATCGAGTGATACTTCAAACCTTACTTAGGAGAATAGAATTTAGATATTTTGTTCAGGAAGGTTGTACATGTACTACATTGTTGCTCCTAAAACACGTTAGTAACTATTTTGTTGACCCAAAATTGCTTTATATCTCTTAGATTTACATATTCCCATAAACCTAGTTATGTCTGGCATTCATATTATTTGAACACATTGTTAACTTTGCAAAACGTGCTGAAATCTTTAAATATACAGATATCTATCTATTATAAGCTGATCACAGATACATTTTGCATATAGAAAGCTTCTATATACAGGCATTAACAACCACAAACCAAAGTAAAGATACAGCGACTGCATGATAAGGTTAGCTTATTGATGGACTACATATTGTTTTATTGTACTAGGGACCAACTGCAACTTCCATCGTGTTGATTTTGTACCCTTCTTATTTCTTACTCATATTTATCCTCTTCAATTGTCTGTTTGGTTACCTTTTCTTCTTCTACTACTTCTTTTTGAAGGCTTAGCTAAATATTGATTTGATGACCTTCCTTAGCAGTAGCATACTAAGTTACTAACTGTTATTTTTGGTTCAAATTTCTCTTGAAACTTCAGGAACTCTCCAGTCATGGTCTTGTAGTGATCTATAATTATCTTGCCTATATCTTGAAACATGGTAGTAATGTTAAAACCTATATAAAAGAAAAGGACAATAAAAGAAAATATCATTTGTTCTGTGCATATATTCTCGTTTGGTTTTCTTGTTCTGTTAAGAACAGTGCAGCACAGGGCCACAGGGATGGGAAATGGAAATGCAAATGCAAATGCAAGAAAGCAAATAAACACAGATGTAGGGCAAAACTTCAAATTAACCTATAGAGCAGCAAGTTAAACCTAGACAAAGCAGCCTTTATGCATTCAAACTAACCAATAAATGATGCCACAGACAAGGATGATTATGCAAAGATGATCTAGAAACCCTAATATGATGTAGAATAACAGTCAAGAGATTCAAATAGCAATGTGATGAATAGAACTACTTTTCAAAAAAAATAAAATAAAAAGAGCCAATGTAATCAATAGAACTAAGCAAATCCTAAGCAAATAGGCACATAAAGAACTAGTATTCACAAACAGAGACAAAAAGACTTCAAAGACTTCTGAAGTTGTACCAGAGGTGCATAAGAGATCCCACACCAGTCAGGTGCTAACCAACTGGTGTAGTAGAAGACATTGAGTGAAAACTACCAAGAATTCAGATCTTCCATTTTATGCTAGGCTTTCAGTCCCATGATCGTTTCAAATTTGACCATCACAATCAAAGAGGAGAGGAAAGCAACATAAGGAATCACAGGCGTGTTCTGTGGCTGGTTCAGAGTTGACGTGGCCGATTTTTGGTTCAGGTTTGGGTCAGTTTCAGACTTGTAGGAAGGTAACAGTCTAGCAGTGATGCATGCAAGATAATGAGGGTTTTTGGTTCAGATCTGGAAGGAAACAGGGCTGGATTTGGATGGGTATGGATTCGATAGGACCGACAATGGGTTTTGATAAGATTTAGTGATAGTGTTGGGGAAAAGATGGCTGGCCAGGGAAGGAAGTGGAGCAGCAATAGCAAGGCAGGGGAGGGGCTTCGGCTAGTGTTTTAGAGAGGAAAAGATGGGAGCGGCAGCAAGGTTGGATTAGGATTAGTGTTCGGGGCTGCTGCAGTGATTGGACAGCAGTAGTGTCGCCATGGTATGAGGTTTCGCCGGTTTTGTCTTAGTTTCAGTCATTTTGTCTCGGTTTTAGTGACTATCTGATGTGAAACGAGTTCGTGTACATGAACGGAGTTCACCAACAAAGTAAATCAAGCACGTTTCACCAACAAGAACGATCGATCTAGACTTCAAGTTATCAGCTTGAAATAGTGACCAAAGTTTATTGTAAATAAGTTGCACACATGTAGTAAATTTTGAAATGTAAATTGAATGAATCATAATATTGTTTTGTGATAGCAAGTCCCATATGTAATATTCAAATTAATAGATACAAGATAACAAACAGTATGCTCAACTTGCTTTATGTGAACAACGACCAGGAAGATAATATAACAGAGAATTATTACTGCAAGAACTGGTAAAGTCCAAGGAAAGAATACCTGACTGATACTGCACCGTTGCTGTTTCTCTGCTACTACTGCTTCTGCTGCTGCCAAGGTTCTAAATATCGGATATCGGGATCGTATCGGATGGGGGTTTTTCATATCGTGTATCAGATATCGGGGAGATATCGGGGATACCCGTGAATATCGGGCATTCATATCGAACACTATATATAATGAAATATTGATAACGAAAAGTTGATTTAGTGTCATAAATATCATCTAACTAATAAAAATGATGTAAAATGCATGCAAAGGTAGTAAAAAAAAAACAATGTACATTTGCACGCAGACGTGCAATAAATAAGTTATTTCATATCGGGCGATATATCGGGCGATTTATCGGTCGATATCGGGTAACTTATTGGCCGATATTTCAAATATCGGCCATTTTTTGTTGCAAAAGATATGGTGAATGATTTTCCCATATCATATCGGCAACAGGCAAAAAAGGAGATATCGGACGATATCTCGGCCGACTCGGACGATATTTAAAACATGGGCTGCTGCTTTACTGCTGTGCTGCTGCTGCCGCTGTCTGCTGCTGTTACTGCTGCTGTATTTTGCTGTTGCAGAAGCTGTTGCTGCTATTGTTTGCTGCTACTACAGTTGTTATTTGCTTCACTGCTGCTATTGGAAATTATGAGAGGGAAGAGGCCAGAGAAGATGGAGACTATAGGGAGTGAAGAAGATAAAGTCAGGTCAAGGGTTTCTTCAGGTTTTCATTTATCATTCTTGTTCACAAAGGAGTAGAGAGGAGAAGGGAAGAAGGGAGAAGACAACAACGTTAGAAGGCATTATCATCCATTATCCCCCATAGAGTACACCAAGTTGCCTTTATCAAGCTCCAAATTCAGTTCAGAAAACTGTCCCCATTATAGGTCAGTTTCAGAACTATTCCCACAACCAGTTCAGTTCAGAAACTGAACACAACTATCCACAATCAGTTCAGTTCAAAAACTAAACACTACACCACTGAAATACATCTCTAATACACTAAAATACACACTGAAATACACTACAAATACACACTGAAATACACCTATAAATACTAGATATCAGGACTTCAGAACTATATCCTCGAGCTTAACAAGGTTGTGTGTCGTCTGCGCTGAAAGACATGTTAGTAACGTGTACGTGCTTAGATGTCATCAATTTCCCCATCCCCGTCGAGTGGATATTTCTGCTGCTCTCATACTGCTCTAAAGCATCATGATCCAGATGCTGCACATCCTCTCGATCCAACAAGTGTCCTTAGATTTAGGTTTTCCTTTCCAATGGACTAAATACCGTTTAGTTCCATCCTCAGTAGTAGATATAATCTTATCTTTTATTATCTTATCAATCTGTTCTGCTGCATAAGACGGGATATTTGGAAGTGGAGGTAAGAAAGGTCCCTCAGAAGTAAGGTCTTGGGTAGGCTCATCAAGCAAGGGGTTACTCAGATTGAAATTCAGACTTTAGTATGCTACCAGATCTTCAATATTAAATATCGGATTAATACCAAAACCTTCAGGAAGGTTTAGAACATAAGCATTATCATTTATTTTTTTCACTCCGAAAGGTCCTACTCCACATGCATGCAACTTTTTCACAGTTCCCAAGGAAACCGTTCAGAACGAATTCGAACCATCATATAGCCTCCTACTTCAAACAATTTAACTTTTCGATGAAGATCAACCCGAATTTTGTTGGTTGCATTACTCTGATTTATTTTGTTGCTGATTTCCTTATGTAGTACATGAAGGAGTGTTGCAAATGCAGATGCAGACCCAGATGTCCTAGCATACTGATTCATAGGAATGAGATCTATTGGTTGTCTAGGTTTAAACCCATACCTACTTCTGATGGACTCATGCCTATTGTCCTATTGATGTAATTGTTATATGCAAATTCGGCAGTAGACAATTTCAAATCCCAATATTTAAGATGTTCACCGACTAAAGTTCGCAGTAGATTACTTGGACTTCGATTCACCACTTCAGTTTGACCGTCAGTTTGGGGGTGGAAGGCAGAAGAGTATTGCAGTTTGGTTCTAACTCGATGCCATAAGGTTTTCCAGAAATAGCTCGTAAATTTGACATCCCGGTCTGACACAATAGTTTTTGGCAGTCCATGCAACCTCACAATTTTATTTAAAACAAGTTTGGTCACACTAGATGCATTAAAAGTTTTTGAATAAGGAATGAAATAAGCAGTCTTGGAGAAACGGTCAACAACCACAAGTATTGAATCTTGCTTTCTCAGGGTTTTTGGGAGTCCAAGCACAGTCCATGCTAATGTCCTTCCAAGGACGGTTTAGAACAGGCAGTGGCATATACAGACTAATGTTCTATTTTCGCTGTTTAGTTTACTGGCATGCGTGACACCTGCCAACAAGCTTAGCAACGTCTCTTTTAAGACTTGGCCAATAAAAACGATGTTCAACAGCCTCAATAGTTTTGTTATGTCCAAAATGACCGGCGAGACCTTCCGCATGCAATTCCCAGACCAGAAATTCTCTCACAGACCTGAGAGGGATGCACAACTTACGAAATCAAAATAGATAACCATTTTGAAGAAGAAAGCCATCTATCTCGCGTGTTGTTCCGCTCTTCAACAGAGTGAAAATTTATTGGAAGTCAGGACATGATTCATACTCAATTTTTATCTTCTCAAGTCCAACAACTTGATTGCTTAATACTGTTAAAATTGCTAAACGATGACTGAGTGCATCATCAGCCTTGTTCTCAACTTCTGTTTTGTGGTGAAGAGTATAGATATAATCCTGGAGGAATTCTACTCAACGGCCATGTCTGCTGTTAAGCTTCTTCTGAGAATTGATGTTCTTAATAGCTTCATGATCTGAGAAAATAACAAACTCTTGTGGGAGAAGATAGTGGCACCAATGACGCAATGCTTGAATCACCACATAAAATTCCTGATCATAAGTAGAGTACCGTAGTTTGGCATCATTCAGTTTTTCACTGAAGTAAGCTACTGGGTGACCTTCTTGACTTAGGACTCCACCTATGCCAATTCTCGAGGCGTCACATGCCACTCCAAAGACTTCAGAATTCCGTAGGCGCAAGACATGTGCTTCTACTATCTTCTATTTAATCTCTTGAAAGGCTTTATTTAGTGGCACGCTTCGACCAACTGAATTCACCACTCTTTAAGCAATCAGTTATCAGGGCCATGATTGTGATGAATCCCTTGATAAACCACCGATAAAATGTTGCAAGTTCATGAAAACTCCTGACATCTTTTATGCTTTGGGGTTCTGACCACTCTTCTATGGCTCTGACTTTCTCAAGATCAGCGGATACTCTTTCCGAAGAAACTATAAATCCTAAGAAAATAACTTTGTTGGTAAGAAAGGCACATTTCTTTGGGTTTGCATACAATTGTTCCTTTCTCAACATTACACACACTTGACGTAAATGGTCTAAGTGTTGCTCCTGATTTTTACTGTAGATGAGTATGTATCAAAGTATACGACCAAAAATTTGCCCATGAAGAGTTGCAATACCTGAGTCATTACTCTCATAAACGTACTGGGAGCGTTTGTCAGTCCAAATGGCGTAACCATCCACTCATACAAACCATCCTTCGTCTTAAAGGCGATCTTTCATTCATTACCAGGGCGATTTCGAATTTGCTGATAGCCACTCTTCAGATCTATTTTGGAGAATTTTTTGGCTCCCACCATCATATCCAACATGTCATCCAGTCGGGGAATGGGAAAACGGTATTTTACCGTTGTCTTGTTGATCGCGCGACTATCCACACATATACGCCAAGTTCCATCTTTCTTTAGTATCAACAGAGCGGGTACCGCACAGGAGCTCATGCTTTCCTTTATAAAGCCCTTCAACAATTCGTCAACTTGCTTCGTCAGCTCCGCATGTTCAGTAGGATTCATCCTGTAATGTGGCAAGTTGGGAAGACTCGCTTCTGGGACTAAATCAATAGCGTGTTGGATATCACGCATTGGTGGTAATTGGTCCGGAAGATCTTCAGGGAAGATATCAACGAATTCATCAAACCACAGGGGCGACCTCACAAGGAATTGAGGTGACTGACTCTTTGGGGACTTTTCGGGCAGTGATAATGATAACAAGTTTTCCTTTTGTCATCTCGCGATTGATATCTTTTGCACTGATCAGACTGATTTTTGTTTGCTTAGCTGCAACTGGTTTCTTTTCAGCAATATTATTCTTGGGTTGCGAGGGAAGCAACTTAACTTTCTTACTTTTATGTTCAAACATACACATGTTCGAACGGCCATAAATGTGAACATCATTGTCAAATATCCAGGGTCTTCCAAGGATAATCAGACCCACATCCATGGTTACCACATCGCACCATATCTTGTTCTTATAAATAATGAACTCTATAGGGACAAGACACCTTTGTGTAACATTTAGTGCGACCTCATTAATTCAAGATACTTTATAAAGATGAGGATGGGGTTCATCTTTCAGACCAGCCTTGTTTATAATCATGGAGGAAACAACATTGATACAACTCCACTATCCACTATCACCTTACAATTCCATTCTCCAGTCTTGGTAAATGTGTGGAAAATGTTAGTATGTCTCCAGTCATCGCTAACCTTCGGTTGTGCCAAGGTACACCTGACTACGGATAATCTGGTGGACTCTCGAAATAGAAGACAGTTTAGTGTTGTCTTTTTCAGTATTTTTATCAAAATCCTCTTCATCTCCATCTACTTGGTGAATATGCATCACCTTCGGACTCGGACTAACCTTCTCCCTCAATGAGGTTGATCTTGTACGGACTAGCACATTTGGCTGCTATATGTCCATAACTCTGACATTTATAACATTTGGTTTGAGGATTGGATTTGGGAATACTTCTGTCAATACCCTTACCCTTAATATCCGTCGGCGGTTGGGAAGCTGGGTGTAGCTCGGCTTTGGTAAGATGTGAAAGAGATCGGAAGACACTAACTTTATAGTCTTGATTTTTACGCGATCTGGCTTCATCCAAGTCTTGCACTAGGGCATAAGTTTTCTCTAAAGTGTCAACGTTCCTAGCGAAGAGTTTGCTCCTAAGATCCTCTCGCAATTCAGCTCTAAATCCAGAGAGGATTTGCATAGGAGTTTCAGTTTCAAGCATGCTACACCTGGTGAGGAACTCGTCGAATTTAGTGATGTATTCCTTAGCAGACTTGCTCGCCTGGTGGAATTGGTTCCACTTGTCTAATAACCTTAGGTAATAAGAAGGTGGGAAGTACTTTATTTCAGCTGGGTTTTTATGTCACGCCAAGTGCCAATATGATGCTATCCTCTTAATTCACGAAGAGTTTCAAGGTTAGCCCAATATTGACTTGCTTGCCCAGTCAACTTCATGGCGGCACTTTTCGCTCTTCTGACATTGTGTACCACTTGAAATAACGATCCGTTTCTTTTATCCAATTCAAAAATAGCTGTGGTTCCAGTGTACCGTCAAAAGAAGGGGCATTGATCTTGATACTCATAATATGTTCATCTGGATCTCGCTCATTCCTGAAAGGTTGAGGGTTTTCATGATGGGAAAATTGTTGGGGATTATTCAGGATGGGTTAGGGAGTAGGTGATTGATCATGATTTTTTTTTTCAAATTCAGCTAATCGAGCATCTATTTCAAGTTGGTGTTTGATTTGGTTATGTTCAACAGTTATAAGGCGACCTATAACTTCTTCCAGCTTCTGGAGAACTTCAGAATTCATGTTAGCAGTTTAGGATTTACCAATCTCATCAAGTAGGTATGGTCTACCGCTACGAGTTGACATACACTAAAGACTAGTTATGAAATAAGTTTACTGCCAAATGATGATGTATGGATGCATTTTTTTAAATGATGACTTTATATGCAATAATATATTCTTAAAGATCTAGTATATGCAACTTAAGTAGGCATGATGAAAATTTTTAGTCTAGAACGCAGCTCTGATATCAAATTGATGTGAAACATGATAGTGTACAAGAACGAAATTCAGCAACAAAGTAAATCAAGCACGTCTCACCAACAAAGACGATCAATCTAAACTTCAAGTTATCAACTTCAAATAGTGACCAAAGTTTATTGTAAATAAGTTGCACACATGCAATAAATTTTGAAATGTAAATTGAATAAATCATAATATTGTTCTGTGATAGCAAGTCCCATATGTAATATTCAGATTAATAGATGCAAGATAACAAACAGTGCGGTCAATTTGCTTTATGTGAACAACAAACAGGAAGATAATATAACAGAGAATTACTACTGCAAGAACTGGTAAAGTCCAAGGAAAGAAATACCTAACTGTTATTGCACCGTTGCTGTTTCTCTGCTACTGCTTCTGCTGATGCTTTACTGTTGTTTCTGCCGCTGCACTGCTTTTGCCGTTGCGCTGCTGCTGTCTTCTGCTATTGCAGAAGCTGCTGCTGCTATTGTTTGCTTCACCGCTGCTGCTATTGGGAAGGAAATTATGAGAGGGAAGAGGCCAGAGAAGATGGAGACCAGAGGCAGTGAAGAAGATAGAGTCAGGTCAAGGGTTTCTTCAGGTTTTCATTCATCATTCTTGTTCACAAAGGAGTAGAGAGGAGAAGGGAAGAAGGCAGAGAGAAGACAACAAAGTTAGAAGGCAAAAGAGTGTTCATTATCATCCATTATCCCCCATAGAGTACATTAAGTTGCCTTTATCAGGCTCCAAATTCAGTTCAAAAAAGTGCCCCCATCACAGGTCAGTTTCAGAACTGTTTCCACAACCAGTTCAGTTCAGAAACTGAACACAACTGCTCACAATCAAATCGATTCAAAAACTGAACACAACTACACCATTGAAATACATCTCTAATACACTAAAATGCACAATAAAATACACTACAAATACACATTGAAATACACTACAAATATTTACACACTGAAATGCAACTATAAATACTAGATATCATGACTTTAGAACCATATACTCGAGCTCAACAAGTTGGTGTGTCGTCTGCGCTGAAAGACACGTCCGTAACGTGTACGTGCTCTAATGTCCTCATCACTATCGGTCTGAAAGAAACTTTATCTGAAACTAACAAAGTTTCTGTTTCGTTTGGTTTCGTCCGGTTTTGGTAAATTTCGAACAGTTTCGTAAAGTTTCAGAAACCTAGAAAAAAATCAAAAGCCAAGGGAAATAGAGGGAAAAATTAATTTCCTAATTAATAACTTCATCTCTCTTTAACTTCTACAACCACCCAAAATTGGAATATTGTAAGTTGTTATAATTAGTTTATTATAAGATATTTTTAATTAAATTCTGATTATAATCTTAATTTAACTTTTAATTAACTACTTTCAAATGTCTACTTCTCTTAACACCCAACTTAACTTACATGTTCATATTGTGTGGCTTTTGTGTATTATATATGCAAATAATCAAGGTTACCTACATGTTTATGTATACTAAAACTAAAACCGAAACTTGAAACGTGTTGAAATTAACAAAACCGATCGGAACCTTTGATAAAATAAGGGTTCCGAAACCGAAATTGAGTTCTCGAACCTTGGTTATCACATCACCTGATTGGTGGTTGTAAGGGAAGTGGAGGAAAGATCAGAAAAGGAGAAGAAAGAGGAGAGGGGCCTCACACCACCACAAATCTTCACAAGTTACTCATTCATAGAGAAGCTTTTCCAAATGTCAGCAATTAACATCATCCCCCTGTTAGGGTTTGATGGTAATATTTATATAAACCAATGTTTTACACACACTAAATACCTTCAAACAATTTATATATCAGTTAGTAACAATTAAAACGACTTTAACTTAACTGGAATCACTGAAACATGACTTAAAATAGATTTAAACATGACTCAAACATATGGTAACTTGAAATAAATTAAATCACACTGAAATAATAGAGAAAACAAAGTCTTGAGTGTTCTTCCTCTCCGTGCCTCTGGAATTAGCACGACCCCAATGATTTAATTTTAATGTGTATTAGCTATTTAACTTGCAAGAATTTGACTTGAAGAGGTCCAAACTGCCTCCTCTTACCCCCAGCATTTCTTCTCTTATTCATACAAAAAAAGCCATAAAAAACTCTCAAATCCAAAATCAAATCCCTACCATCCTCTTCTTAAAAGTCAGATCTCCTGCAAATAAACTGAAATCTTAGTCACATCCTTAAGTCTCGTATCATAAATCATCCTTCTCGAAATTTTAGAACCCAATCAAATCGGGCTTATCTCCTTGAAAATCCTTCATTCCCAAACCATATCTTATTGCCTTTCTAAAACTAGTTATTTAGGTTCCCATGCCGAAGCATTTGCCATGGTAAAAGCTGTCATCACCAAGGTCATTCCATCTCCATCGGCAGATAGTGATGAAATTGACAACATCCCACTCAAGCAAATAATGAGGAAAAAGGCAAGGAAGAGTTGGACCCATTGAAATGCTGGGGGCTGCTATTTCCAGGCCTCTGCCTAAAGGTGTCAAGTTGTCGAAAAAGAAGAGGGGCCTTCACTCGACTAGGTTTCCTTTGCTCTCCTCACTCTCTAATCTCGATGGGTTACATGACGAGTTGGATGAGCATGACATGGATCTTCTGCAAGAGCTAGGTTCCCTCCCTGAGGAGTTACCGGAGCACCTCATACGTTTTTCTTTTTGCTTTTGTTTTGTATTGGCTTGATTATCACCCCACCCACCCCCCCCCCCCCCCCCCCCAAAAAAAAAAAAAAAAAAAAAAAAAAAAAAAAAAACCCTACACAAAAAAAAAAAAAAAAAGTTATTTAGGTTGTTTTGTGGAGTTTTGGGTGGTAAAATTGGTAGATTGGAGAGATGGGGCTGCTAAGATTCATTTTCGCCTGACTTGTTCCATGGTGCCAATATACTTGCTTGTGGGAGCTTAGTGGCTGTTGTTCGGGTGTTAGCCACTATGATTCGCATAACTGGCCATGGTTGTTCACAGAGGAGACGTATTGAGAAGTATGAATCATGGTGTCCAACGTATAGCCATGATCCTTGAAATTTATATGTTGTTGCCTACATGGCAAATCGGCGTATCCGGCCATGGAGGCACGAATTGGGTGGGAACTGTGTGTACAAAATCAATGTTTTATGAGATAACATTGGCAATTTTGGCTTTCTAGTTCAGAGTGGATAACCTGTGGATTTTTGGGGCTAGAATTATGGTAGGTAAGCAGCCAAGTTATTGATTAGTATTGCTCTTGATTCTCTGAGGCTGCTTGACAGATAATTTATGCTGAGTTTGTTCCACGTTGTTGCTGGCATCTACGTAATTGTTTAATTACTTTATTTGTAATCTGTATTTATTTTTGCTTTAGTTATGCAAGAATCTAGAATTTCAGAATTCTGGGGGGCTACCGCTGGAAAAATGATCTTGATGAAAGACAACAGTGCTCTCTTGTCATGTCTTCAATAAGTAATCTATTTGTTTATTTAGCTTCAATAACTATTATATTTGTTTCTATTTAACCGGTTTGGTCTTTTGGCTTTGTGAAGTAAATGTCCATCAAGCCTTGTCCTGATTGTCCGCGGTAAGATTCAGCAAATCTTCTTTTTCTCTGCATCTATTTCTATGAAGAACCTCTGAGATTTTTGTTTCAGGTTCAGTCAAATTCTTCCTCATAAGAAGGTTCAGTCGACATCTAAGTGTTTTGGACGTTTATAGTTCAGTTTTGGCATTTTCAGTTGGGCAGTGTTCTGTTAGGTTGTTTACTTCTACGTTCCCCGTGTGTGGCTGGGTTTATTGGATTGAAAGGTAGAAAGCGGAAGCCACAAGTGAAAAGGAGGAATAATTTAGAAACCATGTAAAAATAAAGAACAATAACAAGACCAACACCAAGACCAATTATGAACATTTTCTGGTCCAAGGAGTCATGACACACCTAATGGAAGATTCATAAGGTCTTTTAATCTTAGCAGAAGGAAAAATTAGAAGCAACAGACTGATCAACTTTCATGGTTTACCAATAATATTTACTATTAAATGGTCTCACCAAAAGGATTAAAACAAAGAACTATTTAATGCTAATCGTCAATTACAACTACTTTGATTTGTTTAAGTCCTGAATCGTAATTTTCCTATATCCTTTTCCATAATCTGGTTCCAAATTGTATTAGCGATACACAATTATAACGGTATAACCTTTTTGTCATGGTATATTGTGCCTGTAGGCTCTGAAAGCAGCAGGACAGGTATGGCTACTGTCGAACATGGACTCCCAGGAGGACATCGCGTACCCAAACGACCCTAAGGCAGTGATCAAGGTGGACGGCGATCTGAAAGAGCTATTCCGGAGTATTAAACTGCCAAATGACATGTTGGACATCGAGAAGGATCTCCAGAAGAATGGAATGAAACCGGCAACCGACACTGCCAAAAGGAGGGCCATGGCCGAGGTCCATGGCTTACCATCCCAGCCCAAGAAACAGAAGAAAAAGCAGAAGGAGATCACCAAGAGGACCAAGCTCACCAATGCTCATATGCCAGAGCTCTTCCACTTAAATGTCCCGGATACGTGATGAGTGTGATCGGACTGTTTGCTTGGACACCGACAGAGACGTTACTGTCAAATGTATCCATATTCCCTTCTGTTGTAGCAAGACTTCTGTCAAACTGGATTTGGATGATGGACTGTAGGTATGCTAACAAAATGAGATGGCTGGCAATGGATATAGGTTCAAAGTTCTCTTAACAGGGGTCCATGCTATGAGAAGAGGTTGGATGGATGGTGGTTGAAGTTGATGCTTGTGTAATCATCATAATTTGTTACAAAAATGATACTACAATTAGAATAAAGAGCATCGTGCTTCAAATTGTAATCCTTCCTGCAAATGAAGATGTTTTTCTTCCCACCTGCCAATTTAGGAGGCAGGAGTTAAAAAGATAGCAGGAGATGCAGTTCTTCAACTATCTTTTACAGATCGTCTGAAAAATGTATGGTTAGCATAGGAACAACAAAAGCAAGAAATAGAATTTATGTTCCTGATGTTTCAATGCATGTTCACAAAAGAATTCTCTTTTAGTGAAAATTCTCACTGTACTTGTATTTCAGTGCAGATGGGTTGGAGCTCTTTTCTCTTCCATTCTGTTTCTTCTTCTTTTTCTGGAGAGTTCAAATTTCATCTTCTGCCGACTCAAATTCATGTACCAGAGAAACCCTAAAAATGAAACCCCGGTTAGAATGTCTAGAGCTGATTCTATTTGCTAGTTGGCTCCCAAGTATTGCCAACCAGATGTTCAGCCAGTGGGTGAGTCGCTCTCCCCTTCCATCATTGTTGCTAGTAGCGAGTGCGCGTTGTTGCGTTTGGAAGCACGCTAGTAACTAGCGTGTGCTCTAAAGTTTATGACACAACTGGTCGGCCTATTAAAGTCCTTATCACTGCACCGTAACTCTGAAGTTAAGGTGAGGTTGAAGTATTTATGTTTTAAGATGTCCCCACAAGTTGGGCAACTTTTTTATGAGACGAAATCTGGACTTTTGGTGCTAGCGGTATTTTATTTCTAAATTCGCTCTTAAATTCATGCCCGATATAATAATAAGCATCATCATCGATGCAAAGATTCAATTGTACTTGAACATTGGACTTTAAATGACAGACCGACGTAGCAAACATTCTATTTTTTGCTCCTGCATTTTTTGGATCAGCCTAGCAATCCTAGAACGGCAGGTCACTCTTGGCACTGTGCCGAACCTGCATTTGGCGTGAGGAAACAATCTTCCAGCCACACACTGCCAGTTAAAAATGTGGCAATCAAATGAAAAGAATGACACAGATCTCAGCTTTCACTGCTTGGTGAGTTCAAGTGAAGAGAGTTGTAGCCATGCAGTTTCTATTTACAGCAGTCTAGTCTTGGTTCCAGTAGTGATGTCCATAAAGAATTTCATCGAAACTGAAACAGATTCCCATGAATATATGAAACATAGAAATAGCTAAGAATGCCATCACTGGACCCATGCTTGTAGCAGACAAAGCAGCAGACGATGATCTCAAAGGAAAAAGCAAAAGATTTAAGTATTGCTTTTCAGAGATAATGCTTCCATGAGACAGATTCACTCGTCATCCTTGCATGAGTATTCCTCCGGAATCTGCTTCAGAAGTTTCAGTCGCAGCTCGTAGGCATCATCACCATGAAGCATCTCTCTCTAACCCAGGTGACTTCAGTTTTCATTGACACCTGAAACCAACAGCACAAAATCACTTCCAAATTCACTAGACCTGTGTTTAGTACAAATGGAGACGGGAAAAGAAAAACCGAGAAGTTAATTTTGTTTTGCTGAAAAAGGGAGTTAGAAAGATAAGGAAAAGACAGTCGACGAAAACATCTTTAGTTCAAGTGAGAAAGAGAACACAGAGAGGTCAAATTGACATCCACTAGACTTGATCAGACCTTGCAGGATCTCACCTAGTCTTTCGCAGAATCTTACTTAGCCTTCCCAGATGATGCATGAGCGTCAAAGAGAGAGAGGTGTAATTTGTTCATGAAATGAGAAAATTTTGTTTTCCCATCTTTCACCCTAAGGGCCCTCTAATAGAGTAGTATGGAAGAGAAAAGGCTTCACACAGAACCAAAAAAACGGGCATGTATCTGTTGTATTGAATGATCAGGGCAAAACTTGTAATGAAAAATTGAGAACCAAATTATTCTTTTATATTTCTAAGATTACACAGTATATAAAAAAGAAACACGAGTAAACATTAGATCCACATGACGAAGAGTAAGAAACCAACCATAACCAATGCTCCTGTAATAACTCAGCTCAAGATGTTGCAGTAATAAAGACCTTGGCATGTATCAGAAAGTTCAACGAAGTCTACCAGGTGATCATCTTCCAACACAATACTACCAGCTTGTCCCTTTGGCATCCCAATTGGTCACAGATGCTGTTACTCTCGAGAACATTTTGAAGCCAACCTGTTTCAAGGATACCACCATAATAGTCAGTGCCTGATAAAATGCTCAGTCTGACAGAAAAAACAGGAAATGAAGAAATTTCACATTAAAAAAATAAATCTAACCCAAGAAAAGGATTAGCACCTACATATGTAGCAGAATTAAGCTTACACTAAATTATTTTCTACTTTATGGCAGGATATTTGTATCTGTCATCAGTTTAATTTCTCAAACAGATGAAATTAATACTGTTTATAATTGTTGTCGTCAATGAAATATTTCTTCAATGATGCTATTTGTAGGACCAAACGATACAGTTATTCAAACTAGGGAAAAGGAAAAAAAAAAGAAATGATAATGAAATAACAATAAATGCAGTATTCTGATACAAAACAACTGTGGGAAAAATGAAATGATGTGTGTTATCAAACTAAAAACTACTCAGGAGGCAACCAATAAGACTAAAATTCAGTCTACCTATGGACAAGGGAACAACACTGCTGGAAAAATTCAAATGACTCAACCAGGTTTTCTGATATTCTGATAATAGATGCTAATTGGCGCGCCATGTCAAGAAAATAAACAAGAACATATAGATTTCTCAGCAGGAAAATATGGAGCAACATGATATGGCAGCAACTTTGGCAGATGATTTACACATTTTTGTAGAAACAAATACCTAGCTAATGGTCGATTCCCAAACAAGCGGTGGACTTTGTGGCATTGCTCACAGTCTACTTGATGTAGTGTAAATGGGTAGAGGAAATGGATCTATGAAATAGTAACAATTTGGGACATCAATATGTATTACTCAAGGGCAGAAGACAGTAAAAATTAAAGCATCCATAAGAAAGGTCCATTGAACTATGGATCTCATGAATTTTAGTCTGAAACCACATGACACACAATGGACAACAGATAATGTTACAAAAAAGTTATTATGAAATCTAAACTACAAAAGTGTCTAGCTGAATACCATTTTCCCTTTGCATGGGTGGTGAAACAATTTGGGGGACAGGTCAGATGTCATTCACTTATCCTGCAGGCAATTTTGATCTAAACTTGAGCATTCTCATAAAATTTCTGTACCAGCATAATTTTGTACTGCAAATATTGTTTAGAAAAAAGCCCTTTTGCTTCTTCTTCTTTTTTCATTATTATCTTATTTAGTTTGTTATTATTATTATTTTTTTCTGAAGGCCGTAAGCACCAGTCAGGTCTTGCATTTGGGACTTCTTATAACCTAATTGCTTTATTATTGATCTAAGATTTGCAATTTTCTTGTGTTTTTTCTCTCTTTTAGCATATAAATTTACGTGTCTTTGTATTATTATTACCGGATTTTTTTGTCTCTTTAATATTTATGAAAAATTCTTGTATTATTTAGTGTATTAGAAAACTATTTTTGTACTTACTATGCAACAATTTACATTCACAACATACTGACACCACTAGCTATTGATTTAGATACCCATTTTTATCCCCGTGCACAATAAAAGGACCAATTAATATTGTGCGAGTCTTACCAATAATTCTCCCCCACTTTCTAGGGTTCCATACCTTAAGTCTTTATGTTCATAACAACTTCATGCGCGCTTTTGGTATTCCAGAGAAACAAATCTTGATCAACCGATATTTGCCCAATGATACAATCTGTGTTGGTATTTTTGGTGCTTCACATCCATTGGAGGAGACTACACGACAAGGTGGGAGAGATTCTAGAAGATTTAGCAGTGTGCACAGACATGCATAGGCTTAGGCTGTCGATAGCAGTAGATGGTTGTTGACAGCAAGCCAGGAGGGTCGACAGGCGGTCAACCGCGAGCCAACAGAGACTGAGGACGTCTCAGTCTATCGACAGACGACCAAGGCTTGTCGACAGTTGACAGTTTCAGTCTGTCGACAGCTGATACACAGCTGCCGACAGGTGATCGACCGTATACCCAACAGAGACTCAATTGATCTCAGTCTGTTGATAGGCAGCCAAGACCTGTTGACAGCTGCGTGATTTCCAGATTTCGAGTTGTTTTTTTATTGTGATTTTGAAGAGGTTTCCCAATCTCTTCTTTCAGAGTTGGTTGATTGGATGACTAGAATGATTTTGCTGAAGATTTAAAAGGTTTAAATTTATTCTAGATATTATAAAATCCTTAAGATTGTGAGTTTTATATATTGCACTCAAGAGAGAGTTTCACTTGTATTGAGAGTTTGAGAGATCCTAGAGAGAGATCTTTATATACTCTTGTATTGCTTTTCTGGTTAATAAGATTTTCTCTCTCTGCTCCCTCAAATCTTGTGTTTTTTGATTTGTCTTCTTCCTCTTGTGGTGATCAAGATATATTGCTTGTTACGATAGATCTCAGTACTTTCACACTTACTCTTATTGTTTGATGGTGTCCACCCACAATAATTGGCATCAGAGTGATGGCTAGCAAGACAACCACTACAAAGTTGAGTGGAGAATCGACGAGAAGAATAACTTTTTGCTGTGAAAAATGCGGATAACGACGTTGCTCGTGAAAGAGGGCACTCGCAAGGCCCTGCTTGATGCTGAGAAGAAGTCGTACAAGATGGAGAACGACGAGTGAATGGATCTCGATGTTCGAGCTAAGGTCATTATTATACTATGCTTATCAGATGAAGTTCTTTACAATGTAATGAATGAGAAACAACTGCAGGTTCATAGTGTAAGCTAGAGAGTCTTTATATGACAAAGAGTTTATCCAACAAACTCTTCTTGAAGAAGCAATTGTACAGCCGTCGGATGAAAGAAGGAACACCGATTCTGCAACATCTTAATCATTCAATCAGATTTTAAGCGACATGTTGGCACTGGAGGTGAAACTAGAAGATGAAGACAAAGTTTTCTGTTGGTGTCTTTTCTTCCTCCAAGTTATGATCACTTAGCGACCACCATCATGTATGGAAAGGAGATCTTAGCGTTGGAAGATGTCAGGCAGATGTTTCAGAACAGTAAACTGATGAAGAAGACAGATTCCACAGAGGAGATTTCAGGATTAGAGTCAAGAAGCAGAGGAGAGATCACGGAGTAGAGGACCCAAGAAGAATACTAAAGTTTCTAGTGAAATTTTGATTGCTACTACTGCAAACAGCTAGGCATATGAAGAAGAATTTCTCTAAGTACAAGGAGACGCTAGAGAAGAAGGGTGGTCCTGGAGCGGATGGAGCTAGTACCAGTGGGAAATAAATGAATCAAACTAGCGTAGCTGAGAAGCAATTGAACAATCATGTGATGTTCTGTCAATGAATCTGAGCAGAGCCAAATGGAGGTTCTCGGATGCTTGGTTGCTTGACTTGGGGTACACATACCACATGTGCCCAAGGAAGGAGTGGTTCAACACATATGAGCCTTTTGAAGTAGTCATAGTCTTGAGGGTAATGATGCTGCATGAAAAATAGTTGGAATAGATAGTATCTGCATGAAGAAAATTGATGGACAGGTGCGAACACTCAAGAACGTGAAACATGTTCTAGACCTTAGAAAAACTTTCTCTTACTAGGAGCCTTGAAAGCTCAGGGATACAAGTTCACAAGTACGGATGGAGCTCTAAAGGTCACTAAGGGTTCTATGATAGTCCTCAAAGCAGAGCATACGATGAACTTGTACAAGGTGATTGGAAGCGTGGTGATTGGTGGTGCTTTAGTAGCAACAGAGAAGGATGACACCATAAATCTTTGGCACATGCTTCTTGGACACATGAGCGGGTCTTATTGCCCTACACAACAAAGGAGTCTACCAAGTATTAAACACTGAAACTGCAAACTCAACCTATATAAATTTTGTATTATAGGTAGGCAATCGTGAGTAACTTTTACTATCTTAGTGCATAAACTAAGGGCTTGTTAGATCTCGTACACACGGATGCGTGAGGCCTTCGCCAATTGCATCATGGGGAGTGCATATTATTATGTTACTTTTTAAATGATTTCTCTCAAAAGTATGGTGTACTTCTTGAAGTAGAAATCAGAGGTATTTCAGAAGTTCAAGGATGAAAAAAGCCAGGGTGGAGAATCAAAAAGGTAAACGGTGAAGTTCTTGAGGTCAGATAATGAGGGTGAGTATGCATCCTCGGGATTCAAAGAATACTTAGCTAGTGAAGTATTGAACACCTAACAATTGCAAGGTGGCCGAAACAAAATGGAATAGCATAGCATATGAATCAGACACTTACAAAGTGTACTCGTACTATGAGGTTACAGGCTAACATGTCAGAAGATTTTTGGGATAAGGTAGTGAGTCATGCGAGCTATTTAGTGAATAGGTCACCATCTATAGCCATTAATCTTTATATCCTAGAAGCAATATTGTAAAGGAAAGTCACTGTACTATTCAACCTTATGGTATTCGGCTGCCCGACATACAGTCTGGTTGATGTCAACAGAAGAACAAGCTGGATTCTAAGTCCAAAAAGGTATTACTTCATCAGTTTCACCAAAAGAATCAAGGCATGAGAGAAGAAGAGTGCCTTTATTAGCAGAGATGTGATCTTTAATGAAGAATCATATTGCAAGAAAAGTCAAAGATGAAGGATAAGACGCAAGGTGGAGCTTCAGATAGTTAAGTAGATTCTCAGAGTAAGAAGTTTGAGTTTTCAGATAATTCCAACAAGCCTGTTGATGAAGACTCCTCAGATTTACATGGAGACAAGCAGGCAGCTACTCAAGAGCAACAGTTATAACCTAGGACGTTGAGACTGTCAGACAGAGTTCCGGTACTACCAATCAGATATGGCGGGATGAGACCAAAGTCTCTTTACATTATAACAGAAACTAGAGATCGTAGCAGTTACAAGGAGGCAATCGAGATGAATTACAGTGAGAAGTGGTCATAGCCATGGAACAGGAGATGAAGTCTTTGGAAAAGATTCAAGCATGAGTTTGGTGAATCCACCAAAGGGTTCTAAAGTAATAGGTTACAGGTGTCTTTCGAAAGAAGGACAATAAGCAATACAAGGCAAGACTAGTTTCAAAGGGTATTCTTAGAAGGAGAGTATGACTAAAATGAGCTATTCTCTCTCGTAGTCAAACATACATTTATTCGTTTGTTGTTGGCAATCGTGGTTCAAGTGATCTCGAGTTGGAGCAGCTGGATGTGAAAACATCATTTCTGTATGGTGAGCTAGAGGAGAGGATATACATGAAGCAATCTGAAGTGTTCTTTCAGGAAGGTCAAGAAAACAAGGTGTGTCTCTTCAGAAGTTCCTTTATGGGCTGAAGTAGTCTCCTAGACAGTGGTACAAGCAGTTCGACTAATTTGTGATCAAAGCTAACTACATCCATAAATATGACAATTGTATTTATTTCAAGCAGTCGATGATGATCTCAAATATTTGTTATTGTATATGGATGATATGTTGATTGCTATAAGAAATAAGACACATATTCAGAAGCTTAAAGTTCAACTAAAGAGGAGTTCGACATGAAAGATATGGGAGAAGCCAAGAAGATCTTAAGTATGAAGATCAGTCTAAACAGTGGCGCAAGAAAACTCTGGTTTCCCCAGGAGAATTATGTTCTCAAGATGTTAGAAAGGTTCAACATCACTGAGGCAAGACCGATCACTACCTTTTGGCATCGTCACTTTAGGTTATCCTCCATTCAGTGTCCAAACTCACAAGAAGAGGAGGATGAGATGTTTCGAGTATCATATGCGAGTGCGATGGGATCACTGATGTATGCTATAGTCTACACTAGATTTGATTTAGCTTATGCAGTTAGTACAGTAAGTCTGTTCATGTCAAATCCAGACAAAACAACATTAAGAAGGGGTGACGTGGATGCTACGATATCTGTGAGGGACTGCGAGATTAGGCTTGACATTTCAGAGGTTGAAAACAGAAAAACCTAATGTGTTACAAGGATATGTTGATGCAGATTATGTAGGAGATCTTGGTCAACGAAGATCTACGACGAGTTATGTATTCACATAGCTGAATGTGTTGTTAGTTGGAAGGTAGAGTTGCAAGATATCGTGGAGCTTTCAACAACAGAGGCAGAGTACATGACTGTAATTGAGGCATCCAAGGAAGCCTTGTAGTTGAGAAGATTGGTCGATATTTTTGGCATCATACAGGATTCAGTTCAGGTCTACTATGACAATCAGACTGTGATACATCTCGCTAGGTATCACAAGCGGACAAAGTACATTAATGTGAGATATCACAAGATATGTCATTGGTTATAGTAGAAAAGGTTATTGACTTGGTAAAGATCAATACGAAGAAAATCAGACAGATATGATGACAAAAACTATCCCGGTTGAGAAGTTCAGCATCTCTGAACTTCATTAATGTTCTCCAAAGATAAGGTGAAGAATGAGCTCTTGGGAGGGAGCCGTGTGAAGTCACAAAAGGGGAAAGAAGCTTATTGATTATGTATTGGCCAACTCCTAAGGGACTCATGGCATGTGAGTCAAAGTGGAGATTATTGGTATGGCATGTGGAGCCAACCTCAGATCTAATAACCTAAACTCAATAGACTGAAGTGATTTGGGTTTTGGGTTAATAGGTTAACGGGTTGCAAACGGGTTTGTTTGGATTTTTATCATGCGAGAGAGAACGTGAGGAGGAGAAGGTAGTGAGGGAGTCGGCAACAGCCAGCGACCACTGCCGCTGGCACATGGCAGCCTGGTCGGCCGGCGACGCCAGGGGGAGAGAGGGATAAAAAGAGAGAGAGGAATAAAGGAGAGAGAGAGAGAGAAAGAGACAGAAAAGAGAGGAAAGAGAAAGAGGAAGGAAAGGACTAGGTTTGGCGTAGCTAGGGTGACGATCTGCCGCTGGCGACGGGCTGTGTTGGAGGCTACACTTGGAGGAGTAGAGCGGGAGGGAGAAGAAAAAGAAAGAAATAAGAGAGAGAAAGAAAGATAGAGAGTGTGAGATGAAGGAGAGAGTTGAGAGAGAGAGAGGAAGAGGTAGATGGCCTGCCGGCGGCTGGGCCTGGCCAGCGGGTGGTGTTGGGAAGAGGGCAGAGAGGGGGGAAAAGAGAGGTAAGAGAGAGAAAGGTAGAGAGTTAGAGAGAGTGAGACAGAGAGAGAGATAGAGTGTGAGAGAGAATGAGACAGAGATAAAAGAGAATAGATTTAAAGAGAGTCGACAGAAATGAGGCGGTGGAAAAGAGTCGTGGAGGAAAGGAAGGACTAGAAAAATGGAGAGCAAAAGAAAGAGAAAGAAAAGGAAATTTTATAATATTATTTAATTGAATGAAATTTTGATTAATCCAGAAAAATTTCCAAAATTCTCAAAAATATAAAATATTGCCTGAACAATGATATGAAATCAGATTCTTGAAATTCAACCATTTTGTTAATTAAAAATTTTGAAGTCGATAAGCGATATCGGTCGACATCGAATACAAGAAAATTTTCAAAATAATCCAGAAAAATTTCAGAAAATTTTAAAAAATCTAAAATATTGAGAATTAATATTTGAAACTGAATTGCTCATAGTCTGAATACCAGGAAGGTTAAAATGAGTATTTTTCACCATATCGGGTTCTGGTACTGAGATACGTACATCTAGAACTGGGGGTTACATTTGGGCATCTTGTTTGAGCTACTGGATTTATGTTCTTATTTTCTACTGGGATATTGGAAAGACTTAATTGAAACTTTAGCATGAGCACATGAATGCATGTCTTTGTCTATTTGATTCGATGGAGAGATAAACCGGCGAAACTGTGTGCAAGCAAGATTGGTTGATTGGTACATTTTTTTGTAAGTTACATATTCATTTATGCACTTTCTTGATTGTCTCTTCATCAGGAAAATTTTGTTTAATTTAGTTATTTTTATTTCATTCTGTATTGTATCAAGAACAGTCTCATTTGATTCGATGAAGAAGGGGATCCCCCTTCTTATATTTTTACATCTAAGATTCGAACTGTATCATTGATAATAATAGAAACTGAACATTATGGCAAGAAAATGTTTGATCCAAAAAGAGAAGAAGCAGTAGAAGTTGAACAGAAATATCATTTATTTCATCAATCCTAAAAAAAAAAAGAAATAAGCAGGGATCGACGTTGACTGAAAAATTGAGAAAATCATGGAAAATTGCAATCCTCACCACGTAATAGTGCTCCAATATGTCTTCATTGATGTTATTTTTTGACTGGAAGACCTAAAGCTAAATATCGAGAATTTTGGACTATTCGACATGTACTTCGAGAAATAGTTCATGCATGCTTGTTACCGGATATAACAACTCTCTTTGGTAAGGATAAAAATTGCGTTGTTTGCTGTATGGATCTCTATGATCTATGATCATAGAAAGGGCCCTCTTACCATTTTGTATAAATAGACTATTCTGTTTATATAGATATGGTAGAGTGGCATATCCACTCCAATCTTTCTTTGTCCATTAGTTCTAGTTCTTCAGCGTGAAATAGTGAAATTTGGTGGCTCGCTGTGATCATAACCTAGAGGTCATGGGTTCTATCTAATCCTATCCTCCGCAATATGTTTTTGACAAAAAAAAAATCAGAAGTTTGATTTTTAGGTGTGATTCTGTTAACTAGTATTAATGCCTATTTTTTGGATGAGAGGTAAAGAAGGGAAAAATAGAACTACTATAATAGAATTAGTATTATAATTAACTATAACCATACCTAGTACTTCATCATGGGTGGATAGCGGGAATCAAGTTTGCATCTTCTTCTTGGCAAAGAAATTTTAACATTGCCATATCCACATTTTATTCGTTCATGATATGTTTGTCATATGTTCACACATATATGACATATATGATATATCCTATATTGCGTCTGAATCATATTTGCGTAGGGCCAGATATAAATACTATAGTAAAGAGTAAAGTAAGATTATAAGATTATTATATTTGGTTAATTACAATTCAATAGAAATTTCTTTTTCGAACTCGTATTGAATCTTAATGTGTTTCACAATTCCGTATTTTTGAGAAGATGCATTTTTGGATCAAGAAAATGCAAAAAAAAAAGTTCAAGAGATAGACATTAAGGATACTACTAGAAAGACTAACCAATCCATAATGATGTACCATAAATACAACATTTTTGTTACTTGACCACTATCAAGAAGAAGTAAATACAACATGTGCACTAATCAATAAGATTGATGAAGTCACAATTAATGCAAAAACAGCTAATTAGAAAGCAATAGTCATATTTGTAATCCTCCAAGCTACAACAAATGAACTATACCATTTGATCCCCAGCTTAATCGAAATTGGAAACCAAATGCATCATGTAGGGGATTTGGCCATGAATCAATTGATTCTTTTAGAACTTATTACCACTTTAGTATATTCGGACATGGAGTCGCAAGAACTTTAGTTATTAGTTCACAAACGGATAGACTATATCACACACACACACACATGCACACACATAATGGATAGATATATCGAAACATAGATTCGATCTGAGATGTTTCTACAGATAGTTAGTGTACCATC